>CM046452.1:64267046-64357046 GCA_025506515.1 Flaveria trinervia | reverse complement strand
ATATATATATACATATATATATATGTATATATATATACATATATATATATGTATATATATATATATATATATATATATATAATATATGTATATATGTATGTATATATATATATTATATATATATATACATATATGTATATATACATATATGTATATATATATATATATGTATATATGTATGTATATATGTATGTATATATATATATATACATATATGTATATATATATGTTATGTATATATATATATGTATATATATATATATATGATATATATATATGTATATATATATGTATATATATATATGTATATATATATATATATATGTGTGTGTATATATATATATATGTATATATATATGTATATATATATATATGAGGATGCATGTGTAACATTATAAGTAACTTGGTTGTGTGATCATGACAGTAGTCAATAGCAATGAAAAGTCAGAGTTGCAAGTAAAAGGTACGTAACCCAAAGTGTAATTCGGTACTTTTCATGAAGAAATAAAAGTGCATGTCACAAGAAGACTACTTTAAGCCAAACAAAAGCACATGGGATCTAGTTTTGTCATTAATAAGTGATAACAAGATGTTTGTAAGCAAATATATACATAAGTTGATTTACCCAATATAACAAATAAGTTTGCATAGCCGTCCCTTTTTCTCCAAAAAGAAAATAACATACCATTTAAAGGTCTGTATAACCAGGCTTGATAAAGGGTACGTTGCGACTTGTCTACATTGACTAAAATACTTCGAAGAACGTCATCTGAGGACACCTCCATGACACTCGACCCTTGCTTGGTTGACGAAAATACTATCCTATTGGACGGAAAAATATCGTATGGAATATTAATATAAAAAGTGTGGGACCTGACTCAACAAGGTGTGGACAAATGGATTGAAGCATAGATACTAAAAAGTTTTATTGATGGACTGATAAGGATCTGCATGCTGAAACAAATCAATATATAATATACATATTGTGAGGAATATGGTGTGAGGACCAGATAGTGTTGAAGCTAACTAGTGGTAGTAAGCATCTGATGCAATTCTTGTGCAAAACATCGCATTTATATTAAAAGTGACTCTTTTGCACTCGATGTTATTCTCTATAACAGATAGTGGAAGGGTATATGTAACATAAAGCTACTTTATGCTAAACTTCCTCCTATGGACCATTAGCATAGCAAGTGTATTAAAAAAAACAATGTGTGACACTACTAGGAATATATGGCAAATTGATTGAAGTTATAACAAACTTTTTCATATCATTAGTAAATTATATAGTTTGAAATTATATGTTATGAGGAGACATTCGTTTCAATAATAATATTATAATGATAAATACCAGACAAATACATTAATATATAATGCATAAAAGATGATCATAAGTAGTTACTAAGAGATACAAGGGGTGGTTGCATAAGTGACTTGTGTATCTTATTGAAATTATTAGATAAAAGTTCATTATAAGGTTCTTACTATTTATAACATATTAATTTTTAAACACATATTTAGTTGCGGCACGCTTTATAGCAACTGGTAAGGTTTTTTTATTTATATATTAAGGTCATTAGTTCAAATCATAATAAATAGCTTCCTTCCTACACAAGATATATGGTCTTTTTAATTAGCACATTGAGGTCATCATATCACGAACCGATTCAATCCCTCCGTATAACTTTCGAAAAGCCAGAGATAAGTCAAACACTCGACACGCATGTCAAATATAAAGATTACTTTGATCGACATGATTCAATACTTCAATACAGTGTTATTGGGTTAATTTATAGTATTTTGGGCTTGAGGTTACAAACACATGCAAGTTTTGTCAGCCCAAATTCTGAGGCACACGTACACTTTCAGACAAACTCCTTTATATCATAATGATTTAACCAATCATTCCATTTAAATATCTCTTCGCATCATCGCCTTCACTTCTGCATCACCAACCATAACTACAACTCCAACTCTTCACTGTTTCTCAAACATACTACCATGAGTTTCAACTATCTTTTCATCTTCTATCTTACAACTCTATTATCCCTACTCTCAAGCTCCTATGAAACCACAACACTCAATCAAACTCACTTCTTCACACTTCTAAAGAGTTCACTCTCAGGAAACAACACTTTTACCGACTGGAATGGACCAAACATCTGCAGTTACACCGGTGTAACATGTAGCGACAACGGGTTCGTTATCAAGCTCGATATCTCAGGACGGAACTTAACCGGTACATTCCCGGAAAACATATGCTCTTACCTCCCTCAGTTGAAAACTCTTGATATTGGCTACAACCACATACATGGTGAACTCCCTTACAGCATCACCAACTGTTCATCACTTGAAGAACTGATCACGACCCACACGCGGCTCGGTGGACAACTCCCCGACTTTTCGCCGATGCAGGCTCTAAGGGTCCTTGATATGGCTTCATGTTTGTTTTCAGGGAAGTTTCCTGTGTCCTTTATCAACCTCAGCAACCTTGAAGTGATGAACTTCAATGAAAACGCTGGTTTCGACCTGTGGCGGTTGCCGGAGGACATTTTCCGGCTGTCGAAACTCAAGACGTTGATCTTGAGCACTTGCATGGTGAGTGGCCCGATCCCGAAAACGATGGGTAACATGTCATCGCTCGTTGATCTAGAGTTATGTGGTAACTTTTTAGTCGGTTCGGTTCCGAAAGAACTTGGTTTGCTGAAGAACTTGCGGCAGCTTGAGCTTTACTACAACCAGATCACCGGAGAGATACCGAACGAGCTGGGGAACTTGACCGAGCTCACGGATATCGACATATCCGTGAATCAGTTAACAGGAAGCATACCCGAGTCCATCTGCCGGTTACCGAAGCTTAGAGTATTGCAGTTTTACAACAACAGTCTCACCGGAGAAATTCCGCGTGTGCTGGAGGATTCAAAGAGCTTAAGCATGCTGTCCCTTTATAGAAACTATCTTACAGGTGAGGTTCCACTGCATCTAGGGAGATCATCGCCTATGGTGCTGATTGACTTGTCGGAAAACCGGTTGACGGGTGAGCTTCCACCGGAGATATGTAATGGAGGTAAGTTGGTTTACTTGCTATTACTTGACAACATGTTCTCTGGTGGCTTGCCAGAAAGCTATGCGTCCTGTGTCTCTCTGATTCGTTTTAGACTGAATTCCAATCATTTGACTGGAAAGATACCGGAAGGGATTTTCGGTCTCCCAGCGGTGTCTATTATGGACCTGAGTTATAATTCTTTCACCGGTTCGATACCAAAGGTTATTGGGAATGCTAGAAACTTGTCGGAATTGTTCTTGCAGAGTAACAAGATCACTGGAGTGATTCCTTCTGAGATATCTAGGCCTTCTAATCTTGTTAAGATTGATCTCAGTGACAATCTCCTCTCGGGGCCTATACCGGTGGAAATTGGTGATCTGAAAAGGCTCAATCTTCTTATGTTACAAGGGAATAAACTCACATCTTACATCCCCGATTCGCTCTCTTCGCTAACTTCGCTAAATGTTCTTGATCTGTCAAGAAATGAGTTGAAAGGTTCAATCCCTGAAAGCCTTTGTGATTTGCTTCCAAGTTCAATGAACTTTTCAAACAATCAACTTTCAGGGCCAATACCTGAATCATTTATCAAAGGGGGACAGTTAGAAAGCTTTATAGGTAACCCAAAGCTTTGTGTTTCTGAACATCCCAACTTATCATCACAAAATTTCTCGATTTGTTCGGAAACTTACAATCGAAAGAAGGTTGACTACGTCTGGATCATTGTAGTTTCTATCGGGATTCTTATACTTGGAGGAGTTTTGTTTCTAAGAAGATGGTTTAGTAAGGAAATAGATGTGATGAAGAATGAAGAAACATGGTCCTCTTCTTACTTTTCATATAATGTGAAAAGCTTTCATCGAATAACTTTCGATCAGGACGAGATAGTGGAAGCCATGATCGACAAGAATGTTGTTGGACATGGCGGGTCTGGAACCGTTTACAAGATTAACCTCAGCAATGGTGAAGTTGTTGCGGTTAAGCGACTTTGGAGTCAAAAAACAAAAGATGAGTTTTCTGATGACCAGCAGATTATGAACCGAGAGTTGAAAACAGAAGTGGAGACATTAGGGAACATAAGGCACAAAAACATAGTCAAATTGTATTGTTACTTCTCAGGTTTAGATTGCAATTTGTTGGTTTATGAATACATGCCAAATGGAAACCTTTGGGATGCACTTCATAGAGGCAAATGTCTTTTGGATTGGCCAACTCGGCACCAGATCGCGCTTGGTGTCGCGCAGGGGTTAGCCTATCTGCATCATGATCTGATGCCACCCATCATTCATCGCGACATCAAGTCGACCAATATCCTATTGGACAGAAACTTTCAACCAAAAGTTGCAGATTTTGGGATAGCAAAAGTTCTAAGGGCAAGAGGGAAAGACTCCACCACCACTATTGTTGCAGGCTCCTATGGCTACATTGCACCAGGTACATTTATCAACTAACTTTAGTTTAGAGGAGTACATAAAACATATCATTTAGTGACAGAGACAAAGGTGTCATGAAAGTTACAAATAAGTTGGTAAAGGTATTCATCCACCGGAAAAGTGTTGGTAAAGGTGCAAAGATAGAGACTTGATATGACACAAAAGGGTGAAATACAGTTTACTATGTGACAAATGCTTTTCCTAAAGGGGTAACACCTAAAATTAAAACCTCTTACTTTATAATCTTTATGAACAGTTTGTGGTAAATAAGACATTTTTGTTCTTACAAATGAAGTTAGAGTGACAAAAAACTTTCTGATAAACAATTCATGTGTCAACTATCATACAAAAACTATATAATTTTAATAATCATACTTTTGAGAAAAATATTTACAAGGTTTTTAGGCATTAAAACTATTGCCTTGCAAGTATAGTGCAGGTTGTATTCTAACGTGTGTTTCTTTTAGTTTCACTGATGTTTTTTTTCTTTCTTAAATGAATGTTTACAATATAGAGTACGCGTATTCATCCAAAGCCACAACAAAGTGTGACGTCTACAGTTTTGGTGTCGTACTAATGGAACTAATAACTGGAAAGAAGCCCGTGGAGGTAGAGTATGGAGATAACAAGAACATCATATCTTGGATCTCAACCAAAGTGGAGACAAAAGAAGGAGCAATAGAGGTTTTAGACAAAAGACTTTCGGGGTATTTTCATAATGACATAATTAAGGTTCTTCGCATAGCCATCCGTTGTACAAGCAAGACACCAACCCTCCGTCCTAGCATGAATGAGGTCGTTCAATTGCTAATCGAGGCAGACCCTTGCAAATTTGAGCATTGCAAATCACCAACCAAGACCAAAGAAGCATTAAAATAAGTGTATGATAACAACAATAACTTTCTTCGGTTTTTAGTGCATCAAAATAATGTTGCATAGCATCTGCATTAAACAGTTTTCTTATGTTTTGAGACCTATGGAGACATACTCATTGTAGATATCAACTTACCCTCTTTGTCCCCATAACTATAGCCATAGCATTTGTAGTATTAGTACTTACTAAATAGATTGTAACCGCTATATAAATTGCTTTAAAAAGGATAAGTTTGCCTCTAAGCTCTTTTATGTTATTATATATGCTCTAATTGATTAATCATTGAGTGAAGAAACTGCTTGATCTATAAGCTGTTGCTTTTCTTTATGACCTAGAGATAGAGTTATAATTCTCTTCATTCATTGAAAAGGTAGTGTACACACAAAGTGGACAAATTATAATCACCAAAAGGACGAATGTATCAAGCATTTGTGCACAAAAAAGAAGATAAATTGTGGAAGAATCCGCACTAAATGAGTGGTATGTAGGGTCCCTTCAAAAGAAAAAGATTCAATGGGATGACGTTTCTTTTTTGCATGGTGGAGAATCCATACACTAAAGTTGAAGGCCACCTTTGGAGGCCAACTTTTACGTTTAATCTAGTCCATCGATGGTTAGCAGGATATTAGTGGAGTTCGTAAAAACTACGCCAATAACACGACTTCTGTAACTAATAAAATTTACCTTTTATCAAAGGTTGTTAGTGGGAATTTTAAGGTAGAAACATGTTTAGTGATGATAGCTAGTCACTGACTTTGCAATGTTTAAATCACATTTCGGGCTGATTGAAGCCAAAAACTTGTCGCTAATTGCAACGCTGCTTGGTGATGTGTTGTTATTTTCGGCCTCATAGTGTATTCTCGTCACTAAGACTGCGGTGGATTGTGTTTGTGTGGCTAATATCTAGCAACATAACTACTTACAATATCTTTTATTTGTTCATTGTCCCACTATGATGTTTCTATTCTTGGATGGTGCCAACATTAATGTTGCTATACATGGACATACGGTTGCACGCATGCACACGCATATCAAGTGGCCCAATAGAAACTTAAATATTTATAAGAACCAGAAAAAGGTTGGGAGACACATTTTCTAGATGCATTAGTGAAATTAAATACTTTTGAGGAAATTAGATAAATTGAGAAATTATAAATCCTTAACTAACTACAAGAATTTAACCTTTTAACGGCGAGATTATACCCAACAAGAATTTAACATATGGTGCCTAAGAAATATTAACTCCACTTTACTAACGGGCCTATCAAAATGAAGAAACTATATTGTCGACATATAATCAAGATAGATAATTAATTTATTTTTTTCACTTTCTTTTATTACGAACAAATACAAAATAAAAAGAATAATTAAAACATGTCCCGATGGCATGTCATCGATATAAGCTTCTTGCTTTTTTCATATAAATTTGTCCTTAATTCTTTTTAACTAACAAGTAAAAACATATGTCGTATTGGCTAACATATATTTTCGGTAGAAGGTTTCCCTTTTGTAGCCTCTAAAACTAAAATTTGTAATATCACAACCCCAATCTTCACTTCTTCTCATCTACTTACCATTCCAAGTTGATTTCGTGGCTATTTTGGTGCTTCTAACTCGATTTCACCTTCTCTAAACATTCTACTACATATTGAGGTATGATTTTATTGTTTTTCATATTTAAGGTCTCTTGATTTTAATGTATGTACGTGTATGTTATATGTGTTTGTATGTATGTATATGTTCTTGATTTTAATGTATGTATATGTTTGCTATTTTCCATGTATTTATATGTATGTATGTGTGTATATGTTTAATGTATGTATGAAAGTATATGTTCATATGTGTTTTTATATATGCACGGGTTCTTGATTTTAATGTATGTATGCATTATGTATACACGTTTAGGGTTCTTAATTTTCTATGATTTTATTGTTTTTCATGTGTGTGTATGTATGTATGTAGGTACGTATGTATGTACGTAGATAAAGTAAAAGATTTAAAATGAAAAGGCTCAATTGAATTTATCATCTTATGATTCCTTAGTAAATGAGATCGAGGTTCTCAAATGTACCATAAGTTTAAGTCGGGGTCATATCCGATATGTAGTTTGACAACTAATACACGTATCCCTTGACATGAAGTACTACATGTGTGCTTAGCTCATGATATAACGAAACAAAACAAAAGTTGCTAGAATAAAGAGAAACAATACATTAGTTACAATAAACCCACACTAGTACAAAAAGAGGCAAATGGGGCGGGCCTGATCTTTTTAAGGGGCTAGCGGTTTAAAAAACCACCCCTTATAGCCTTCTGAAAATTTAAATGAGAACAAATTAGGTGAAATCGCCCCTTAAGTTACCTTTAGGGGTGGGTATTACGACCGCCCTTTATGCTACCTTTAGGGGCGGTTCTAAACCGCCCCTTATGTCCTGTTGAAAATATAATACCCACCCCTTTAGATCTCCATAACCACCCTTTAAAACCTTAACAATTACCCGCCCCTTATGACACAAAACTGCCCCTTAAGTTATTAGACAAAACCGCCTCTTTTGAAATCACCCCTTATGCAAGAACCGCCCCTTATCAAAAACCGCCCCTTTTGACCGTTTAGCCTCTTATGAGCCCTTACTGCCTTTGTAGGTCACATATTACATGAAAAAAATTGTTTTCCCTCCCAAAAATGGCCACCACCCCCACCCCGCAGCTTCTCCACCGCCGCCTCCTCCTCCCCCTAGTTCTCCTTCGACACTGCCCCCCCCCTCCGATTCTCCACCACCGCCCTCACCCGTCGCTTTTCCGCCACCACTGTTGAAGGCTTTATGTTGCATCAAGATTGTGTATTGTAGCATAAGGTAAAAAGTTTTCAAGATTATTTTTCACAATGAATTAGATCTAAGAGGATTAATGATTTTGTTATCTCTTTTGTAGTTGGTTGCTTATTTGTAACTTGGATTATTGTTTCTTTTTAGTTATTCATATGATTTCATTAGATGGTGTTTGGGTCAAGGTTTTGTGCTTCTATGTTTGTCATATTCTTTATGTTTGATGTAGTATACAGGGATGATTTTATAATTTAAATACACACCACATTGAGTTTCAAACAAAAAAATCATTTAATGGTTGGTATATTATTATGCTATGAGTATTTTATGAGATTTTATAATGGTTGCAGACATGATTTGTTTTGGCTTTGAATTACCCGTGATCCGTGCTATTTCAAGTTTGAAATCGAACTGTAAAAATGGGTATGACTTGTTGTTTATTAGCTTTGTTATGTTATTAAACTAAGTATTGCTCTCCATAATGGTTGGTATGTTATTATGCTACGAGTATTTGATGAGATTTTATAATGGTTGCAGGGATGATTTGTTTTGGCTTTGAATTACCTGTGACCCGTGTTATTTCAAGTTTGAAATCGGACTGCAAAATGGGTATAATTTGTTGTTTATTAGCTTTGTTTTGTTG
This sequence comes from Flaveria trinervia, assembly GCA_025506515.1. NCBI lineage: Eukaryota > Viridiplantae > Streptophyta > Magnoliopsida > Asterales > Asteraceae > Flaveria > Flaveria trinervia. Next base: position 64,348,228 of record CM046452.1, on the reverse strand, counting down.
TTAAACTAAGTATTGCTCTCCATATATGCTTTAGTTCAAATTTTGGTTAAAAAGTTATGGCATTATGTTGTTAAACCTCCAAATATAGCAACTAACATGTTTTTTTGTCTAGATGTCGTATATTGAATTGATTTTGAACGTTTGATACATAATGTATGATACTTTAATATATGAAACATTTGATACAGAATATTATAATTTTTGGTTGATTGAGCGGTTTATATAGGAAAATATTTCTTGATATTAAATAATAAAAATATTTTTTTTCTCATTATTTGAACATAAGGGGGGGGAGGGGGGTTCAAAAACTGCCCCTTATTGATGTACATAGGTGGTTAGATGTAACGACCTATTATAGTTTATGCTTTAGGGTCCCAAAACGTGTTACCTATACGTGTTACCCTACTTGATTGTTTATTTGCTCTTATTTACTTATTTATTTCATTTACCCTCATGTACACATACACACACACTTTTATAGAAATCCAAGGTATCCTTACCTTACCTTACAATAAGGGGGTTTAAAACCCGCCCCTTATTGATGTACATAAGAGGGGGTTCAAAAACCGCCTCTTATTGATGTACATAAGGGGGGGTTCAAAAACCGCCCCTTATTGTTGTAAATAAGGGACGGTTCAAAAACCGCCCCTTATGAAAACCGCCGCATATGAAAATATATCATAAGGTGCGTAGCCATATGGGGCGGGCTAAAAACCGCCCCTTATGGCCAATTTATCCGTCCCTTTTGCCTTTCTTTGTACTAGTGCCAAGAAATGATGCAAAAAGCCAACAAGAGATTCAACAAATGATGAGAGACCTACTTGCGAAAGATGGACAATGCAAAATCTCAATTGTCGAGTCGCCGTCAATGAAATAGGTTTGACGGTTATGATGATTAATTATTTGAAAAATATAATATGGATTTGAACAGTATGGTGTGCATTTGAACTCATATATGTTTAACATTACTAGGCAAACACAATAACAAACATAAAAAAATATAATACTACATACCATATATGAGTAATGGTTCTACTAAGAGTTAAATACGTTTTACGTACATGAGGTTCCATAAAAATTATCATTTGAATTCAAAAGTTTAAATGTTGTCATTTACATCCAAATGTATCACTAAAATTATCATTTGAATCCATCTGACTAAATCTAACTAACATGGTTAATTTTATCCGTTAAGTTTCCAACATGAGAGTTATTTAATTATAAAATAAAAAAACAACTCACGTAAGGTTTTTATATGTTTAGCCTCTTTTGATAATTGTGACTTATAATCGTATTTTATTATTTTGTCTTGTTAAAGTATTTTGGTTTAGTAATTGTGTTACTTTTGCTCATTTTATTAATTAAACATAGATTTCGTTGGTTTAAAGTTTAATCATGAATACAATTATTGATATTTTATGAGGACATATAATGTTATTTTACAAATTGTTTACATACTTTTATAATAATTTTTCTTTTATGAAAATTCAAATAATTTATATTATATGACTTGTTTGTTTATTTATATATATATTTGTTTTGTATTTATAAAGTTAAAAATGAATCACTTTTATAAGTATAACTAACTAAAACATACAAAACAAAAATATATAAATAAACAAACAAGTCATATAATATAAATTATTTGAATTATAATCATAAAAGATAAATTATCATAAAAGTATGAAAATAATTGTATAATAACATTACTGCTCATGAATAATAAGCATGAAACATTAATAATCGTATTCATAATCAAGCTTTAAACCAAATAAATCTTTGTTTAATTGATAAAACGAGCAAAGTAACACAATTACTAAATCAAAATACATTAACAAGACAAAATAATAAATACGATTATAGAGTCACAATTATCAAAAAAGGCTAAACATATAAGAATCCTCACATGAGTTTTTTTTATTTTATAATTTTTTAATTAACTCTCATATTGGAAACTTAACGGAAAAAGTTAACCGTGTTAGTTAGGTGTAGTCAAATGGATTCAAATGATAATTTTAGTGAAATATTTGGATGCAAATGACAACATCTTAAACTTTTAAATTCAGATGACAATTTTTATGAAACATCAGGGATGTAAAACGCATTTAACTCTTCTACTAATGAAAAAATAGTTAAAGAGCAAAAGATTACATTCCCAAATAGTTTACAAATATAGTTGTAATCCATCAAATTTATAACCAAGTTAATCACAAGATATATTAAAATTATTGCCTTTTATAAATTAAAGAGTCAATGATATAAACTAAATTAAGCTGGGTAATAATATTTTAAAATCAATCAACCTTAATTAGTACTTAAACATTTAGGGTATGTTTGGTACGTGGTAAGGAATAGACGAATTAATGGAGTGAATAAGAGATACAAGAATGAAATGAATCATTATATTTCATTGTTCTGTTTGATTGCCTTTTAGTAATAATGAATCATGCCTTTGTTTTATTTGTTAGGTATAAAAAACGAAACAATGAAGTGTAAAAGTAGTTATGATGGTGATGGCGAGCGGGGGTGGTGGCCGGCGGTGGTTTCCAGCGGCGGCAGTGGCCGGTGGTGGTTTCCGGCGGCGGCGGTTTTCGGTGGCGGTGGTGGCGGCGGTGGTTTCCAGTGGTGGTGGTGGTTTTTGTCGGCGGTGGTTTCCGGCAGCAGTGGTGGCCGACAGCGGCGATTTCTGGTGACGGTGGTGGCTGGCGGTGGTTTCCGACGGCGGTGGTGGCCGGAGGTGGTTTCCGGAGGCAGCGGTGGCCTTAGGTGGTTTCTTGCGATGTCAGTGGTGGCCTTTGGAGGTGGTTTCTTGCGATGGCGGTGGTGGCCTTCGGAGGTTGTTTCTTGCGGTTGTGGTTCCCGGCGGCGGTGGCGGCCTTCGGAGGCGGTTTCCGGTGGTGGTTTCCGGCGCTGACCGTGGCCGGTGGTGGTTTCCGGCGCAGACCGTGGCCGGTGGTGGTGGCCTTCAGTGGTTTCTGGCGGGTGGTGTTGGTGACTAATGATGGAAGAAGGTATGGAATGGAAAAAAAGAAGGGGGAGTGGATGGAATGAATTGAGAGAATGAAATCAACTACGTAATTGTTCATTCCATTACCTCCACAACCAAACATGTCTTTAATTATTCACCCTCAATGGTTCATTCTATTCCTCCCCTCATTCCTGCATACCAAATGCTACCTTATGGTTCTTTACATTACTTAGGGAAAAAGTATTATTATTAATTATAATGCTTAAAATTAATGTTAATCACTAAGGTAACTTTTGGTATGCAAGAATGATAGGCGGAATGAAATGAATCATTGAGGGTGAATAAATAAAGAAATGTTTGGTTGGTGGAGGTAATGGAATGAACCATTACGTAGTTGATTACATTCCTTCAAATTCATTTCATTCACTTCTCCTTTTTTTTTTCATTCCACATCTTCTTTCATCATTAGTCACCAACACGACCTACTCACCCGCCACAACAACTACCATCGACCACCAAGATCGTTCATCACTAGCAACCACCACCGGCCAAACTGCGACCAACCGTCACTAACCCGAGAACACCTTCGTTGGACACCGCCGCCAAAAACCACCAAAGGCCACCAACACTGGGAAATATCGACGCCGGAAACCACGACCGGCGGAAACCTTCGCTGCCGTCGGAAACCACCACCGCGCACCGCCACCGATGGAAACCACCACCGACCACCACCACCACTAGAAACCACCTCCGAAGGCCACCACCGCCACCGGGAACCACCACCGCAAGAAACCACCGAAGGCCACCGCTGCCTCCGGAAACCACCTACTGCCACCAACGCCGCTGCAAACCATCATCCGCCACCACCCCCGCTCGCCATCACCATCATAACTACTTTTACATTTTATTGTTTTGTTTTTTCATACTAACAAAACAACACAAATAATAATTCATTTATTATTAAAGGGTAACTGAACAGGACACTAGAATGTAATGATTCATTTCATTCTCTCATTCATTCCATTTTCTCATTCATTCTATTCCTTCGTTCATTCCATTACCTCATACCAAACAGACCCTAAAGTTTTAGTAATGCATAAACAATACATAGAATAGAGCTTACATACCTAAACAGTTTACAAAAGTTTTAAATCATATAGTTGTTATATTAAGTATTTCATAATATTTAGTTATAATTAAAAAAAATAATTCTTTTAATTAAAGTTGAAAACTTCAAACATTTATATGTAGTCCACTTATATATAAAAAAGCACTTAAGGCACTCTATAATAAAATTTATATTAAGCCAATATCAAATACAAACCTCTGAGTATATCCATATTAATATACTAGCCCGAAAATTACACATCTAATATCAAGGTCCAGTGTATATCCATCTTTGTATACCTGACCCATTTCTTTAAAACACACCCGGTCTGACCCAAATCCATTAAACCTTCTAATCCATTTAAACAACTACCCAGCCCAATTAACCAACTTTTACAAGCACATTGACATTTATATACAATCAATGTCATGTATTCGTAGAGTGCTACTAAAACACCCTCAATGACACAATATCCGTATAAAATGCTAATATATTAAGTATATATACAATATATTAATTATTAATATACAACGCAATTTAACATCACATAATGCATGTTATTTACAATTAACACATTGTAGTACCAACAATACATTTGTATCAAACATAAATTGTTTCACTAACAGTACTCTTAAACTAGCAACATATATAACATAGACGAATATAAATTATCCATATCAACAACATATGAAATATGACTATCCAATCACACATGCCCAACCTTATTATAAATCAGCCACACTAAAAAATTACAAAGCCTAGATGGATGTCAAATTCCGAACCTCTCTTTAGAAGGTCGGACTATCATGAGGTAATGATTTAATATGATGGATTTGAAGTACACTAACAATACACACACAGTAACCATAACAAACAATCAATTATAAGACATAAATAAAGCAAATGAATCAAAAGAATTAAACATACTAGAGAGTACCCCTCCCCCTATAGTCCAAGTATCAACACCTATGGGCATTTGATTCCTAGCTCCAATTGATAACTCACAGGTGAAGAAACTTGCTACTGGTCAAGAGGTTAAATGCCTTACAGATTTGTTGTAAGGCTCCGTTCCCGAGACGCTTACAGCTGGTGATTTATCACGCATAAAACATATACTTTGCATTTATTCATCAAAACATTTGCAGCGGAAAACATAAAACAATGGCATTTCATTTCATCATAAAAATTTTTGCAAAATAATGCATCGTTTGTCGGTTACAAATTACATTGTTGTATTACATCACAAAGCCTTAAATAAATGGGTGCCATCCAAAAGAGCTGAGTAGCCGCCTCGTGCCATCCTCAGCAACGCTTACCTGCCAACTGAAAACGTATAAAAAGTCAGCGTTGCTGAGTGAGTTCTAGTTTTACAATTAAACATACATAAAATCGTTATTTATTTCTTTTTAGAGTCCATACTATACATTTCATTCATTCGTGATCATACATCATACGTACATACAGATAATATCATTATTATCTTTCATTTCGTTCGTTAACCATCGTTCATTCGTTACATATTGTGACATGTACATTACCCCGAACATTGTACACGAAGCTGGTTACTGGGCCTGAGGTTTTTCATAGACCCCGAACATTGTGCACGAAGCTGACTCCAGTACCTAGGGCAAGTACATTCACCATTAATATTTTCTTTTCATTTCGGATCAATGCCATATGCTATACCCCGAACATTATGCACGAAGCTGGTTACTGGGCCTGAGGTCTTTCATAGACCCCGAACATTGTACACGAAGCTGACTCCAGTACCTGGGGCAAGCAGCAAGGATCCCATACATATGGTCAATCACAAGGATTGGACCCCAGTGTGCATCCTTTTGGGGTAGCTAACCCACACATAATTGAGCTAACACCCTTCATTGGGTGTGGACCTCCATACATTTGCTTGCAGACTTTTTACATTCATTCATTCGTTAATGCATGCATTCATTCATCATGTTTCTCTTTCATTATCTTTCACTTTACGTTACATAATACTTTCGGTTCATTCATTAACATAACACGTAAAGCCATGGAAAGATAAACATTCATCATCATAGGAACATAACATAACATACCATTCATACATCATCACATAGGGCATCATACATACATAACATACATCATGCATATTTATGTAACATCATCATCATAAGCATTAATCACAATGCATAACATGCTCCTCATACCATCTATGACCCCAAAAGTCAACTTTATAGTCCCTCAGGAATTTCCCAAGTCAAAGCCTACTTTACACATTTTCCCTAAAAATCAGAAAAATATTCTAAGTCCTAGGCACATGGGCACTATACAGGCGCATGGACACTATTCAGGCGCATGGGGAACACTTAGGCGCATGGGCCACTTTCAGGCGCATGGGTACTGTTTAGGTGCATGGGGACTCCTGGACGTCTAAACACTTAGTAAATTCCAGCCCAATCTAGGCGCATGGATACTATTCAGACGCATGAACACTTAGGCGCATGGGCCACTTGGGCGCATGGGCACTATTGGGGCGCATGGCCCTACACTTAGTCATCCGACTAACATTTCTAGGCGCATGGGCCACTGTTCAGGCGCATTGGCTATACTTAGACTTTTCTAAGGCAAATTTTGGGCGCATGAGCTACTGTTTAGGCGTATGACTTACACTTAATTCTTTCTAAGGCAATTTCAGACGTATGAACACTTATCTAAGGCAATTTCTGCTTGATCATCCTTATATGCTCATCCATAGTGGATAAAGACATGGAGCCAAGTCTCCTTCCATAGAATCCATACAGCTTTAAGAAGCTCATCATCCTCAATCTATCAGCAGACTTCTTCATACTTTCCTGGATGATGGCTCTTGACTTTGCAGCTTCTTCCCTTAACCTCTTCTTTGTAATTTTTCTTTCTTTGGTTACTTCAAGTTCAAGTTGTTTGAGATACTCGAACTCAATGCATTCAAAGGATAAGGGAAGAAGTACATCTGCCTGATAGAGGTATGTGACACTCAGGTAGTTGATCATTTTGCTCCTATCAGTTTCTTTGTCTACTTGAGGTTCTTATGGAGCCACATCCTTTTGTATAGGACTTTCTTGAACTGGGGAGAGGGTAGGCACATGCATGTAGAGTCTTTTCTGTCTTCTCTCTTCTTTGATTTGAATAAGTAATCTTGCATCCTCTGCCTCCTTTCTTTCCTTTGACAATTCCATGTCAGCTAGTTTATTTAATTCATCTAAGGGAAAGGAGATGATATTATCAATATCATAGTTCTTGGTCTATAAATAGTTTATACTGACTGCCCTCAACTCATCATCTTGAGTGTTTGGCCTGAGAGCAACCCTGATAGCAGCTTCCTGAATCTTGTAGACCCAGTAGATGAACTTTCTCCTCTTAGTTTCCTCTTCCTCTCTCTTTCTTTTCTCCTCAATCTCCTTAGAAGTCATTTTCCTTTTCTTTTTGTCACTCACAAACTTTTGTGACTCAGGGTGGAGAGAGCTTTGGCCTTCATTGCTTGGTGCAGCTTCCAAGCTGGACAGAGAGAGATTATGATGCACCTTCACCAGCAGATGCTTCACTGAAGAAATGAATTGCTGAAGTAGTTGTGGATGTGATAGGGCTCTCAGGCTCTACCACTGGGCCTTCAGTCAAGGCTTCCCCTTCGAAGCTAATCTTGGGGTCTGCCTCAACATCTAGTTGACCAATAGTATTACCTGATTGCCTTTGTCTCCTTCTAAGTCCGAACTCTTTAGTAATTCTGTCTTGTATCCTTTGAGCCAGCCTGTCAGCTTGTCTAGATTGGCTTGGGTTGACAAGTGGCATGCTGATAAGGTTAAGACCTTCATAGTAGTTCAAGGTTTGAAAGTTAAAGACTTCTTGATGTCCTTAAACTCTTTGAAGAATGAAGGCTCTTCTGTTGGCATCATACATCCACCCTATGATGTAGTTGGAAGTTCCTTGAGATGGAGATGACACTGTCCTTAGTATCACTTCCTCAAAAAGACTCTGAATGAAGGAGTCTATAGAGTTCATATTAATGTGAACTTGAGGAAGTTGCTGAGTATGGATAGTTACAAGTGAGGATGGTGAGTCCTCAATATCCATACTCTATGAGGAACTCCCAGGTTCTATGTCTGTGGTGACTTTCTCCCCCTTTTTGGTAGCATCACCCACTTGCATAGGTGAGCTAGAGGTTAGATCAACCACATTCACAAGTTCTTGTGTTCCTGGTTGAGCTCTTCTTAAAGGTCTCACAGCTAGTTTGTCCTTAAGATATCTCAAGTTGTTGATCATGGACCCTGTTTTGCAAGGTAGTCACCTGAGATTCAAGGTGACTAACCTTGGAGACTAGATAGGTGCATATTTTTAAAAGTTTTTGCACTTTTAGTCTTAAATCCCCTTATCTTCATTAGAAGAATCATTGGGGGATGAGAGAATTGGACCAAAGTATTCTCTCTCACCACTAGCTGGAGTTCTTGGCTGCTGGTTTTCCTCTGCTCAATGAAAGCCTTGGTGGAAGTGTCAATGGGCTGAGTTGCCATGATTGAGGTATTAGTTATGAAATCACTTGCTAATGTGAGAGCCTCTTCCATATGGATATCCTAAACAAGTTCAGAAGTATCCACCTTAGTTATAGGTGACTGATGTTGGCTAGACATAGGAGATTCAAGAGCATTCATCTCTCTTCTAGTAGGGGAGGAATAGAAAGACTTAGAATGAAGGCTTAAGGCTGGGAATTGGTTGGTTTAAGTCCAAAGGTTGAGGATGATAGCTGTACCCTGAAGGTTATTCATCTGAGTGTAGAGACTCAGATTGAAGGGTTAAGGCTGTTGGGCTTGTGAGCTCATCAGTTTGAGCACGAGGAACCTCAGGACTGATAGTAGAAGGGATATGAGTGCTTTGCGCCTCAGGAGAAGTAGGAGCTCTAGATTCCACTTCTTCCTGTGTGGGTAGTGATAAAGGGGCCTAAACAGACTGAATAGCTTGTGTAGAGGTTCGTTTGGATTTTCTTTGGTAAGTGAGGGTTATTTGTGGTTGTTTTAGTGGTTGAGATGTAGAAGGCGTGGGTTCAACACTGGCTTGTGTTGCCAGGTTGTCACCTTGAGCAATGAGCTCTAACATTTTTGGGACTAGGGCTGTTTCTACCCTAGAGAAGCCAACTATTGGCTTCTTTAAGATTTTAAAGATGTCGGGCTTTATCTGTCCCTATTTAAGAATATTATCTGTTTCCTTCAACCTTGTGCCCAATTCACACTTGAGAATGTGTTGAACATATCTAGGAACATGTAATATTCTAAGGAGTCTAAGTTAGCTAGCAGGCTTGTATAGAAAAATTGAGAATACCTGAACTTGACCACCTGAACCATCTCATGCACTATGAAGGAGAGATCTTCAGGAAACTGGTCCCAAACCCCATGCTTGTTGGATAAGCTATGGATGACCACATGGAGTAGGTACTTCCACTAGGATGAGACCTTCCCTTTTCTGAAGGTCCTTATAAAGAAATCCCCCTTATAGTCTATCTGCTGGAAGGACTGGTTAACAGCTTCTTTAGGAAAGGACAACTCACCTTCCTCATCATCTAGCTGAAGATGAGTGTTTATGATGGCTGGAGTGATGAAGATTGTCCTCCCCTGCATTATAGCAGACATTGCCTTCTCTCCATCTAGAATAACCTCTTGACAGGTTTTCCAGAAATCAAGAAAATAATCCTCATAAAGAACAGGATCGATGGTAAGGGAGGTGGAATAGTTAGACAAAGCCAAGAATTGACAAACCTCTAAGAAATGTGGTTCTTTCTCAGAGTTTAACAGGGCAACCTGATTGTGCTGCCTATGTAACTACATGGAGAAATCAGGGTCATTTCGTCTGTTAAGGTTGGCCATTTAGGAAAGCTTAACGGTGAAGGAAACAAAGAACGAAGGTGGTTGCAGAGAGAATTTTGGGGATTTAAGTTTGGAGGAAGATGAAGATGAAAGAAAGAGAGGGAAACTGTTGGGTTTATATAAACATGACTTAAGACAAAGTTAATGAAAGAGGATAAACTTTGAAATCCGGATGTCGATCCCACCTCTAAAAATTAGTTTGCTTTTTGCTCAAAAAGTAGTTTTCTTGGAATTCAAAAATCTTCCGAAGGTAAATTGTCTTCGGAAGTTTTAATGAAAAAGCTTCCAAAGCCAAAATGACTTCGGAAGCATTCCTGAGAGTTTTTTGAAAATTTTGCTTCGGAAGAAAATTAAGACTTAAAAGTTTTATTCAATTAAGAATAAAGCTTCCGATAGTTAACGTGGTTTGGAAGAAAATTATCCTTGAAAACATATAAGTGCCTAAGAGAAAATTTTAAGCTTCGGAAGAGATTTCAGAAATTTTTTTCAAAGACAATTTACTTAGGTAATTATTTGTTTTGAAGGCAGAAGTTTCTTCCGAAGATAAAACTATATCTTCCGAAAAAAAAGACCAAGATTTTCATAAATTCTAAGGAAAGTTCTTCTAAAAAGATTTTTATCCAAAGAAAACAAGAGCTTATGAAGGTGATAAAATAGACAACTTAGGACACATAAGGTTTAGAAATAATATGATTAATTTTTAAGAAAAGCTACTCAAAGTTAATCATCCCAATAGCTGATATAAGATACTTGAATCTTTGTTCATCAAAAGCTTTGGTGAACAGATCAACATATTGTTCATTTGTGTTAACCTTGACTAGTTTGATTAATCTCTTTTCAAAGTTATCTCTAATTAAATGATACCTAATAGTGATGTGTTTTGTCCTGGAGTGCTGCACTAGATTTTCAGTGATTAAGATAGCACTGTTGTTGTCTATATGAATGGTAGTCTCCTTGAAGTTAATCCATAGTCATGCATCTGATTTGGAATGCAAAGCACTTGAGCACAGCAGCTTGCATCAGCAATGTATTCAGCTTCAGCAGTTGATGCAGAGACACATGATTGTTTCTTGCATTGCCATGAGACAATCCTTCCACTAAGAAACTGGCATCCACCAGATGTAGACTTTGCAATCATATTGCAACCACCATAATTACTATCTGTATATGCATACAAATTGAAATAAGAGTTCTTGGGATACCAGAGGCCAAGTGTTGAGGCACCTTTGAGGTATCTTAGAATTCTTTTGATAGTGATAAGATGTGACATCTTGGCATTGGCTTGATATCTTGCACAAATACATGTGGCAAACATGATATCAGGCCTGCTAGCTTTAAGATACATAAGAGACTCAATCATAGCCCTGTAAAGGTGTTCATCCACAAACTCCCCCTCAAGACCAGGTCCAAGGGAGTGGCTTCTTGCTATGGGTGTCTTAGAAATCTTACAATTAGTCATGTTGAATCTTTTGAGTATGTCCTGAACATACTTTGACTGACTTATGAAGATGCCATCTTCAACTTGCTTCACTTGAATTCCCGGAAAGAAATTAAGTTCTCCCATGACACTCATTTCAAATCTGTCCTTCATTAGCTTCTTAAAGTCTTTGCGGAGCCTTGGATTAGTTGAACCAAAGATAATGTCATCTACATATACTTGAACTAGCATCAAGTTATTTCCTTGTCCTTTGATGAAGAGAGTTCCATCTATAGTACCCCTTCTGTGTCATGCTTGTAGATATACTAAGATAAAGTCTCATACCACTTCCTTGGTGCTTGGTGCAGCCCATAAAGAGCTTTATCAAGCTTGCAGACATAACTAGGATGATCAAGATCTGCAAAACCAGGTGGTTGTTTGACATACACCTCTTCATCAATTTCCCCATAGAGAAAAGCACACTTGGCATCAAGTTGATAGACCTTGAAGTTTTTGGATGCAGCAAAAGCCAAGAATATCCTAACAGCTTCCAGTCTTGCAACTGGAGCAAAGACACCAGTGTAGTCAATTCCTTCTTCTTGTGTGTACCCTTGAACAACTAGTCTAGCTTTATTCTTGATGAAAATTCCTCTATCATCTTTCTTATTCCTATACACCCATTTGGTTCCTATAGTAGTCTTCCCATAAGGAAGAGGACATAGGTTCCAAACCTTTTGCCTTTTGAATTGAAGCAACTCCTCTTGTATAGCTTCAACCCAACTTCCATCCTTCATAGCCTCATCAATCTTCTTGCCTAGATTCAGAAAATTCTTGATCATTATCACCACCACCATTTTCTTCTACAATTGAAGCTTTTTATCTGTTGTGGAGCCTCTGAGCTGGAATTTGAAGGCATCTCAGATGTATCAATTGAATTTGTCATTGTTGTGCTGATAGAAACTTTATTTGCAGAGTTAGTTACAATTGGAGTTGAAGATGTATACCTTGAAGGTCTTCTCAACTCAAATCTTGAATCAGGATCACCTATAGGTAGTATTTCTGTAGATCCTAAAACATGCTCACAAGATTTGTTAAAACAGTTATTAACTAAATCAAGATCAAACAACCAATCCGGACCAGAACCTTTCACACTAGGAGTATGCTCATTGAAAGTCATATTTGCTGTCTCTTCAACTACTCTAGTTTTGAGATTGTATACTGTATAAGCCTTAGCTTGGGAAGAGTATCCAATGAAGTGTCCATCATCTGATTTCTCAACAAACTTGGCAATTTGATCTTTGGTATTCAAGATGGTGCAAGGACATCCAAATGACCTGAGAAAACCAATGAAAGGTTTCCTTTTGTGTCAAAGTTCATATGGAGTCTTACCATGAGTCTTAATCACTAAAACTCTGTTTTGCATATAGCAGGTAGTGTTGACTACCTCAGCCCAGAAGGCGATGGGTAGTTTAGAGTCAGACAACATGGTTCTTGCAACTTTAATAAGTGTCCTATTTCTCCTCTTAGCAACAACATTTTGTTGAGGAATCCTCGGAGCACCATATTGTCTTATAATACCCTTTTCATCACAACATTTATCAAGGATTTGGTTCTTAAATTCAGTTCCTTGATCACATCTTATGGTTTTGACCTTGTGATCATATTGATTCTTAATCTTTAAGATGAAATTCTTTAGAATCTCAGGAGTCTCATCCTTAGTTCTAAGGAAGAAGACCCAAGTGAATCTTGTAAAGTCATATGTGATCACTAAACAATAAGAGGTCCTTCCTAGACTCATTACATTGGTGGGGCCAAAGAGATCCATATGTAACAAGTGAGGGGAGTAGTAGTGATGGAATTTCTTTCCTTTGGTTTGTGAGAAACCTTGTGTTGCTTCCCTTTCAGGCATGCTACACAATGGTCATCACTTGTAAACTCTTTCTTTGGCATTCTAGTTAACAAATCATTCTTAATAAGTTTGTTCATGTTTTTAAAGTTACATGACACATTGTTTATTCCAGAAAAGACTCATACTATTTGCTTTAGATGAGAAGCATGAAACTTCTCCTGTGGGAGATGTTTCTTGCAAATCCATCTAATACATGTTCCCTCTCCTAGGGCTCTGAGCAGGATATGATCATAAGGAATGACCACCTCGGGCTTGAGAACAATACACTCAGATCAGTAAAGAGCATGTTATGACTCTAATCACAAAATGAGATAACTTAAAAGATTTATCAAGCTTTTGAAAAAGTTTAATCTCAATGTGAGCTTACCATTGGTGACTTGCCCCTTCAAGAAATGTAACCACAGTCATCTCCTCCAAAAGCAACTGGCCCTATCAATTCTTTTCAAAAATTTTGAAGTAGTGACCTATTACCTGTCATGTGACTGGAACCACACTATCAATGTCCAGACATTTTAGTTGTCTTGAGTTGTTTCTTGCACAAAGAAAATGATAATTAGATTGGAAACCCAAGTTATTGGGTCTTGGACTATCAAAAGAGTAGAAGGTAATGAAATATAATAGATCCTATAGTTGAGCTTTGGGTCTTGCTGTTGTTGTGGAGAATTCGTAGTCATTGGTCTTTGACAGGATCAGTGATCACAAGTTTGATGTTTATCAGATGTAAAGCAGCGGAATACACAAACGAATTAGACAAATTGTAGCAAGCAAACAATATATGTAAGCGTTAAGATCGCATACGGTTATAGGGAGAGAATATGAATTTCTGATTTCTAGGAATGTTTATAGATGGAGAATATTTCTAATCAAATCAATCAAACATTCCATTCATTGCTCATATCGCTCATGATTACAATGGGTTGTCACTCCTTATATAGAGTGCAACAGTCACTGCTGTTATCACGGAAAGTGACAACTGGCAGATCCAATACAGAAATAACTAAATCTTAACAAACTACTGAAATGTTCACAACTACTGAGAACATATCAGCAAGTTAAGTACAAAATATAAAACTACTGAAACTACAACGACTGAAGAACAAGCTCTTCAGTCGTTTTACAAAACTACTGAAACATAAAACATAAAACTACTGATATCACAACTACTGAAGAAGTACTCTTCAGCAGTTGTGACAAACTACTGAGGCTTCAGTACTGGTCTTCAGACTTTGACCTTCAGGCGTTTCATCAGCTGATGACTTCAGTAGATATCATCAGCTGATGTCTTCAGTCTTTGTCTTCAGACTTTGTACATCAGTTGTTGATCTTCAGTACTTGTGAACTCTTCAGCTGTTGTACTTCAGTACTTTGGTCTTTCAGCTTCAGCACTTGTGTTCTTCAGCTGTTGTACTTCAGCACTTTGGTTCTTCAGCTGTTAAGGTCTTCAGCACTTGATCTTCAGCTGTTGAAGTCTTCAGTACTTGTCAAACTACTGATGAGGCTTTCAGCAGTTGTTGTGATACCGTGTGGGACTTAGAGATTTTCTGATCTTGGCTCATTGGTTCTTTTGTCCACAAAACTCCCCCTGAACCAATGCAGCCAAAACCTCTAACTTATTTAAACTCCCACTTATTGATGGCAAAAATGTTGGTCTTTTTCCTTCTTGATCAGTAGAGAAGATGACCCATGTACGCTCCGGCCTGGGAAGAACCTCAAATATTTGTTTGGCAGAGTATGAATGGGAACTCTGTTTTGGGGAACTGGACACAGAGTTGTTATCCCATTCATGAGATTCACTTCCCCATAATGAGTCTGTATGACTCACGGACATAGGCCTCAAGGAGAACAATTTGTTCCTCTTGAGAGAGTTCTTCAGCTCCTCCTTCGAAGAAGAACTCTGGACCATAGTACTCTGATAAGTACTTCATGGTCCTGCCATTCTTCAGCTCCACCGTAGTTACCTCCCTGTATACAAATTCATCCGGATGGTTGCCTTCAAGGAGTAACTGGAGCTCATTCTTTTGGATGTCTTCAAGCTTTTGTATAACAACCCTTCTTAATCATCTTGTTTTCTAGTAAGGCTTGAGGGTCTTCTTTGCTTGGTGAGCTTTCTTGAATTCATCAATGATTTCCCAAGGTGAGACTACAAAGCCAGCATGATGGTAGATTCTATTGTTTTTCGTACTGGCCGTTGTATCTGTGTGGGATAGTTCTTTTATGGATTCTAGAACTCACCCTGGGGTCTGGCCATACTCTCACTCTCTCCCTCTGATACTGAAAGGTGTGTCTGAGAGTGTACAGCCTTTGAGCATGCCCTTTCATGGCTTGAATAGATGATGACTGAGGAAATTCCTTGTCAACCATCTTCAACAGTTGCTCATCGTGCTGTTTCTGCTGTTCTTCTTCTTCTATCTTACTCTGACCATTTCCCTTTGAGAGTCGGGTGTGATCATGGATTGACTCTGGGGCTTTGGTAGCTTCAGAACAGCAGAGAGTGGCAGACTATCATCTTCATCCTCTTCTTCTCTTCTTCTAGCCTCAACACCCTTCTCTTCTTCTTCTTGGGGCATCATCGGCTGTTGGTTTAGAGGGTGAGGAATTGGTTTTGTGGGTTGTGGTTTTGGTAGTTTTGATGTGGGAATGTTGACAGGCTGTTCTAGCATTTTGGATGTGAGTTTGGCTTTTGACTGTTTGGCTAGTTCAGTCCTGCTCCCAGCACCAGCTTCATTTAAAACTTCAACAATTAAACCTTTTGTATATTCTTCAGACGAACAGATCTTGGTGGTTATTGCCAAGATACTGTCCCTGGACCAAGCTTTGATCTCGATCAATGATCTTCCAAGATGTTTTGCTATAAATCTGATCATGATCTCCAGCCTTTCTCTTTCTGACACATCATAACTTGACCATCTTGATTGGATTTCTTCAATCTCTAGTCTTCTGATCTCAGAATCAAGTTTTTCAGTGTCATGGCCTTGCCTAAACAATGATCAATGATGTTATCCATTGATCTGCTGTGTTCGGCATCAGCCTCTTTCACCATCAGCTCCAGGCTTTCTCTTTTCATCCTTCTTCTTTTCTTGTATGTGACATGAAAGTCTTTTGAACTTTCAGTCACTTTCTCCATGGTAGCTCCTCCTTCTCTTCTCAGCTCCTCAACCAACTCCTCAGTTTCCACTACTGTCTCTTCTGTTTCTTTCTCCTTCTCTTTCCTCTTTCTTTTCTTTCACTGCTGAACTCTCCCCCTTTTTGGGTGCATTGGTTGCAGGGAATTGAGTAGCAGAAAGTTGGTGCTCAGAACATTCTCCACCATGGGTTGTAAGACAGAAGAAAGTCTCTCATCAACAGTTTGATCACCAATTCAGTTAGTTGTGGGGTGATGAGAGATAGGGGATTTTGAAGGATAGCAGCCAGTTGCTCAGGGGGTTCTGTTCCTGAGGAATGGTGCCAGAAACAGAGGCAGGTGGCTGAGATTTTGTGAGTGGTTGTGTGTTTAGGACCTTCAGAGGAAGGTGCCATCTGTTGGGTTGATGTGGTGGCAGATGGTCTTACTCCTTGAGAGAGTTGGTCAAGTAGGTTTTGCAGTCTACTGACTTCCTCCTCTAGGATCGTGTTCTGGGCAAGAACATCATAGAAGAAGCCCAGGTCATCATCAGCATATGCTGAATCACCTGACCTCCTGCTTGTAGCAGGATATACATGCTCTGGGTGTAGACCAGATGTAGCATGTGCCCTTTGTCCTGGAACTGGGGACTTCCAGCCTCAGGACGTGTCTTCATCGGCTGCCTCTCGCTGTGAGGTCTTAGTTATGTTACCACCCTCACTCTGATCATTGCTGATTCAGAAGAGTTGGCAGCCTCACCAGAAGTTCTTATCTCCATATCAACACCAGGAGATAGACAGTTAAACCCCTGTGCTGTGGGTTCTCAGGTGCACTGTATTCCTCCCCCTCAATTGTAGAGGTATTCCCAGTGGTAAGTGGTTTCTGGGGAGGGGGTGAGGAGTGCAATTGAGTCAGCACTTGTGCAACTATTAAAGTTGGGCTGTGAGGGGCGGTGGTTGGGGTACAGGGGAAGAAGCAGTGTGCACCTGGGGTGGATGGTGCTCTTCAATGGCAATCTCCTCAAGTGAGGAAGATCCCAGATAAGTAGGTGCCCCTTGGGTTGCTGCAGGTTCCTGTTGAGAGGAAGCCTGAGCGGCTGTGGCTGGAGGAGTCATTGTATCCACTAGGGGGTTTGGACTAGTGGATATATCCTGCGTTTGTTGTGCAGGAGCATCCTCAGGGGACTCAATTCCCTGAGTAGCCTTTTGGGTTTCTTTGTGGTGGGTTTGTGGGGATTGGATTTGGAGGTGGTGGCTGTGGGCAGCTGCGTGGGTTCGCAGCTTGGCAGCCAGTTTGAGTGTCCGGTCGGAGTTGTGCCGGGAGTATACTTCGGCAAAACAGCCGTAGCAGGGACTCCCAAGCCAACAAGTCCCTCAGCATTAAGCTGGTCTATTATAATGGCCATTATGAACCGTGGATAGAGTATCCAACGGTTGGCAGTTATTTTTGAGCCATATCTTTGAGCTCTGAAATATTAATTCGGAAAGTTCAGTGGTTGTTGCTCAAGGATAGAATACAATACCTGCTGCCATTTGGTGGACATTTGATCCCAAGACGATGTCTTAGGGGCCAAACATACATTGACCATGTGAAAGATCAGGCGCTCAGCGTCATTAAAGTGTTTCTTCATGATGGTTGTGGCACTGAGATCACCTTGATATCCATGCTGAGCAAATGATATCTATGGTGCCCTTCGGATATCCAGCAGGAGAGGTAGCATCACTCAGGTGAAGAATTTTCGGATTGTTGCAGGAGTAATCACTACTTCTTTGTTGTTGACTACAGACCGGAGGGATGTGTGTGCTTCTCCTCAAGTAACATTAACGTTCATCCAAAATTGGTTCAAGGATTCGGCATGTAAACAGGGTTCAGAAGGAATGCCTTGTTGTATGGGGACTGAACCATAAGATCGATAGCATTATCGAACTTAGTCCAGATCGGCGATTTTGTGAGGTAGGCAACACAGTTGTGTCGCGGTTTAATTTGCAAAGACGCCATGGAAATTTGTTGGAGAGGAACGTTAGGTTTGAAGAAGATGAAGTATGGAGAGCTCAGGTTAAGGGTATTATAGGGTACGGGTAGGAGAGGAAATGACTGAAGGATGTGGTGTTAGTCATCAGTAGTTTTAAACGACCGTTGACATGGTATTATCCTTTCAGACGTTGAAACAGCTGAAGTCGCGGTGTTAGGCATCAGTAGTTTAGAAAACTACTGAAGACCGTGGTTTTGACTTCAGTGATTGAAACAACTGAGGACATGGTGTTTGTCATCAGTAGTTATGAAACTACTGAAGACAGTGGTTTTGTCATCAGCTGTTGTAAACAACTGAAGACTTGGTATTGGTCATCAGTAGTTATAAAACTACTGAAGACGTGGTTTTGCTTCAGTTGTTTAAAATGAAACAGCAGTGGTACAAACGACTGAAGGGAAAGTTCTCTTCAGCTGTTTTCGTCAATTCTTAGCTTTTCAGCTGTTTCAAACTATCCTCAACACATTCATCAGTCTTTATGGCTGATTTCAGTTGTTTCATAGGACATCAGTACTTATCTGTTTTTACTGATTTCAGTAGTTATGACATCAGTAGTTGTAACTACTTCAGTAGTTTAGAGCAGATGAAGTACTTCAGTACTTGTGAGAACTTTTAGCCTTCAGTAGTTATAAAAACTGAGGTTAAAAGAGCTCATCAGTACTTATATGTGACAGGCACTCATGATCATCAATATGAATTACTGAGATCATCAGTAGTTGTCACCTATTCTAGCTGCAGCATACCAAGCCTTAACACCAGGTTTTGGAAAGTTGAACTATCCAAAGGCTTAGTAAAAATGTCTGCAAGCTCATCAGCACTGGGCACAAACTTAGGATCAATCAGACCTTTTTCAAAACAGTCTCTTATAAAATGGTGTCTGATCTCTATATGTTTGGTCCTAGAGTGCTGGACTGGATTTTTGACAATGCAAAGAGCTGAAGCACTATCCATTAACAATGGAGTCT
Source organism: Flaveria trinervia (assembly GCA_025506515.1). Classification (NCBI taxonomy): domain Eukaryota; kingdom Viridiplantae; phylum Streptophyta; class Magnoliopsida; order Asterales; family Asteraceae; genus Flaveria; species Flaveria trinervia. Next base: position 64,328,862 of record CM046452.1, on the reverse strand, counting down.
TAGTCTCTGTAATGCCATAATCCAAAAGTTGGTTTTGAAGCCAGAGTACCTGAGATGTACAGCTTGCAGCAGCAATGTACTCTGCTTCCGCAGTGGATGTAGCAACTGAGGTCTGTTTCTTGCTCTGCCAAGAAATCAAGCAGTTGCCTAGGAATTGGCATCCACCAGAAGTTGATTTCCTGGTCAACTTACACCCTGCATAGTCACTGTCAGAAAAAGCAACTAATTACCAGAAGGTTGGTAGAATACCATAAACCTAGAGATGGAGTGCCTTGCAGATATCTAAAGATCCTCTTGACTGCAATCAGATGAGACTCTTTAGGTGCAGCCTGAAATCTAGCACAAACACATGTAGCAAACATAATATCTGGTCTAGAAGCTGTTAAATACATCAAGGACCCAATCATACATCTGTAAAGTGTTTCATCAACCACTTTACCTTTCTGATCTGAGTCCAGTTGTGTGGTGCTGCTCATGGGAGTAGAACAGGGCTTACAGTTTTGTAAATCAAACTTTTGCAAAAGATCTTTTGTATATTTGGATTGATGAATAAAAATTCCATCAGCCTTTTGTTTGATTTGCAACCCCAGAAAGAACTGTAATTCTCCCATGGCACTCATTTCAAACTTCTGTTGCATCAACTTTGTAAAGGCATCACACAACTTTGGATCAGAGGATGCAAAAATGATATCATCTACATAAATTTGAACAAGTAGATTATGCTGCCCAGCTTTCTTAATAAATAAAGTCTTGTCTATGGAGCCTCTAGTGAAATTGTTTTCCAGAAGAAAGTTTGATAATGTCTCATACCAGGCTCTGGGAGCTTGTTTTAACCCATAAAGAGCTTTATCAAGCTTATACACCAATTAGGATGTTTGTTGTCCTCAAAGCCTGGAGGTTGACATACATAAACCTCTTCTTTAACTTTTCCATACAAAAATGCACTTTTGACATCCATTTGAAAACTTTAAGTTTTTGATAAGCAGCATAAGCTAAAAACAATCGAATTGCTTCCAGTCTGGCTACAGGGGCAAAGGTTTCATCATAATCAATACCTTCTTCTTGTGCAAACCCCTGAACAACCAGTCTGGCCTTGTTCTTAAAATAAGCCCATTTTCATCAGTTTTGTTCCTAAACACCATTTAGTGCCTATTGCACACTTACCTGGAGGTAGAGGAACCAGTTCCCACACTTGCTGTTTCTTGAACTGAAGAAGCTCAAGCTGCATGGCATCAACCCATCCATTGTCCTTTAAAGCAATGTGATAATTCTTTGGCTCTTGCTGACTGATGAAGAGAGCATAGAAGCAGAAATTTGACAATTGACTTCTTGTTGATACTCCAGCAGTGATATCACCAATGATTTGAGACATGGGGTGATTCTTCAGATCTTGATACACAATGAGATCTGTGCAAGTGTTTGTAGCCGGTTCAGCAGCAACAGATGGTGATGGTGAATCATTTCCTTGAAACCAATCAGTGGATGGTAATTCAAAGGAAGTTGAATTCGAAGAAATCTCATCAGCATTTGTTGTGGATGGTGCTACTGGCGCTACAGGAACATCAGGTCTAGTTGAATCAGGCAGCTGATCACTAAACCTGAAGAGGTGAGTACTGCAATCATCATCATCATCAGCAGTACCACCAGGTGGTGAACTGTTGACAGGAGCAACAGCAGGAGTTTGATAAGGAACATATTGCAGTATGTCCAATCAAATAACTCCACAGGACTTTGTGGAATCTTGTCCTTTGGAGATTCATTAAACTTAACATGTAGAGTTTCTTCAACCATCTTTGTTCTGCAGTTGAAGACTCTGTATGCTTTGCAAGTAGATGAATAACCAACAAAGTATCCTGCATCCACCTTAGGATCAAATTTGTGGAGTTGATCCTTTGTGTTGAGAATAAAACAGGGACACCCAAATGCTTTGAAAAATGAAATCAGTGGAGCCAAATGATGGAGAACTTCATATGGAGTCTTCATCAACCTCTGATTTACTAAAACTCTATTTTGCACATAACAAGCTGTGTTGACAGCTTCGGCCCAAAAGGTCAATGGCAAACCTGAGTCAGCCAGCATGGACCTTGCAGCTTCAATGAGGGTCCTGTTCTTTCTCTCCACTACTCCATTTTGTTCCGGAGTCCTTGGAATGCTGAACTGCCTTTTGATTCCCTTTGAGAGATAGAAGTCATCAAGTGTATGATTTTGAACTCAGTTCCATTATCACTCCTAATACACTTGACTGGAAGGGAATACTGCTTCTCAATGTACAGCACAAAGTGGATAATCTTCTGAGCAGCCTCATCCTTTGAATGTAGAAAGAAAGTCCATACAAATCTGGAGTAATCATCCACAATTACCAGACAGTATTTCTTCTTTGCCATGCTCATTACTCTCACAGGACCAAATAGATCCATATGCAGTAATTGCAAGCAGGCAGTGGACTTGGACACTTCAATAGGAGGAAATGAGACCTTGTGCTGTTTTCCTTTTAAACAAGCAGTGCAAGTTTCATCACAGTGGAACTCCTTTATTGGTAAGCCTCTGACTAAACTATTGTGGCTAAGCTGATTCATGTTTTTGAGATTAACATGACCAAGCCTCCTGTGCCATAGTTTAGATTCTTGAAAAGAGGCTTTGGAAAATAGGCAAGGATTACCTTTGAGATCTATTCTTAGAGAGATCTAAGGCATACACTCTTCCTGTCCTGTTGGCTTTCAGGAGAGTGTGATCATCCAACACCTTGTCAATCAAGGGCAAAACTTTGGATGACAGAATCCTACAGTTTTGACTTGTGAAAAGGGCAACATGGCCTTTATCACACATTTGACTGACACTCAAGAGGTTGTACTTGAGATTTTCCACATGATTAACATCATCAAATTTGATTTCTCCATTGGAGACAAAGCCCTTACCGATGATGTAAACCCTAGCATCATTGCCAAAAGAGACAAATCCCTTCTTTCCTTGAGAGTAGTCATGAAGAAGAGAGATGTTCCCAGTCATGTGCATGGATCCCCCACTGTCTACATACCAGATGCTATTTGGCATGTTGAAGAACCCTGCAATAATAAACAATCAGTTAGTTTTAGAGACCCAAACCTTTTTGGTTTTGGGCCTGGTCTCATCAATAGATGGTAAACTAGCATGTTTATTGTAACAACAGCCTGAGAGAGAAGAAGATGGTGCAGAAGAGGAGTCCTTTGGCTTAGACCTCCTTTTCTGTGGTTTCAACATAGGAGAATCTAGTTGGTTAACTCTACCCAACAGATGTTGTACCATCATCACCAGCTGTGTCTGATTTTGTGATAAAGCTTTCAGCTCATCAGACACATTGCTAGTGGAGTTAGATAAGGTCCTATGTTGCACCTTCTTCTTTTGAGCACCCTCAGCTGTCACCTGTTTAACTCCTTCCTTTTTGGATTGCTTTAAGGACTTAAGGGTTACAGGATTTGATGTTGCTGATACAAATGTGGTCTCAAACTCAGTTTTCATTTTTACCATTTTCTCATTAATTTCTTCCTTTTGTTTGAGTTTGGAACCTCTTTTGTACCAACAATCATCTGTAAGATGATTGAACAAACCACATACTTCACATGGTTTCTTCTTCATCTTAGGTTGATCATCAACTAAAGATGGTGAAGCAACTGAAGACTTGTTCTTCAATGCTTTGGAAGCATTGGTTGCTTTCTTGACAGCATCTTTAGTAGTCTTCAAACTCTTTCTACTGCCAGTTTTCTTCTCTTCAGTACTGACAGCAGTTGAAGTTTGAACTTCAGGAGTTGAATCCTGCTCTCCAGTCCTTTCAGGACCTTCAGGATTGACTCCTGAGTTGATCAACTTATTGATCATGTGAATGTCAGCATTTGGACCATCAACATCAGCTGATAGGTTCAAAGAGGACTTGATACTGACTGCTACTTCTGATTGTGCTGTATCAGAAGGTAGATCACATGACTTGATGGATTGGTTATCACTCTCACCATCAGATTCTACCTCTGCTCTTGGGGTAAAATCTGTAGGTGGAGCAGTGTGATTGTAACCAATTCCAAACTTCACATTTGAAGCAGATTGCTTACTAAGAAGCATTTCAAAACCTTTGCATGATTGTACCCATCTATCACACTCGACCTGGGTAACTGCAAGGGTTTCTTTGAGATCTTTGTACTTCTCTAGAAGTACATCTTCTCTAGCCTTATCATCAATTATTTTGCAATTCAGTTTATAAATCTCATCATTTTTATCTTTGAGCACAAACTCAAACTCAGCTTTGTTTTTGGAAATTACTTGTTCTAGCTCAATGTTCTTATTAATTAAAGCTACATTTGCTTCTCTAATGGAAGCAAATGCTGCTATGCATTGTTCAGAACATAATTTGGCTTTTGCCTCAGAGGATACCTGTGATACCTGAGGTGTAGAGGCATTGGAAGATGAAGTATCAGCAGACTCCAAAGCCATAAGAGCTAGATTCCCAAAGGGACTGTCACCACCATGTTGACCAGCACCTGAGAACAGTTGATCATGACCAGACAAGTCATCTGGTAAACTGCTCCAGTCAACAACTCCTGGGGTGAAGAAGCTGTGTTGTTGAGATGAAGGTTGTTGATGAGATAGGGAAGGCTGAGGTTCTGGTAATGCATGAGGTTGTGGTGTCATAGGAACTTGAACTTGACTTGACTGTGGCATGTAATAACAAGGGTACTGATAAGGCATTTGACCCTGAGGAACAAAATATGCCGGAGATTGTTGTTGAGGATGATGACTAGATGTGACAGGATGTTGCCCTCTGTTTTGTTGACTGTTGCCAGGAAAAGTCACAAAGGGTGCAGTAGAGTTTGATCCAGTTGATCTACACTCTCTTGCAAAGTGTCCAAGCCGTTGGCATTTGTGACACCTCAACTTGCTCTTGTCAAAACCAACTTTGGTTTTGCCAGAGAGTCCTGGGAATTTTCTTCCAGTTCTTTTGTAGAACTTCTGAGATCTGATATTTATCAAGGCCATTTGGCTCAAAATATCCATCTCTTCTAAGTCATCATCAGCAATCCCCTTGAGATCATCCATAATGAAACATAAATTGTCATTATTACCACCAGTAAACTGACCATCAACACTTACAAATGCAGAATTAGAAGTGCTCGAAGAGAAATTAATATGCTCATCATACTGGCATTCAGATGCATATCTGACTCATGACCACCAAGGCAGTGTTGCCTTGAATAAAGTCTTCAGTGAGCTTTCCAGATGAAGACAGCTTTCTCTTCTGTTCTATCTCTCTCTCAAAAGTGAGCAATTTCCCATGGAGTTGGGTGAGAGATAGTTTGTCCAAACTTGCACTGGAGCGTAGGACAATAGTATATGTGTCCCATCTCTCAGGCAGTGATCTGAGAAATCTGTTATTCATCTGAATATTGGTGTATTCAAGTTTGACCATTTTTAGTTCAGAGATCAAACAAGAAAACGCTCATATTGTTGAGTCAGTGTCTCACCCTTTCTATGAGAGAATGTCTCATATTGTTGGGCAAGAATTTCTCTATTATTTGCCAAGACCTCATCTGTTCCTCCAAATTGTTCTTTCAAAGCAATCCAGAGGTCATGGGCAGTTTCATGATGCATTAGCCAGAATAGATTTCATTGGGCAAAGCCATGGCCAGAATTCCATGGGCTTTTGCATCAATCTCAAGCAACTTTTTATCCTCATCTGAGTATTGCTCCCTCCTCTTCGGAACCATTTGATTGGTTTCCGGGTTATTCACCATAGGCTTGTGTGGACCATGTACCACTGATGTCCAACACCTGCGCTGTTAACAGACAGGTGATGGAGCATACGTCTTTGCCATATGTTATACTCATTCCTAACCAGCATAGGAGGCTTGGTTGAGGAACCAGTATTGTGAGGATCATTGGAGGGAGTGGTCATTTTCAGTTCAAAAACAGTTTAGTTCAAGTTTTAAAAAGTTTTAGACAACCACAACAAACTCAATGAGAACCAAGAATAAGATCTCAGGATGAATGAGCAGAAATACAGAAAATTCAATCTCTATAACGTTTCTTGCAAAAACAAAAGCTAATTCAATCAAACTTGGATCTTGAATAGCAGTTTCAATGATCAATTATTAGATCGATCAATGATTAACCTGCTCTGATACCATTTGACAGGATCAGTGATCACAAGTTTGATGTTATCAGAATGTAAAGCAGCGGAATACACAAACGAATTAGACAAATTGTAGCAAGCAACATATATGTAAGCGTTAAGATCGCATACGGTTATAGGGAGAGAATATGAATTCTGATTTCTAGGAATGTTTATAGATGGAGAATATTTCTAATCAAATCAATCAAACATTCCATTCAATTGCTCATATCGCTCAATGATTACAATGGGTTGTCACTCCTTATATAGAGTGCAACAGTCACTGCTGTTATCACGGAAAGTGACAACTGGCAGATCCAATACAGAAATAACTAAATCTTAACAAACTACTGAAATGTTCACAACTACTGAGAACATATCAGCAAGTTAAGTACAAAATATAAAACTACTGAAACTACAACGACTGAAGAACAAGCTCTTCAGTCGTTTTACAAAACTACTGAAACATAAAAAAATAAAACTACTGATATCACAACTACTGAAGAAGTACTCTTCAGCAGTTGTGACAAACTACTGAGGCTTCAGTACTTGGTCTTCAGACTTTGACCTTCAGGCGTTTCATCAGCTGATGACTTCAGTAGATATCATCAGCTGATGTCTTCAGTCTTTGTCTTCAGACTTTGTACATCAGTTGTTGATCTTCAGTACTTGTGAACTCTTCAGCTGTTGTACTTCAGTACTTTGGTCTTTCAGCTTTAGCACTTGTGTTCTTCAGCTGTTGTACTTCAGCACTTTGGTTCTTCAGCTGTTAAGGTCTTCAGCACTTGATCTTCAGCTGTTGAAGTCTTCAGTACTTGTCAAACTACTGATGAGGCTTTCAGCAGTTGTTGTGATACCGTGTGGGACTTAGAGATTTTCTGATCTTGGCTCATTGGTTCTTTTGGTCCAACAGTCTTTCTTTGTCTTCACACTACCTTTGGAAGTTTGGACTTGACCTTCAAAACTTCGAAGCTTTTAGGCTTCGAAAGTTTTTATGACTGGACCTTCGAAGATCCTGCTAGCACTGCAGCAGACTTCAGGTTTCGCAGTATTTCTTTCTTCTGAGACCAAATTTCTTCCTAAAGTCAATTTTCTACTGCATTCCTTCTCATTTTGAGCTTCCAAAGAAACAAATTTTCTTTCCGAAGCTTTCTTTTCTTCTTCTCCAGACTCTTAGAATTTCTCTTTGTGATATGAAGAGTACTCTTTGGATTGTAGATACAATCTTTAGCAAATGAGGTACAATCACACATAATACAGTCTTTTCTATTTTCTTCCTTCTAGGAGTCTTCTTCTAGAGCAAGACTGAACTTGATCACTTTCAATCTCCATCTTTATCTTCTCGATGATGTGACAATTCTGTTGGATTAGAACTACCTTTGGAGCTTGATGGTTTATGTTGTACAACATGTGCATACTATCAGCCTTCTTCTTGGTGATGGATGACTTGGACATGACTAGAATTCTTGTTGTTGGGGTTCAAGTTTGTGTCCTCAGTTTTAACTACTTCAAATCCTACAGAAACAAAGACTTGTTTCTATGCAGAGCTGAAGGTGGTTTTGATTCCCTGAGCCTTTCTTGCTTTTCTTTTGCTCTTTCTGATCAAGGTCTTCCTCTTGGACTTGGTCATCCCAACAGTTTTACTCTCCTCAGAGGGATGATGACCCTTCTTAGAATGCTCTTCTTCACTCCTCTCAGAGCTATTCTTCAACATCTCCTCTTCATCCTCTTTAGTCAAGGTCTGTGAGGGGGAGCTCATCTTCACAAGTTCCAGACCTAGGAGATCTTACAAACAAGATTGTGTGTGGAGGGGCTATCTTAGAAGATCCCAGTCCCTGCTTATTCTGATAACACATTTTTGTATGCAAGGATGAGGATATCATGTTCTTGATGATCTCTTCTTCAAGAACATATTTTTCTGCCCTGGCTTTGCTGACCACAAGCTCAGCCTGGCATTCAGTCAACTTGGTTATGAGATCCTTATCTGAGTCCTATAATTGGTGTACTCATATTTAAGAACTGAAATGGTTTTCTCTAAGTCTTGTATCTTTAACTTATAATCATTTTTAGCCTTTTTGAAATCAGATTTTTAGATGTTCAAAGACTCAAGATCAGATCTCATCTTTAAATTGTAGGACCAGTATCTATTCACTTTAGCAATACAGTCAGGAGTGTAAAGATGTTCTACCCTTGGCTTCATCATGGTCAGCCATGACTGCTTGATTAGAGATGTGTTTTCCACCTGAAAGCTTCCAGTCCAAGCCTCCTTCTTCAATAGCAACTGCAGCTTGCTGCTTTGGCTTCTCATTGTGGGGAGCTCTCTCAGTATAGTTTGGTTTGGATTGATTCTGGCCATCATTTGCTCTTGGTGCCTTGCACTCTCTTGCAAAGTGTCCCATCTGGTTACAGTTGTAACACTTTACCTTGCTTTTATCCAACCAAACTTTTCACTTGCTGCATTGCTAGGAAACTTCCTTCCTCCCCCGTCCTTTGTAGAACTTGGCTTGTGAGTAAGAACAACCATCTTCTGAATCTCTCCATAACTCTAGATGATCTGGATGGATACAGTTAAAGTCTTCAAGGGTGAAGAGAAAGTTCCTGAGGATTCATCACTAGAGAAACAAAAGCATGAGAAGAACTGTCTCTTGGAAGGGACTTCATTGAGTGTAGTTTTCTCTTGGAGTCTTTGGGAAGGTGATGAAAGGACCCTTTTAGAGTTTTCAGGGTAGCACATAAGGTGATGTTGATTTTATGCTATCCCTTTCAGTCACTGAAGGGCTGAACCCATTTGATTGCTAGAGTTACAAGATGAATTTTTATGTTCATCTCCATCTGGTTTCACTGAGAACACCATATACTCGTCCTAGTAAGAGTCCTAAGTTCTTAGTCCTCTTGATAAACACCCATAATGGTGTTCAGTCTAGAAGAGAGTGACATAACTTCCTTACATGTCCCTATTTCAAGAGTCACTCAACATTCACCTAGAGTGTCCACATCTCAACAGACCTAAAGTATTCTTAGGTCATGGTCTCACCATACTTTAAAGGTGAAGTTTCAAACTGCTGCTTGAGCAGATCCTGCTTGTTCTCCTTGGCTTCAGTTGAGCCTCAATACATAAGCTTTCAGTGCTTCTCATAGTTGCTTTGCAGTCTTGGCACTTGTTGAAGCCTATATAGATGGAGTTTGGAAAGAAATTAAAGGGCTATCATGACTTTTTGATACAATCTCTATTCTCTTCCTGTCTTCTCAGAGAAGTCAGTCATAGCCTTAGGAATGTTAGGATCAGTGATCTATGTTTGATTGATTGAAGAGTATAGCAGCGGAATTCAAACAATGAATTAGTCGATTCACAAGAACAAAACGATATCAATGAAGAACAAGACGGTTATAGAGAGAGAATATCTGCAAATATATTTCATTCAATATTCGCTTTCGTGGTAACAGAATGTCACAATTTGATTAGGTCGACACCTCTTATATAAGAGATGTGACGTCTGCTGATGTCACTTGATAGTGACATCTAACAGATTTATTACAACTGAAACACAACTACTGAAGATGTCAAAACAGCTGACATCTCTTACAAAAAGTTCTAAGTGTTATCAGTTGTTATAACTACTGAAAAATATAAAACTACTGAAACTACAACGACTGAAGAACAAGCTCTTCAGTCGTTTTACAAAACTACTGAACTAAAATATAAAACTACTGATATCACAACTACTGAAGAAGTACTCTTCAGCAGTTGTGACAAACTACTGAACGCTTCAGTACTTGATCTTCAGACTTTGACCTTCAGATGTTTCATCAGCTGATGACTTCAGTAGATATCATCAGCTGATGTCTTCAGTCTTTGTCTTCAGACTTTGTACATCAGTTGTTGATCTTCAGCACTTGTAAACTCTTCAGCTGTTGTACTTCAGTACTTTGGTCTTCAGCTTCAGCACTTGTGTTCTTCAGCTGTTCAGCTTCAGTACTTGTGTTCTTCAGCTGTTCAGCTTCAGTACTTGTGTTCTTCAGCTGTTGTACTTCAGCACTTTAGTTCTTCAGCTGTTGAAGTCTTCAGCACTTGATCTTCAGCTGTTGAAGTCTTCAGCACTTGTCAAACTGCTGATGAAGCTTTCAGCAGTTGTTGTGATACCATGTGGGACTTAGAGGTTTTCTGATCTTGGCTCATTGGTTCTTTTGGTCCAACAAACTCCCCCTGAACCAATGCAGCCAAAACCTCTAATTTATTTATTATCCCACTTATTGTTGGCAAAATTGGTCTTTTTCCTTCTTGATCAGTAGAGAAGATGACCCATATAAGCTCCGGCCTGGGAAGAAGTCTCTGATATTTGTTTGGCAAGATATGAATGGGAACTCTGTTTTGGGGAACTGGACACAGAGTTGTTATCCCATTCATGAGATCTACTTCCCGTGTATGAGCCTGTAGGATTCTCTGGTGTAGGCTCTGAGAAACATGATTTGTTCTTCCATGGTCAGGTTCTCGGCTTCACCATCAAACAATCCTTCTCGCCCATACAGCTCTGAGATGTACTTGGCCTGTTTGCCATTTTTGAGCTCAACAGTTGTAATTTGTCTATATGCAAACTCATCAGGATGATTCCTTCGAGTAGCAGACTGAGCTCATTCTGTTTGAAGTTCTCAAGCCTCTTGTAGACTAACCCCTTTTTGATAATCCTTTTCTCTAGCATCTTCTGGGGTGGTTGTTTAGTCTCGTAGGCCTTCTTGAAATCTTCGACAATCTCCCAGGGTGATACTACAAGGCCACTGTGATCTCTTCATCTACGCCTCTTGACTTGACCCTTGTATCTCGAAGGAATGTCTTTCTTTACATCCTGTGAGCCCCCCGGATCAGGCCATACTCTCACCCTTTCCTTCTGATATTGAAATGTGTTGGCGAGAGTGTACAATCTCAGAGCTTCTTTCTTCATGCTGATAATTGATGAGGAGGCAGCATAGGTTTTGTCAATGCTTTTCAGCATTTCATCATCATGAAGCTTTTGCTGCTCCTCTTCTTCAATTTTTACTCTCACAACATCCATCTGTGAGGTGGGAGTGATGGGCATAGGTTGGCTTTCGCCAGTGTTAGACTGCAGACAGAGGCATCCTATCTTCTTCCACATCATCCCTCTTCTTCTTCTTCTTCTAGCCTCAACACCCTTCTCTTCTTCTTCTTAGGTGCATCATGGCTATGGTTTAGATGGTAAGGGAGTTGGTTTTGAGGGTTGTGATGTGGTTGTTTGGATTTGGGCTTAGAGATTGGTTTGGAGATTTGAGGGGTAGGCTGTTTTTGAGTGGGTGGAAGGGAAGGTTGTTCCAGCATCTTTGTTGTGAGTTTAGCCTTTGTAAGTTTTGCCATTTCAACCTTTTACCAGCCCCAGCCTCATCAAGGCTTCAACAATAATCCCCTTGTGGAATTGCTCAGACAGACAGATTCTGGTGGCTATAGCCAGAATACTGTCTCTGGTCCACGCGCGAATCTCCATTAAAGATCTTCCTAAGTATTTTGCAATGAAGCGGATCATGATCTCCAATCTCTCTTTTTCAAGTGCATCATACCCAGCCCATCGGGTTTGAATCTCTTGCACTTCCAACCTCCTGATCTCACTATCCAATGTGGCTGTATCAAACCCTTGCCTGAAGAGTTGTTCAATTATTTTATCCATGGATCGGCTGTGTGTATTATCAGCATCTTTTACCAGCTCTTCCAAGGATTTGTCTTCAGCAGTAGGTTGATCATCAGCACTTTTCTTTCGTTGTAGTGAGCAGTGGTGCTTTTCTTTCTCCTCCTCTTGGGCTTGCTTTTGAGCCTTCTCTCCTCTGTTCTTTTCCTCTTCTTTTCTTTCACTGCAGTACTCTCCCCCTTTTTGGATGCATTGGAGGTAGGGGTTTGTACCGCAGAAAGTGTCTTTTGCACAGCAGCATCAATCAAGGGTTGTAAAGTTGAGGAACCTCTCATCAATGGCTTTAGTCACAATGTCAGTGATTATGGGTGTGATGAGAGGGAGGGAATTTTGAAGTACAGCAACTATTTGCTCAGGAGGGTTCTGTTCCTGAGAAATAGTGCCTGAAGCAGAGGCAGGTGGCTGAGTTTGGAGTGGCTCAGTGTTTGGGGAACCTTCAACTGAAGGTGCCATCTGTGGGTTGGTGGAGGCAGATGGTCTTTCTCCTTGTGAGAGTTGGTCAAGTAGGTTTTGCAGCCTACTGACTTTCTCCTCAAGGATTGTGTTCTGGGCAAGAACATCGTAGAAAAAGCCCAGGTCATCATCAGCCGAAGCTGAATCACCTGACCTCCTGCTTGGAGCAGGATTTACATGCACTGGGTGTAGACAGTTTTGCATGTGCCCCTTTTTCTTGGTACTGGGGACTTCCCCTCAGGACTATGTCCATCATCAGCTGTTGCCTCTAGTGAGGTCTTAGCAATGTTACACAGCCTCATTCTGATCATGTGCTGATTCAGAAGAGGTGGCAGCCTCACTAGATATTCTAATCTCCTTATCTACACCAGGAGATAGAAGTGGTAAACCCCTGTGCTGTGGGTTCTCAATTGCACTGTGTTCCTCCCCCTCAATGGTAGAGGTGTTCCCAGTAGTAAGTGGTTTCTGGGGAGGGGGTGAGGAGTGCAGTTGAGTCAGCACTTGTGCAACTATTAAAGTTGGGCTGTGAGGGGCGGTTGCATGGGGTGAAGGGATAGAAGCAGTGTGCACCTGGGGAGGTTGGTGCTCTTCAATGGCAATCCCCTCAAGTGAGGAAGATCCCAGATGTGTGGGTACCCCTTGTGTGGTTGCTGCAGGCTCCTGTTGAGAGGAATCCTGAGCGGCTATGGCTGGAAGAGTCCTTATATCCACTAGGGGGTTTGGACCAGTGGATATCTCCTGCGTTTGTGTTGCAGGGGCATCCTCAGGGGACTCAATTCCCTGAGTAGCCGTTTTGGGTTTCTTTTTGGTGGGTTTGGTGGGGACTTTTGATTTGGAGGTGGTGGCTGTGGGTTCCAGCTGCGTGGGTTTGCGCAGCTTGGCAGCCAATTTGAGTGTCTGGTCAGAGTTGTGCCGGGAGTATACTTCCCAGAACAGCCGTAGCAGGGACTCCCAAGCCAACAAGTCCCTCAGCATTAAGCTGGTTTGTAATGATGGCCATTATGAACCGTGGATATAGTATCCAACGGTTAGCAGTTAGTTTTTGAGCCATATCCTTGAGCTCCGAAAATATTATTTCTGAAAAGTTTAACGTTGTTGCTCAAGAATAGAATACATTACCTGCTGCCACTTTGTCGACATTTGATCCCAAGACGAAGTCTTAGGAGCCAAACATACATTCACCATGTGAAAATTAGGCGTTCAGCGTCATGGAAGTGTTTCTTCATGATAGTGGAGGCACTTAGATTGCCCTGATATCCATGTTGGGCAAAGGATAGATCTGTAGTGCCCTTGGGATATCCAGCAGGAGAAATGGCATCATCCAGATGGAGAATTTGGCGGATTATTGCAGGAGTGATGACCACTTCTTTGTTGTTGACGACCGACTGGAGATGGTGTGTTGTTCTCCCCAGTGGTAATGGTGACGTTCATCCAAAACTGTTGGAGGGATTCGGCATGTAGTATGGATTATTCAGAAGAAATGCCGTTTTGTATTGGGACTGAACCATAAGATCGATAGCAGTATCGAACTTAGCCCAGACAGGCGATTTAGTAAGGTAGGCAACACAGTTGTGTCGCGGTTTAATTTGCATGGACGCCATTGAGAAGAGAGAAGTTTTGGAGAGGAACGTTAGGTTTGAAGAAGATGAAGCTTTGAAGGATTAGGTCAGGGATATTTATAGGGTACGGGTAGAAAACGACTGAAGGATGTGGTGTTAGTCATCAGTAGTTTTAAACGACTGTTGACATGGTATTATCCTTTCAGACGTTGAAACAGCTGAAGTCGTGGTGTTAGGCATCAGGAGTTAGAAAACTACTGAAGACCGTGGTTTTGACTTCAGATGATTGAAACAACTGAGGACTTGGTGTTTGTCATCAGTAGTTGTGAAACTACTGAAGACAGTGGTTTTGTCATCAGTTGTTGTAAACACTGAAGACTTGGTATTAGTCATCAGTAGTTATAAAACTACTGAAGACATGGTTTTGCTTCAGTTGTTTAGAATGAAACAGCAGTTGTTGAAACAACTGAAGAGAAAGTTCTCTTCAGTAGTTGTCGTCAATTCATAGCCTTTCAGCTGTTTCATGCTGTCCTCAACACTTATCAGATTTTGCATCTGATTTTCAGGTGTTTCATAGGACATCAGTACTTATCTGTTTTTATTACTGATTTCAGTAGTTGTAACTACATCAGTAGTTTGGAACAGATAAAGTACTTCAGTACTTGTGAGGCATTTAGCCATCAGTAGTTATAAAACTACTGAAGGGAAAAGGACTCATCAGTACTTATATGTGACATGGGTACCAATGATCACCAGTAATTACTACTGAAATCATCAGTAGTTGTCACTTATTCTAGCTGCAGCATACCAAGCCTTAACACAAGGTTTTGGAAAGTAGAACTATCCAAAGGCTTAGTAAAAATATCTGCAAGCTCATCAGCACTAGGCACAAACTTAGGATCAATCAGACCTTTTTCAAAACAATCCCGAATAAAATGATGTCTGATCTCTATATGTTTGGTCCTAGAGTGCTGGACTGGATTTTTGACAATACACAGAGCTGAAGCACTATCCATTAACAATGGAGTCTTAGTCTCTGTAATGCCATAATCCAGAAGTTGGTTCTGAAGCCAGAGTACCTGAGAGGTGCAACTTGCAGCAGCAATGTACTCGGCCTCAGCAGTTGATGTAAGCAACAGATGTTTGTTTCTTACTCTGCCAAGAAATCAAACAGTTGCCTAGGAATTGACAACCACCAGAAGTTGACTTTCTAGTTAACTTGCACCCTGCATAGTCACTATCTGAAAAAGCAACTAATTTGCAAGAGTGTCCAGTGGATACCATAAACCCAGAGATTGTGTACCTTGCAAATATCTAAAGATTCTCTTGACTGCAATCAAATGAGACTCTTTAGGAGCAGCCTGAAATCTAGCACAAACACATGTAGCAAACATAATATCTGGTCTAGAAGCTGTTAGATACATCAAGGACCCAATCATACATCTGTAAAGCGTTTCATCAACAGCTTTACCTTTCTGATCAGCATCCAGTTGTGTGGTGTTGCACATGGGAGTAGAACAGGGCTTACAGTTTTGTAAATCAAACTTATTCAAAAGATCTTTTGTATATTTTGACTGATGAATAAAGGTTCCATCAGCCTTTTGTTTGATTTGCAAGCCTAGAAAGAACTGTAATTCTCCCATTGCACTCATTTCAAACCTCTTTTTCATTAATGTTGTAAAATCATCACACAACTGGGGATCAGAGGATGCAAAAATATCATCAACATAAATCTGAACAAGTAGCTTATGCTGATCCACCTTCTTAATAAACAAAGTTTTATCAATGGAGCCTCTAGTGAAATTATTCTTAAGAAGAAAAGTAGAGAGTGTCTCATACCAGGCTCTAGGAGCTTGTTTCAACCCATAAAGAGCCTTATCAAGTTTGTACACCCATTCAGGATGTTTATTATCCTCAAAGCCTGGTGGTTGACACACATAAACTTCTTCCTTTATTTTACCATATAAAAATGCACTTTTACATCCATTTGAAAAACTTTAAGATTGTGGAATGCAGCATAGGCTAAGAACAATCTGATTGCCTCTAGTCTGGCTACAGGGGCAAAGGTTTCATCATAGTCAATACCTTCTTCTTGTGAAAACCCCTGTACAACCAGTCTAGCCTTGTTCTTAACAATAAGCCCATTTTCATCGGTTTTATTCCTAAACACCCATTTAGTGCCTATTGCACACTTACCTGGGGAAGAGGAACAAGTTCCCACACTTGCTGTTTCTTGAACTGAAGTAGCTCAAGCTGCATAGCTTCAACCCATCCATTGTCTCTCAAAGCAACATGGTAGTTCTTTGGCTCTAGCTGACTGATGAAGAGAGCATAGAAGCAGAAGTTAGACAATTGACTTCTGGTTGAAACACCAGCATTGATATCACCAATAATCTGAGACATGGGGTGATTCTTCAGTTCTTGATAAACAATGAGATCTGTGCAAGTGTTTGTAGAACCTTCAGCAGCAGCAGATGTTGATGTAGACTCTTGAAACCAAGAATTTGATGGTAACTCAAAAGATGTAGAGGAAACAGAGATCTCATCAGCATTTGTTGTGGATGGAACTGCTGAAGCTACAGGAACATCAAGTTTAGCAGACACAGGCAGTTGGTCACTAAACTTGAATAGGTGAGTATTGATATTATCATCATCATCATCAATACCACCAGGTGGAAGACATGCTGCAGAAGATGATTTAGCCACAGGATCTGCAACAGCTGGAGGTTGATAAGGAACATATTGCAGTATGTCCAAATCAAACAACTCCACAGGGTTTTGTGGAATCTTGTCCAAAGGAGATTCATTAAACTTCACATGCAGAGTCTCTTCAACTATCTTTGTTCTGCAGTTGAAGACTCTGTATGCCTTGCAAGTAGATGAATAACCAACAAAATACCCAGCATCCACCTTAGGATCAAATTTATGGAGTTGATCCTTTGTGTTGAGAATAAAACAGGGACACCCAAATGCTTTGAAAAATGAAATTAGAGGAGCAAATGATGGAGAACTTCATATGGAGTCTTCATCAACCTCTGATTTACTAAAACTCTATTCTGCACATAGCAAGCTGTGTTGACAGCTTCAGCCCAAAAGGTCAGTGGCAAACCAGAGTCAGCCAGCATGGACCTTGCAGCTTCAATGAGGGTCCTGTTCTTTCTCTCCACTACTCCATTTTGTTCTGGAGTCCTTGGGATGCTAAACTGCCTTTTGATTCCCTTTGAGAGATAGAAGTCATCAAGTGTATGATTCCTGAATTCAGTTCCATTATCACTCCTGATACACTTGACTGGAAGGGAATACTGCTTCTCAATACAACACAAAGTTAATAACCTTCTGAGCAACCTCATCCTTTGAATGTAGAAAGAAAGTCCATACAAATCTGGAGTAATCATCCACAATTACCAGACAGTATTTCTTCTTGGCCATGCTCATCACTCTCACAGGACCAATAGATCCATATGCAGTAATTGCAAGCAGGCAGTGGACTTAGGCTCTTCAATAGGAGGGAATGAGACTTTGTGCTGTTTTCCTTTTAAACAAGCAGTGCAGGTTTCATCACAGTGGAACTCCTTTATTGGTAAGCCTCTGACTAAACTATTGTGGATAAGCTGATTCATGTTTTTGAAATTAACATGACCCAGCCTTCTGTGCCACAGTTTAGATTCTTGAGAAGAGGCTTTGGAAAATAGGCAAGGATTGCCTTTGAGATCTATTTTCTTGGAAAGATCTAAGGCATACACTCTTCCTGTCCTGTTGGCTCTCAGGAGAGTGTGATCATCCAACACCTTGTCAATCAAGTGCAAAACTTTGGATGACAGAATCCTACAGTTCTGACTGGTGAAAAGAGCAACATGGCCTTTATCACACATTTGACTGACACTCAAGAGATTGTACTTGAGATTTTCCACATGATTAACATCATCAAATTTGATTTCTCCATTGGAGACAAAGCCATTACCAATGATGTAACCCCTAGCATCATTGCCAAAAGAAACAAATCCCTTCTTTCCTTGAGAGTAGTCATGAAGAAGAGAACTGTTCCCAGTCATGTGCATAGATCCCCCACTGTCTACATACCAGATGCTACTTTGGCATGTTGGAGAACCCTGCAATAATAAACAATCAGTTAGTTTTAGAGACCCAAACCTTTTTGTTTTGGGCCTGGTCTCATCAATAGATGGTAAACTAACAGGTTTATTGAAACAACAGCCTGAGAGGAAGAAGATGGTGAAGAAGAGGAATCCTTTGGCTTGGATCTCCTTTTCTGTGGTTTCAACATAGGAGCATCTAGTTGGTTAACTCTACCCAACAGATGTTGAACCATCATAACCAGCTGTGTCTGATTTTGTGATAAAGCTTTCAGCTCATCAGACACATTGCCAGTGGAGTTTGATAAGTTCCTATGTTGCACCTTCTTCTTCTGAGCACTCTCAGCTGTCACCTGTTTAACCCCTTCCTTTTTGGATTTCTTTGAGGACTTAAGGGTTACAGGATTTGATGTTGCTGATACAAATGTGGTCTCAAACTCAGTTTTCATTTTTACCATTTTCTCTTTAATTTCTTCTTTTTGTTTGAGTTTGGAACCTCTTTTGTACCAGCAATCATCTGTAAGATGATTGAACAAACCACATACTTCACATGGTTTCTTCTTCATCTTAGGTTGATCATCAACTAAAGAGGGTGAAGCAACTGAAGACTTGCTCTTCAATGCTTTGGAAGCATTGTTTGCTTTCTTGACTGCCTCTTTAGTAGTCTTCAAACTCTTTCTACTGACAGTTTTCTTCTCTTCAGTACTGACAGTAGTTGGAGTTTGAACTTCAGGTGTTAAATCCTGCTCTCTAGTCCTTTCAGGACTTTCAGAATTAACTCCTGAGTTGATCAACTCATTGATCATGTGAGTGTCAGCATTTGAACCATCAACATCAGCTGATAGGTTCAGAGAGGGCTTGATGCTGACTTCTACTTCTGATTGTGCTGTATCAGAAAGTAGATCACATGATGAGATGGATTGGTTATCACTCTCACCATCAGATTCTACCTCTGCTCTTGGAGTAAAATCTGTAGGTGGAGTGTGATTGTAACCAATGCCAAACTTCACATTGGAAGCAGATTGCTTACTAAGAAGCATTTCAAAACCTTTGCATGATTGTACCCATCTATCACACTCTACCTGGGTAACTGCAAGGGTTTCTTTGAGATCTTTATACTTCTCTAGAAGTATCTCTTCCCTAGCCTTATCATCAGTTATTTGGCATTTCAATTTGTAAATCTCATCATTTTTATCATTAAGCACAGACTCAAATTCAGCTTTGTTTTTGGAAATTATTTGTTCTAGCTCAATGTTCTTGTTGATTAAAGCTACATTTGCTTCTCTAATAGATGCAAATGCTGCTATGCATGTGTCAGAACATAATTTGGCTTTTGCCTCAGAGGATACCTGTGATACCTTTGGTGTAGAGGCATTAGAGGATGAAGTATCAGCAGAATCCAAAGCCATAAGAGCTAGATTTCCAAATGGACTGTCACCACCATGTTGACCAGCACCTGAGAACAGTTGTTCATGACCAGACATGTCATCTGGTAAACTGCTCCAGTCAACAACTCCTGGGGTGAAGAAGCTGTGTTGTTGAGGTTGAGTTTGTTGATGAGATTGGGAAGGCTGTGGTTCAGGCAATGCTTGTGGTTGTTGTGCAATTGGAGCTTGAACAGATTTGGTTGAGGCACATAATAGCAGGGATAAGGATATGACATTTGACCCTGGGGAACAAAGTATGCAGGAGATCTAGGATGTGAATAATGACCAGAACCAGCAGGATGTTGCCCTCTGTTTTGTGGACTAGTACTAGGAAAAGTCACAAAGGGTGCAGAAGAGTTAGATCCAGTTGATCTACACTCTCTTGCAAAGTGTCCTAGCCTTTGGCATTTGTGACACCTCAACTTACTCTTGTCAAAACCAACTTTGGTTTTGCCAGAGAGTCCAGGAAATTTCCTGCCAGTTCTCTTATAGAACTTCTGAGATCTGATATTAATCAGTGCCATCTGGCTCAGAATATCCATCTCTTCTAGATCATCATCAGCTATTCCTTTCAGATCATCCATGATGAAGCATAAATTGTCACTATTACTGCCAGAATGACTCTCAATACCAACAAATGCATGATCAGAACTATTTGAAGAGAAATCTATATGCTCATCATAATTGCTTTCAGATGCAGCATATTCTGACTCATGACCAACCAAGGCAGTATTGCCTGGTACAAAGTCATCAGTGAGCTTTCCTGATGAGGACAGTTTCCTCTTCTGCTCTATCTCTCTTTCAAATGTAAGCAGTTTCCCATGAAGTTGGGTGAGAGATAGGCCATCCAGATTTGCACTGGAGCGTAGAACAATAGTGTATGTGTCCCATCTCTCAGGCAGTGATCTGAGGAATCTGTTGTTCATCTGGCTATTGGTGTATTCCTGTTTCACCATTTTCAGCTCAGATATCAAGCAGGAAAACGCTCAAACTGTTGAGTCAGTGTCTCACCCTTTCTATGAGAGAATGTCTCATATTGTTGGGCAAGGATTTCTCTATTGTTTGCTAAGACCTCATCTGTGCCACCGAATTGTTCCTTCAGGGCATTCCAGAGATCATGAGCAGTTTCATGATGCATAAGCCCTGAATAGATTTCATTAGGCAGTGCCATGGCCAGAATTCCATGGGCTTTAGCATCAATCTCAAATAGTTTCCGATCTTCATCAGAGTATTGTTCCTTCTTCTTCGGAACCATTTGATTGGTTTCCGGATTGTTCACCATAGGCTTATGTGGTCCATGTACCACAGATGTCCAACAACCTGAACTGTTAACAGACAGGTGATGAAGCATTCTTCGTTGCCATATGTTATACTCGGTCCTAACCAGCATCGGAGGCTTGGTTGAGGAACCGGTATTGTGAGGATCATTAGAAGGAGTCGTCATCTCGGATTCAATCAAATTCGGTTAAGCTAAAACAGATTTAGAACAAAAAACGCAACAACCAATTGAACCAGAAGATCTCAAAATAAATGAACGAAAGCGACAGAAATTCAATAATCTATAACCAGTTCTTGCAAATACGCTAATTCAATCAAACACAGATATCAATTAGCAGTTTCAATGATCAATTGTTAGATCGATCAATGATTAACCATGCTCTGATACCACTTGTTAGGATCAGTGATCTATGTTTGATTGATTGACGAGTATTGCAGCGGAATTCAAACAATGAATTAGTCGATTCACAAGAACAAACGATATTCAATGAAGAACAAGACGGTTATAGAGAGAGAGAATATCTGCAAATATATTTCATTCAATATTCGCTTTCGTGGTAACAGAATGTCACAATTATGATTAGGTCGACACCTCTTATATAAGAGATGTGACGTCTGCTGATGTCACTTGATAGTGACATCTAACAGATTTATTACAACTGAAACACAACTACTGAAGATGTCAAAACAGCTGACATCTTCTTACAAAAATTCTAAGTGTTATCAGTTGTTATAACTACTGAAAAATATAAAACTACTGAAACTACAACGACTGAAGAACAAGCTCTTCAGTCGTTTTACAAAACTACTGAAACTAGAAATATAAAACTACTGATATCACAACTACTGAAGAAGTACTCTTCAGCAGTTGTGACAAACTACTGACGCTTCAGTACTTGATCTTCAGACTTTGACCTTCAGATGTTTCATCAGCTGATGACTTCAGTAGATATCATCAGCTGATGTCTTCAGTCTTTGTCTTCAGACTTTGTACATCAGTTGTTGATCTTCAGCACTTGTAAACTCTTCAGCTTTTGTACTTCAGTACTTGGTCTTTTAGCTTCAGCATTTGTTCTTCAGCTTTCAGCTTCAGTACTTGTGTTCTTCAGCTGTTCAGCTTCAGTACTTGTGTTCTTCAGCTGTTCAGCTTCAGTACTTGTGTTCTTCAGCTGTTGTACTTCAGCACTTTAGTTCTTCAGCTGTTGAAGTCTTCAGCACTTGATCTTCAGCTGTTGAAGTCTTCAGCACTTGTCAACTGCTGATGAGCTTTCAGCAGTTGTTGTGATACCATGTGGGACTTAGAGGTTTTCTGATCTTGGCTCATTGGTTCTTTTGGTCCAACAGGATCATACCCCTAGGCAGTAGTCAAATGGAGTCTTGATATGTAAGGTCTTTAAACAACAGAGTCTCACATCCTGGATTCTTGAGACTTGATAAAGGCCTTCCATTCTCTGACACGAAGTATCAATGTTCTTCATGAGTGATCAGTGGAGGACATTGTCATGGTTCTAGTCCCATGTCAGCTTTAGAGATAGCTGCCATTTGAGATGCTATATTGTCTCACGTGTGAGAGATCTTAAGATGGTGATATCTTATATCAAGAGCCTTGTTTGACACCCTAACAACATATCCGCACTCGCCGTGACGAGAGATTCCTAGTTCATAAGGATTTGTCTTGTCTCTAACATCAATAACGCTTTTTGGGCGTATTGGCTGTGGATGAGAATGAGAACTTCACATTTAAACGTGCTCAGGTGGGAGCAATCTAGGATGGGTGACCTCCTGGGAAGTTTTTCACCTCCGAGCAACCAAAGCAAATCCGTGAGCTCCTCGTGAGTAACGCGGACATCTTGTTGAGCGAGAGGCCGGGTTTACACCTGGAATGATCTGCTACCAATGCAGGACCGTTTAGAAGGTGCAATCACTTTTACAACACACAACACACAAATGGAGAGTATTCAATAACACTTAACAGATCAAATGGGAACTAGAAAAACCATTTATATGAGAGCTAAGAACACAGTACTAAAGACAATAACAAGAACAGAACACACAAGTATTTGATTTTCAAAAATGATGTAGATATTTTCTTTGTAGTTCCTTACAAGTGTTTACAAAGTAATGATAATAAGATACAAGGACAGAGATACTCTACTACATCCTACTGCTGGCCATACTTTGAAGGCCAGCTGGATACATGATCTAGACAACAACAAAATCAATGTAGAGTCAAAAGGCAGATTGTCTTTTGACTAGTGACTATGGCATGTCATAGCTCACATCCTAATATATTACAAAAAGGATAAAAGTACATAAAGTGTATATATTTGTTTTGTCTTATTAGCATTTTTATCTTTAGTAGATATTAATTAAGTCTATTTCAAATATATTATCTATAAAATATATAGGAAAGAAATTATAGAAAAATTTTATAATTTTATTAAAACGTTATTTACGCTTATAATATTTTGATTATAAAGTGGAAATTTAAATCATGATTTAAAAGGTATTAATTAATTTTGATTCCTAAAACCTAGCAAACTAGTCATATAACTAATGTTTATTATATTATATATCAAATTTATTATTATAGTTGTTAAAGTCAAAACTACATTTGTAAATCTAATATATGTCTATGTAAATTAATTGGTGTGTTACTTGATGCATTGCTATAAAATTTTGTTGATACATTATGTTTGTAGTTTATGTTCTTAATGTAAAAGTCTTTTATTTCTTACACATGTGCAATGTAATTACTCAATGAAATATAATATACGTTTGATGTTTATTTATCTTTTATTTTTCATATTATTATTGTGTTAAGTATAAGTCATATGTATGAACTTCATATATAGGTTTGAGATTGTTATACACAATTCTAAGTCAATAATGATTGGGAAATGTGTTCAACTTAGTCGGGTGATTATTCATGCTAATGGACCATTCTTATGGACCATACGCATGAATGAATCATACTAATGAACCAGTCGCATGATTGAACAAGGAAACTGGATCAGTCGTATGATTGAGGCATAAGATTGACTCACTCGCACGATTGAACCTTTAGTCATGTGTATGGTTCAGTCGTATGAATGAAAGCTACACACCTATAAATACCACTTAATTCGTTGAAAAACATAACACTTCGAGAGAGACTTCGAATATACATAAACCCTAGCCGTCCAGAGCGTCCAGAAAACCCAATCCAACTTCATAGTTCGTTCTTGATCGATTTCTACTCATTCTTAACGTTTGTTACATCGTTAGATCGACCGTGTTATCATTCTCACTGATTGGATCGCCAATCAAATAGGATTCCGCACTATTGATCTGGTCTCACGCAGAATGTTAGTACTCCGTATGTACACGGTCCTAACAAGCGGTATCAGAGCTTTGACTCGTGATTTTGCGTGGATTCAATTGGTTTTGGTGTTAAAATCAACGTTTTCATTCAAAAGAGTCATCGTTTTGTTTCAAAAAGTGTTTTTAACATTTGCATGTGTTAAAGTTTTGATTTTTCTACAAACGGCAGATTAGGGTTTCTGGAAAATTCATATTTTGTGTCAAAGTGTTCAAAATATTTGAATTTTCAAACACAACAGCCTTCAGTCGCACGATTGGTCGATTCGTACGATTGAACTCATTCATATACTCCATTCGCACGACTGAACTCAGACACGTCTCTCATTCGCATGATTAAACAACTCCAGTCGGTTGATTCCAATCGCCTTGTTCATATGCACGACTGAATCCAATCGCACGATTGAATTCATTTGCTCCTTCATTCACACGAGTGACCCATTCACATAGCCCATTTGCACGAGTGAAACCGTCCTGTTCTAAGTTTACCAAGTTTAAAGCAATGGAAGACCAATTTGTTGCATTTACTACTGGAAAGGACTCACGCATCCAGAACCTTCTACTTCTGGAGAATGAGATTGGAAACCATAACAAACCGCCAAAGCTGTTAATGTTGGATGAATACCCACAATAGAAACAGGGGTTTGAAATCTACTTAAATGGAGTTGACCCAAATATTTGGACATCCATTGAGACTGGTTACACGGTACCAATCAGTGCTAATGGAGTCAAGTTGACCTTGGGAGGAATGAGCGAAGCCCAAAAGATTTTGTTTAATGCTGAAAAGAAAGTATATGCTTGTTGACTCAGTCTGTACCTACGTACATCTTTAATCAGTTCTTTGAGAACAAGCAGACTAAGAAGTGATGGGAGGCATTGGAAAAAAGATATGAAGGAAATGCAACTCTGAAAGCACTAAAGGCAAAAGCTCTTAAAAAGGAGTTTGACAATTTTTATTCAATTGGGAATGAAAGCTTAAATGATATCATTGATCGATTCTATCATCTGATGAGTGAGTTGCACACTCATGGTGTGACCACATCCATGGAAGATAACGTCCCTAGCTTTGCTGATGGTCTGCCAGATAAATGGGATCCATTGTGTCAATCAGAGACAAAACAAAATTCTTGCTACTTTAGACATAAATGATTTCATCTTGAAGTTAAGGGAGGAAGAACTATGTATGAAATACAAGTCAAAGAAAGGATCCTATGTTCAGAATCCTTCACTATACAATTCAGTTCCAACTCCGGTTGCTTCAGGAGCACCGTTACAAACGACATTTGTGTCTAGCTCTTCTGCTTCTACCCAAAGAAGTGTATCAGGAACCAAAACGTCAGGGTCATCTAGAACCCAATACATAGTTCCTGATGCAAATACTACAAAGTTGAAGACAGAGAATCTCGGAAATGTCACAGTGGAAGTTGCTAAATAGCACATGGACCTTCAGTGGCTGTTGTACAATCTTATGATGGTTTAGTTGCTGGTAAGATTGGAAATTGTCATCTTGCTGATAAGGACTATGGGTAAGTTGATGAAACTAAGCTAGAAAGAATGGATATAATGTGGGCCTTGGCTAGTGCTGTTAGAAGAGCAAAGAAGTTTGTTAAAAAGACGGGGCAAAATCTAGCTGCCACTAAAGATACAACTTTTGGATTTGACAAAACCAAAGTCACATGTTTCAACTGTGGTGAAAAGGGGCTCTTTAAACGTGAGTGTGTAAAGCCAAAGAAAATTGGAAATGGGAATCCATTTCCTACATTCAACCGTCAAAATAAGGATAAGTTGAAACTTCATCTTCAAGTAAAGAGACAAAGGCTTTGACTGCACAAGGTGATGAAGGTCAAGACTGGTATTTCCAATTTGTTTTGAGGGTGATCTAAACATTGCTTTCGTTGATGCATTGGATGATGGATCTACAAGTGAAGGAGACATCATAGCTGAGCAACTTTCAGATATCGAAGAAGCTATGGATGTTGTGATCATCTTGTTGATGAATAGCTTAGAGCTATGAATTCAGAATCTCTAGTCACCGAAGGGTGACTCTGCTTTGATGGCTGATTCGTCTGATTCCTCACATGTAAGTTCTAAATACCAATTATTTGAAAAACATGCTTGTGCTGAATGTGACAATTTTAGGGAAAACATTGATTTAAAATTTGCTAGGTTATTAGAACATAATGATAATCCAGTAAATGATTTACAACTGTGCGCTGAAGCAAATCGTGTTTTAAAACAAAATGAGTGCAGCTTCAAAGAAAAGATAGAACTTTTAGGGAAACAACTAAGGGAAACCGAGGTTGTTGCCTTAAATCAATCAAATGACATCAAGTTTTATTTAAATTCTTTGGTGGAAACTAAAAAGGAAAAAGCAGTTTTGGAAGTCGAGGTTGAATCATTAAAACAAAAACTGCACAGTTTGGCTAGTTCTTCTCACACAGTTCAAAACTTAGTGAAAGAACAAAATAACGGGGAAGGTCTGGGTTATAAGGTAGTACTGCCACCACATGCAATCCTTTTGAACACTAAATGTAGACCAATCAATAATAACCCAGTAAAGGTTCATGTGGTGTCTACTCCTCTGGTTAGTGATCCCGATTCTATGGGTAAACCTGTGAAATCTGTCACTAAACAAAAGGATTCTACTTTGAAATCAAAAGAGAAGATGCCTGTTGAGAATATTGAAAAGGTTAATTTAGGGTCAGGTACACAAACGTTTATTTCAGAACCAAAATGACTAATCCAATTAACCATAAATGTGTTAATAATCAAAGTCCAAATAAAATGAAAGTGAAAGATGTTCAAAATGTTAAAACAATTAATTTTGTTAAAAAAGTGAAACATCTAAAATAGAAGTGAGACAACCCAACCGTACACGTCTTAAACCCCTACCAAAATCAACCCCACATTAACATTTTCCTCAATCTGTAGAAGGGAGATCATGCTACAGTTGTGGAAAACAAGGACATATCTCTCCTAATTGTCCTTATTATCAGACACCCAAAAGGAAAATTAAACTTTTTGATCGAAAACCAAGATTTTCTAAAATTAGATCTAATACTCCACCTAAGAGTATTAGTGAACCTAAAGTTCAAATCATAAGACAGTCTTCTGTTTACCACAAACAGGCCTTACACAAAACTGGTTTATGGAAAGAAATATCAAGTAATGTGTCTGATAGTAAGGACAAGAAGAAGAAGGATGTGCCCTCATCCTCTAAAGGACAGTGGGTTAAGTTCATGATATGTGATACCTCTGGGACACCCAAGTCGGTTAAGGCTTGAGTTCCAAACCTGAATTAATCAATTTCTTTGAATGTGTAGGGTGTCCGCTACAGCGCTCACTAATACCAGGATTATTGATAGTGGGGCGTCTAGGCATATGACAGGGACTTCGTCTCTCTTTTCAACGTCAAATAATTAAAGGAGGACATATCATTCGCTGGGAATAAAGAAGGTTACATCACCACTCAATGCGAAGTGGGAAACAAGACAATGAAGTTTGACAAGGTCAACTACATTTAATAGTTGCAAAACAACTTGCTTTCTATTTCCAAAATTTGTGATAAGGGATACAAGGTTGTGTTTGACAACAAGAAGTGCTACATGTTGAAAAAGGATTATGTTATCAATGAGGATAAAGTTCTAATGTCAGCTTCAAGATATAACGATCTTTATGTCTTGGATCTATCAAAAGCCTCCACAACTGAGTCCACTGTCCAGTGCTTCTTGTTAAAGGCAACAAAGAGGGATTCCGTCTCATGGCATAAGAGAATGGGACACATTAATCCTAGGAAGATGAATCAACTGGTTCAGAATGATTTAGTGAATGGAGTTACTGTAAAAAATTTCCAGCTCCCAGATTTTTGCGTAGCATGTAAGAAAGGGAAACAGACCAAGAAGTCTCACAAAGCAAAGAAAGTTAATTCTATCGATATTCCTCCCGAGCTTCTACACATGGATCTGTTTGGTCCAGTCAGCACAAAGAGCATTGCTGGAGATCTGTACTGCTTTGTAGTAACTAATGATTACTTAAGATTCTCTTGGGTGATGTTTTTGAAATCCAAATCAGAGACATTTGAATCATTCAAACATCTAGTAACTTCTTTGGAATCACTTTACAAGCTGAGGGTAAGAAAGATTCAATCAGACAACAGAACAAAGTTCAAGAATCAATGGATGGAGGCATTCCGTCAAGAGAAAGGAATTGTTCATCAATTATCCAGGGGATGAATAGGGTGCTGAAAGAAAGAATTGGAGCTTGATAGAGACAGCAAGGACAATGTTAGCCAACTCTAAACTGCAAATTTAATTCTGGAATGAGGCCGTGGCAAATGCATGCTACACTCTCAATCGAGTCTTAGTGGTCAAACGTCATGGGAAATCATGTTATGAATTGCTTCAGCGACGTAGACCAAACTTGAGTATCTCGAACCATTTGGAGCACCGTGCATGCTGCTAAAGAAAAATCAGACTGGGAAGTTTTGTGAGAAGGCTAGAGAAGGTATCTTTCTTGGATATAGTATACCAGACAAGAAAGTTTATAACAACTCAACGGGTCAGGTAGAACTGTGGTGCAATATTGATGTTCAAAGATACACTACCTCCTGCTAGAAAAGGACCTTCATTCTTCTTTGACTATGATAGATTTTTCAAGTCCTTCAATCTACCTCCTTCTCACCCTGATGATGAGTTATCTGCTCACATGATGGACGATGTTCTGAATACTCGTGCACTAGACCAAACATCATTGCTCCATTAGATGATACATCTAGCCTTCAGGGGGAGAGCTTGAGGTAAGTGACTCTTGCTCTGATGATGAAGCAGTTAATACTGCAAATATGGACTAGAAGGAACAGGTTCCCACTAATAAAAGTACACAAGCATCTGATCTTGATGCCACTGACACTTCTGAACATCATACTCCAACAACCATAGAAACTGAACTAGGGATTCAAAATCTGGATAATGAGGTAGCTATTCCCACCACTCCCGGAACTTGAGTTAATATGCATCATCCCTGGATAATATCATTGGGGATATTCTATGGGAGTTCAGACATGAAATCAGTTATACTCAGCTGATTATGCCACAGTCATAGAAAAAGGATATCTTCATGGTGGTGCTTATCGATGTTTTGTGTCTCAATTTGAGCCAAAATATGTAAGTAAAGCCTTAAACGATGAGGCATGGGTTGGTGCTATGCAAAAAAAAAAACTCCTTCAGTTCAAGAAGTTAGGTGTATGGACTCTGTGGATAGATCAAAAGGTGCAAAGGTGATTGGCACTAATGGGTTCTTAAGTGTAAGAGAGATGACCAAGGAGTCATAATCAGAAACAAGGCTCGGCTTGTCATTCAAGGATTTAGACAAGTAGAAGGCATCGACTACAATGAAGTGTTTGCAACGGTGGCAAGGATGGAAGCAATTCATATTTTCACAGCCTATGCATTCTACATGAAGATTAAAGTTTATCAATTGGATGTGAAAAGTGCATTTCTTCATGGTGAAATCTGAGAAACAGTGTACGTCAGTCAACTTGAAGGATTTGAGGATCCTTATCATCGGGATAGAGTATATAAACCAGACAAGGCTCTTTACGGGCTTCATCAAGCTCCTCGAGCCTGGTATGAGAAACTCTCTACTTATCTGGTGAAACATGGTTTTCGCAGAGGGGTTATTGAATGCACATTGTTTATCAAAGAGAAAGATGGTGATTTACTACTTATACAAATATATGTGGATGACATCATATTCGGCTCTAAAAATGAAGACTTGTGTATAGAATTTGAATCCGTGATGAAATCAGAGTTTGAGATGAGTGCCATGGGAGAAATGAAGTTCTTTCTTCGGTTATAGGTGGATCAGACACCAAAAGGAATCTTCCTACATCAGTCCAAATATATAGGAGATATCCTTAGTCGGTTCGACATGGAGAATGCAACGGCTGCTGAAACTCCACTTGCCATGAACCACGATGTGGCACCCGACGAAAATGGTGATCTGGTAGATGCTACTATGTACAGAGGAATGATCGGATCTCTAATGTACCTCACAACCTCTCGTCCTGATATTATGTATGCCACGTGACTCTGTTCCAGATATCAGGCTAAACCGAAAGTAAATCATCTAATTGGGGTTAAAAGGATCTTTAGTTATCTGAAGGGTACTTCAACACTCGGATTGTGGTATCCTCATGATGATGATTTTGAGCTTACAGTGTATAGTGACCTGGATTATGGTGTTTGCAAGATGAATTACAAGTCAACATCAGTGGGATGTCAGTTCTTTGGAAGACGGTTAGTCACCTGGCAGTGTAAGAAGCAGACATTTGTTGCTCTATCAACATGTGAAGCTGAATATGTTGCTGCTGCAAGCTGCTGCTCCCAAATCATTTGGATTCAACAGCACATGCGAGATTATGGTTTTCAATTTTCTAACACCTCTATATTTGTTGATAATTCTGCTGCAATTGCTGTCACTAAAACTCCGGTGCAACACCCAAAAACTAAACATATCGTTATTAAATATCACTTTATACATGACTATTTTGAAAAGAAATTAATCGATGTTGTTAAAATTAATACAGATTTTCAACGCGCCGACATCTACACAAAAGCATTTGACAAACCTTGGTTTTTATATCTTTTAGAGGTTAATGGCATGAAAAAGAAAAGTGATGTGATTCAAGAAGTATAGAGTTGTTAGTCAGACAAGTTTTTTATTATTTATTATTTATTATTTATTATTTATTATATTTTCCTATCTTTTAAAATCCAAAAACACAAAAAGATTTTGGTTTTAGAATTTTAGGGGGAGAATAGTTTAGTTTCAGTATTTAATTACTTCAAAAAATGAGGGGGAGGGCAGATAAGCTGAAAGCAAAGAAATCATACTTGTGATTTTGATTCAAATTTATGGAAAATGATAGTACATAGTGAACAAATGTTTGGGACATCAAAAGGATTTAAATGGTCAAAATACTATGTTCAAATTACAAGTCTGAGAAGTCTAAGCAAAATAAGGAAAAATGATAGTACACTGGTATGCTACTTAGTAACACAGAGAAAGTAGACCCAGGGTTGCTAGTTCATTATATATGTGTCGGTAGATTCAACACAATAGACGAGTAGACTTCATTGGTGAATCAAATTCAAACTAATATGTTCAAATTGCTGTGGTCTCTCATCTTATCCTGGGTTAACGCAATCAACGCATTTCCAATAAGGGGTGACGAGCAAGATAAACGCCACAAATGTGTGCGGATGACCATAAAAATAAGCAAGGCGCAAGAAAAAGATGTTAAGCGCAATCAAGCTAATGACAAAAGTTGTTGGTGTGTTATGTGCAATAGAAAAAGTGCTCTAACAAGAAGATAGGTTGTGTGCTTCTCTGCTGTGCGATGGTACTGACCTGAGGATAAGCATAACCTAAATATTCTTGAATTCATTGTTGTTTGCGCCTCCCTGCTGTACGATGGCACTGACCTGAGGCTTGGCATCTCTTTGAAAGCTCTTAGAATAGTTTCTTCTTGTCAAATACCCGTAGACTGCTCAAAAATCTCCTGAGGAATGTTGATTATCATATAAGTATGAGACCCACAAATGCATGTTGAAATAAAATAACCTAACTCATCACCAATGTAAGTAAAAAATCTGTGTATGGATTTAAATGGACAAATACACTTACAATCATCGTGCTTGCAACTCTCGACAGTCAAAATCTTTGTGGGGATCTTTTAGCTCTACTATGATATCCTACAAGTGTTATTGCTCTCAAACAAATAAGAATCTAGTATCAAAGTACTTATAAAAGGGTGCCAAATGATTATGATATACTTGTATGATTCCATATGAATCTTTCCTGAGATGATAAAATTAATTGAATTTGTTTTGCTAAGGAGGAAAAATCAGTTAGATGATGTCTAAAAGGTTTCAATCCACCTCAAACCAAAAACAAAAAAATATGTCTTGTTTTAGTTTTATTAAAATTGTTTTTCTGTCTTTGTTATTCGCTTTGCATAGATGTCGGACTACGTAACTAGATGAACACTGTGAATCACAAGCATGGTTGAAAAATATGTCTTGAGTTGCGTGTATCGGCCTAGGCGAGGAGTACTCGGGGAGTACTTGGACATGGTAAATTATAAAGAAATATTTTTTTAAGAAATATATATATGTCATATATAAAAAGTTTACAAATATTTATAACATATTATATTAAAAATCAATATGTATATTAAAAGAATATGTTCACATACTATAGTATTTTAAAATATGATATTCATTTTTTAATATGTATACACGTAGTAATAATTTAATACTCATCTTTCAAAGTAAATTATTGAAAAACAACAAAAATACAACAAAAATGGATGAAAATAACGAAAATTGGTGAAAAAAAGCAAAATTCCGAGTTGGACCATAATTCAAACTTTTGATTATAAACAAATATATAAAACTACAAAATTCAAACTCTGTCGTCATAGGAATTAATTGGTCCATAATTTGTTTTCTATGAAGATATTGTTTTTACCTTTTGTTTTATTTTTAAATGAAGGATAATTTTATGATGTATTTGAATGTCATTGTTGACGATCTTTTACGAGTCACACAATAATATCTTTGCTATATCATATGTTTAGTGTGGGTAAACTTTGTTTTGCATGCTGTCTGAAATAAACTTTTGGTGGTTTTCCTAGAACAACATATAATATTATAAAACAAAAATATTTATGATATTTAAAGTACTAGCCTAATTTTTGTATAGACAAAACTTAATCGGTTTTATACCAGCACCTTTGATGGAAGCTTACAAAGACATTGATCCAGTGGGCAACCTGATTATACTAAACCATTTCAGAATTGGAAAACTGATTACTAAGAGTGGCCAAAACTTGAAAACCACCTCTTGTTTGGAGTGATTTCAAGATTGTATTTGACAAGAGAGTTCCGTGTGTATCAAGTAGTGCCCATTATTAAAAACCTTTTACACGACAACATATATGGAAAAATAATTATTGGTACGTATAATTTTTACAATACAATTTATTTTTAATAGTAGTGTACAGTTACTAAGTAAATACAATGAAGATTAAATCATTGATTGTACATGCCGTTGATAGAATCATCAAGGGGATGATTTGGACATTTTCTAATGTTTCTTCAAGATTTTACGAGGCGTTGTTTGACTCCAAAATTTCAATTTATTTTAGTTGACTATTATTTACTGTTGTTCTCTTTGATCACCTGAGATCATTAACTATGTACAATAGTTGGGAGATCAGCCTAACGCTCTAGTGAAGATTGATGATGTTGCTAGAGATTGTCTATAAAGAACAGGTTATGATCATAGATATCCTTCTTTGTAGAAGAAGCATCTACCTTCTTTATGGAAGTTTCTATTTCACGTGGTAGTTCATTGTTTGAGTAATCTAAAGGTTGGTCTTGATATCCTAAATGGAGTTTTAGAATCATTGCTGGTATCTCTTGTTGATGATCTAACTTACAACATATCCATGGCTATTTTCGCCGAAATGCAGAACAATTGTAAGGTCCCGTTCCCGAGATGCTTACAGTTGGACAATCATCGCATATAAACAATCATTTATATATAATTGCTTTTACAAAATAATACATCGTTGACAGATTTCAAAATATTACTCATTGCATTACATTACAAAAACATTATCGTTAACAAAATGGATGTTATCCAAAATGCCAAATAGTTGCCCCGTGCCATCCTCAGCAACATTTACCTGCTAACTGGAAACACATAAAAATCAACGTTTTTGAGTGAATTCTAGTTTTACAAAAACAATATATTACCTTTTATTCGTTAAAACAATTTCTTTACTATCGCACATGATCACACATCATACATACATCAAGGTAATAATTCTTATCTTCCAACATCGTTCATTTCGTACATAACGCACGTTTCGTATTTATCGCACTTTTCGTACGTTTATTATCTTTTCACTTCTACCTAGGTCTTGTCGTATGCTTAACCCCCTTCTTGAGCATAAAGCCAGAGCATCTAGGGTTAAGCAACAAGGACCCCATATCGCACATATTGCACGTATGGAGTAGTCATATACACTAACTCCCCCTGTGTGTGAACCCTTAAGGGTTAACCAAGATCGGACGCTGTAAACACATAGTTGAGCTAACAACTCTCAAG
The DNA here is from genome assembly GCA_025506515.1 of Flaveria trinervia. Taxonomy (NCBI): domain Eukaryota; kingdom Viridiplantae; phylum Streptophyta; class Magnoliopsida; order Asterales; family Asteraceae; genus Flaveria; species Flaveria trinervia. The sequence goes on along the minus strand of CM046452.1, from coordinate 64,294,692 downwards.
GAGTTGTGAACCTCCTTTCATTTGCTTGCAAGACTTTTCATTCATTCATTATGTTCAACTTTCATTATCTTAAATCTTTTGCTTTGTTAAGACAATACTTTACGTTCATTATAATCACACCACGTAAAGGCACATAATAATACATAACAAGGAACATAAGGAAACATATCATACATAAGCATAGCATCATCACACATCATTTTATATAACATAACATATGACGTCATAAAGTCAACTACATTACCTCTGGGAACATCCCAAGTCAAAGCCTAACTCTTCACTTTTTCCCAAATTTCAAAAAATTATACTAAGTCTTAGACGCATGAGCACTATTGTGGCGCATGGCCTTCTGGGCGCATGGGAACACTTAGGCGTATGGGAAAGGTTCTAGGCGTATGGGCACTATTGGGGCGCATGACCCAACACTTAGCCAAATTTCAGGCAATACTAGGCACATGAGCATTGTGCAGGCGCATGAATGGTTAGGCGCATGAGCAATCTAGGCGCATGGACACTCAGCCAAATTTCAGCCTATTCTAGGCGCATGGATACTATTCAGGCGCATGGGACTATAATTAGGCATTTCTGACCGTTGGGTGCATGGGTCTATTTCAGGCGCATAGGCAACCAACTCATACTATCAATCATCATAATCAGTCCCAATTCATCAATTTATCATGTTCTAAGCTTATTTCTAACATTCTAAGCATCATAACATAAACATAACACAATCATAACATCATAATTCGCCCAAATCATACCCCACCCATATTAACACATACACATTCATACGAGTATAAAACCCACATTTATAAAAACATTCATACTGGTTATTGACAAGAAATGAAGAATAAAAGAAAGAAAAAACAATAAAGTCCAAGTGGAGGGACTAAAAGAGTCCAAAAGGACAAATCTTTGAAAAGTTGGTGTAAAGGTGGGCATGGCCGCCCACCCTCCCTTCACATCACTCTTTCACTTCGGTTTTAGAGAGAGAGAAAGGAAGAGAGCAGAACTTCGAGTTTGAAGAAGAAGAACAGAAGAAATCGAATTCAAGGTAAGAATTCAATGTTTTAAGTATTTATGACGGATTTCATCTCGGTTACATGCTTATGTGCTTATGTGTTTGTGTATGTGCTCGGGTGTGTGTTTGGTGGTGTTTTTAGGTGTTTGAACTCAGTTACAAAAGGGTTAGAAAGGAAGAAACACCCAAGTTGCATCAGGTGAATTCTAGACCCCAGTTTCTACTTGTATTAAACATCTTTAGGGCTGAAAATGTATTAAAACGATTTTCAAATATTTATGTATGTATAGCCGTATGTATTGTGCATGTTTGGGTGATGATTCTTGAATGCTTATAGGTTGTTCATGTTTAGAATAGCCATGTTAAGCTTAGAATAGACGGGTTTGATGATTGGGTTCGAAATCATCCTAGAAACATGTTACACAGAAGGTCCATGTGCCTAGATAAGGCTCATGCGCCTGAAAATGCCATAGAAGTATTTAAGTATAACCCATGCACCTGAACAGTAGCCCATGCGCCTAAAATTGCCTTAAAAATGTTCAAGTATAGCCCATGCGCCTGAACAGTGGTCCATGCGCCTAGAAATATTAGTCGGATGACTAAGTGTAGGGCCATGCACCCCAATAGTGCCCATGCGCCCAAGTGATCCATGCGCCTAAGTGTCCATGCATCCGAATGACCCATGGCCTAAGTGTTCATACGCCCAAATAGTGCCCATGTGCCTGAATTGTTCATGCGCCTAAGAGTTAAAGCATTAAGTGTTGACTGATGCGCCTACATAGTAATGAAACGCCCAAACAGGGCTCATATGCCCAAATAATGTCAAGCGCCTAGACACTTAGAAATTTTACAGAATTTTTGGGAGTCTGTGCTTTAGGGTTTTGACCGAGGTTGACTAGGGCTTATTTATGACGATGTTCCACGCATGATTATGATTGTTCCTTATTATTATTATTGCTATTATTATTACTACTTATAGTATGTGACTTTACGTGGTATGTTTATTATCGTAACGTAAAGTATATTGTAATAATAAGAGAAAGAGCAATAAAGAAAAGAAGAGGAACATTAATAAAATGTTAACAAGTCTTGCAAGCTTACAGGAGGTACGCGACCATGTTGTCGTTAGCTCAACTGTGCTGCGGGTTAGCTACCCTATTATGCACACAGGGCCAATCAATTGAGATTGGCAGGACCTTTGCAGCATGTCCTGGGTGATTGGGCCGGCCTTGTTTACAGTACACAGAACCCTTTCAAGGGATATAGATGATCCTTTCGAGGGATATAGTTGACCCTTTTAAGGGACATAGATGGCCTATCACTAGCTTTCCACCACGCATACAGTTGGGGTATTGCTTATTGATCCATACAGAAAGTGAAAGATTACAGAACATACAAGGCATACAGTAAAGGGAACAAACAGTATCTGTTCATATAGTTAATGCGTGCTCGCATATACAGTAAAGAGTTGTATTTTACAGAAAAGAGTATTTTCATATACAACATATAGAAAGTATTTTATTACTTTTAAAAACTAGAACTCACTCAGCAACACTGACTTTTATACATTTTCAGTTGGCAGGTAATTATTGCTGAGGATGGCACGGGGGTGAAGCTACTCGGCAGGGAAAGACTGACATCCATGCGTATTTTATGTTGTTGTTGTTTTGTAATGCAGTAAAACAATTCTTTTGTAAACAGTTAAATGATGATATATTTCTTAACAACAGTGTTTTAATGAAATGAATGGTTTTTTTGATAAATTATTTTCACTGCTTAAGTTTGTATAATTGTAATGTTTAATGTTTTAGCTGCTGTGATTGACCAACTGTGAGGTCTCCGGAAAAGGGGCCTTACACATACATGCATTTCCAACATCAAAATAAGTTAAAACGTGTAAAATGAGGGTTCTAGAACTCACCTTAGCAACCTTCAAGTATGACTTCCTTCAAAGCCGTTTGCACTATGAGTTCAACCACCTAAAACCCACCAAATCACACAACCCGAACACGCATACAAACATATAAGCATATAACCAAGGCATAGGTCATCCAAGAACAACCCAAAACAAAGAAATCTTACCTTGAATTCGAATTCCTATTCTTCTTCTTCTTCAAAATAATCCGAATTCTACTCTTGTTCTTTCTCTCTCTAAAAAATCCGAATGAAAGAAAATATGCAAAAAAGTGTGGGCGGCCATGCCCAACTTTCTACCAACTTTTATACTTTTGTCTTTTTTGATATATTTAGCCCCTTAACTTGGGCTGAATCGTGTTTCTTCCTTTTTCTACACTTTTATTCTTTATTTCTCGTCTTTAAATTGACCCCGGGTGTTACAAGAATGTATTAGCATTTATTGGGAGGAAGTTTATTATGTTTCATTGGTTTATCCAATTAATCATTAATGCTACTCATCCTAAGTTAGTTGTTTTAGAGTCTACTACATATTCAGTCATGGTTATAAAGAAAAACATATTCACATATCTGACTCGTACAAAGGGGAATGCATGGAAGGGAGCTCATTTTTCAAACTTGGTAGGTTTTCAGATGATTTTCAACAAACAGGAAAAAAACAAAAAGTTATAGAAGAACCATCTTAGTCTGATCCTATCGGTTCATCTTTCAGAACTCTTGATGATGCTCTAGGATGTTCTTCTCGTCAATGGGAGATGACATCAGATGAGGAGATAGAATCTTGGTTGGAGAATAGTTCGAGTGATACAGCTAGTGAAGACATTGTTAGAGTTCCTTATATTCATCAGTAAAATTCGGGACTGCCAGTTACACCTCCTAAATGCACCACTAAAGAACAAATGTTGATTTTGTTCTAAAGATTCTCCTACAACCTAGGAAATAAAGAAGACAATAGAAAAGAAGAGAGCTACACCTAATAGTGTTACACATGGTAGGGGTGGAGGATGTAGATACATGTGTCCCTAGTTTCTAAACTTAATGTAATATGTTTGTATTGTCTTACACATATGTAATTGTACGGGTACTTAATGAAATACAATATGTGGTTGTGCTTATATAATGTTGAATATTTCATTGGTTGGTATGTAATAACGCTTATTGACTTAACTATATAGGTTGTGGTTGTTTGAATAATATCTAAATCAATTAATGACAATGAACATATTCAAACTTAATCATGTGAAGTTCTCATGCGATTGGCCCATGCTAATGGACCATACGCATGAACAACTTCATGCTAATGAACCAGTCGTACGAATGAACCAGGAGACTGGATCAGTCGCATGATTGAAACATGAGATTGACTCAGTCGCGCGACTGAACACTCAGTCATGCTAATAGATCAACCGCATGACTCAATCTCATGATTGAACCATGCAAATGGTCCAGTCACACGATTGAGAAACCTTAACCTATAAATACCACTTAAATCATGGAAAAACTAGACACTTTGAATATTTCGATACCCAGACGTACCCTAGCCGTCCAGAGACCTCTAGTAACCTGTTCCAACTTCAAAGATCGCAGTAGATCGATTGCTAATCGTTCTTAACGTTTAGATTCAATCTTTAATTGATTCTACGTGTGTTCTCACTAATTGGATCGCCAAACAAAAGGATTCCGCACTATTTGATTCGGTATACTTGAAAATCTATTAGTATTCGTCCAGTACACGATCCTAACAAATGGTATCAGAGCTTTGGCTCTAGATTTACATGTCATTCAATCGTTTTGATATAAAAATTGTGTTTTTACACTAAAAAACGCAATCTTTTGTGTCAAATCAGGTTTTAGACGTCTCCTGATTGTAAAGTTAAGTTTTTTCCGGCATATGGCAATTAGGGTTAGCAAGAAATTTGTGTTTTTGCGTTCAAACACCTTAAACCTACGAATTTTCAAAATCCAGCAGGTTCAATCGCACGATTAACTCAATTGCATGACTAAGGTCATACGCATTCCCCATACGCACGATTGGACTCAGTCGCACTTCCATTCGTCCGACTGAGAAGAGTATTCGCATTGTTCAACCGCATTAGTTCATTCGGCCGACTGAGTCATCCGCATTAGTTCAGTTGCATGATTGAACCATCTGCTTAGTTCAATCGTCTGAATAGCCCAATCGCACACTTTCATTCGCACTAAATCAACAGTTTGGTTTAAGTTAAAGTTATTAGCAATGGAAGACGAATATTCAGCATTCATAGCAGGGAGAGACTCACGTATACAAAACCTATTGCTACTGGAGAATGAAGTGGGGAATCACAACAAGCCCCCAAAGCTGATCACGTTAGACGAATACTCACAATGGAAGCAATGTTTCGAGATCTACTTAAATGAAGTGGGGAATCACAACATGCCTGTAGGAGCTGATGGTGTCAAACTCACACTTGGTAGCATGACTGACGGACAAAAGGTGAAATACAATGCAGAAAAGAAGGTTTATGCTTTGCTCACACAGTCAATTCCAAAGGATATTTTTCATCAATTCTCGGAATATACAGAAGCAAAGAAATATGGGATGCATTGGAGAAAAGATATGACGGAAACGCATCATTTAAGGCCATTAAGGCTAAGGCTTTAAAGAAGGAGTTTGACAACTTCTCCTCGATGGGAAAAGAAAGCCTAGATGATGTCATCGATAGGTTCTACCACTTGATGAGTGAGATGCACACTCATGGAGTATCGACGTCAATGGAGGACAAAGTGTCCAACTTTACAGACGGGATGCCAGAGAAATGGATTTCATTTGTCTCCAATCTCAGACAGAATGGTATTCTAACGAAGTTAGATATCAATGACTTCATCCTGAAACTAAGAGAAGAAGAACTGAGGATGAAGTACAGAGCTCAAAAGTCTTCTTATGATCAGAATCTAGCGCTGTACAATGCGACTCCTCAAGCCAAAACATCTAGAGCACCTCTTCAGATAGCTTTTGTATCAAGCTCATCTAGTCTTTCACCAGCCTCTACTTCAGGGTCAGAAACGTTAGGGTCGTCTGGTACCCAATACATTGCACCTGAAGCAAATGCAGCAAAGCTGAAGACCGAGAACTTCGGCAATGTGACAGTTGAGGTAGCTAAAGAGCACATGGATCTCTTAGCTGTGGTAGTCCACTCCTATGATGGACTAATTGCTAGTAAGATTGGAACTGCCATCTGGTAGATAAGGATTATGAGCAGGTGGATGAGACAGAGCTGGAGCGGATGGACATAATGTGGGCCTTAGCAAGTGTTGTCTAGCGAGCTAAGAAGTTTGTCAAAAAGACCGGACACAATTTGATTGCAACTAAGGACACTACGTTCGGGTTTGATAAATCTAAAGTAACCTGCTTCAACTGCGGAGAGAAAGGGCACTTCAAAAGGGAGTGCATGAAGCCAAAGAAGACTGGCGATGGGAATCCTTTCTCCTCCTTCAATCGTCAGGAGAAACCCACTAGCAGTCCTGCTTCTTCAAGCAAGGATCCCAAAGCCTTGACTGCTCATGATAATGAAGGACAGGACTGGAGCTTTCGGTTTGTCTCACCGGGAGAATCCAATATCGCTACTATGGAGGATATTGATGATGACTCTGCCAGTGAAGGAGATATTGCAGTCAAACTCGCGATGTCAAACTTAGAGGAAACTACACCAGTGGTCAACTACCTGCCTGAAGAAGGGAAAACTGCGACAACATAAGAATCACTAGCTCCAGAAACATCAGATTCTGCATTGATGGTTAATTCTTCAGAACCCGCTTAGGTAAGTACTACTGACCAACTTTTTAGTAATCATGCTTGTTCTGATTGTAATAAATTTAGGAAAAGCATTGATTTAAAATTTTCTAGGTTACTAGATCATAATGATAACTTAGTAAAGGACTTGGGACTGTGCACTGAAGCTAACAAAGTGTTAAAACAAAATGAGCATAGTTACAAAGAAAAGATAGACCTTTTGAACAAACAGCTTAGGGAAACAGAAGTAGTTGCCTTTAACCAAGCTAAAGACATTAGGTACTATCTAAACTCCCTTGAGGACACTAAGAAACAAAAGTCAGTTCTACAAGTAGACGTTAATTCCCTAAAACAAAAACTGCATAGTTGTTCTAGTTCTTCACACATAATCCAAAACTTAATGAGAGAGAGAGAAACAATAGGGAGGGATTGGGTTATAAAGTGGTTCCACCACCATATGAGATCTTGATGAACATAAAATGTAAACCAATCAATGATAATCCAATCAAGGATCATGTGGTGTCTACTCTTCTTGTAAGTGATCCAGATTCCACATGTTCATCAAATGAATCTGATACTAAACAAAAGGAGGCCACTTCAAAGGCAAAAGGAAAAATGCCTTGCGTTAATCTGGACAAAGAGTTTGAAAAGGTTAGTATAAATTCTGGTTCAACAAATGTCAAATTTGAACCTAAAAAGACCAGTAATGTTAACCAATCACGTGCATCATGTCAAAGTCCAGTAAATAGAAAAGAAAAAGATGTTAAAAATGTTAAAGCAATTAACTTTGTTAAACCAGACAAAACATCTAAACAAGGAGAGTCAAAATCCAAACAAAGTAAGGTCACCCGGGTGTCATATACATCTCCACAAAAACAGTTAAATCGTAAAGTCGAAAGCAGAGCTTGCTACAGTTGTGGAGAGTATGGACACATTGCGTCTCATTGTCCTTACTATCAGACCCCGAGGAGGAAAGTTGAACTTCCTGAACAAAAACCTAGCTCTTTTAAGAGGAACTCAGTGACGCCACCTAAAAAAGATAGTGAACCTAAAGTTCAACACATTAGCCAGCCGTCTGTTTATCACAAACAGGCCTTACACAAAGCTGGCTTATGGAAGGAGAAATCAACCTCATTGTCTGATAATGAGAACAAGACGACATTTGAGCTTCCTTCACCCGCAAACGATCAATGGGTTACATTTGTGATGTGTGATGCCCCTGGGAAACCCAAGCCAGTGAAGGCTTGGGTCCCTAACCTGAACTAATGTTTTCAAATTGAATGTGTAGGGTGTTCGATATAGTGCTAAAACCAACATGTGGATTATAGATAGCGGAGCATCCAGGCACATGACAAAGAACAGGGATCTCTTATCAAACGTCAAACAGATAAAAGGAGGTCACGTTTCGTTTGCAGGAAACAAAGGTGGGTACATCACAGCTCAAGGGGAAGTAGGTAATCAGAAAGTGAAGTTTGACAAGGTAAACTACGTTCAACAACTTCAGAATAACTTGCTTTCTGTTTCTTAAATTTGTGATAAAGACTTTAAGGTAGTATTTGACAAGAAGAAGTGCTATGTCCTGAAAAAGGACTATATCATCCTAGAGGATCAAGTATTAATATCTGCCTCAAGATATAAACACCTTTATGTCTTGGATCTATCAAAGGCCTCCACTACGGATCATGAAGTTCAGTGCTTCTTGTCGAAAGCTATTGAGAAGGAATCCATCTCTTGGCATAGGAGAATGGGACACATTAATCCATAAAAGATGAATCACTTGATCCAGAATGATCTAGTGAGAGGAGTTAACATAAAAAACTTCCAACTTCCGGAAAAGGAAAAGAAAGTTCATTTCATCAAATTCCTCTTAAACTTCTTCACATGGATCTGTTTGGTCCAGTCAGTACAAGAAGCATCACATTCGACTTGTACTGTCATGTAGTTACTGATGACTACTCGAGATTCACTTGGGTGATGTTTTTGAAATACAAATCAGAGACATTTGAGTCATTCAAAGAATTAATAACTACTCTGGAGTCTCTATACAAGTTGAAGGTAAGTCAAGTGCGCTCAGACAACAGAACCGAGTTCAAGAATCAATGGATGGAGGCTTACTGTAAAGAAAAGGGAATTGTGCATCAGTTCATTTCTTCCTACACTCCTCAGATGAACGGCGTTGCTGAAAGGAAGAATCGCAGCTTGATAGAGACGGCACGGATGATGCTAGCAGACTCAAAACTGCCTATCCAATTCTGGAATGAAGCAGTTGCAAATGCGTGTTATACGCTAAATAGAGTTCTGGTAGTTAAACGCCATGGAAAGACGTGCTACGAGTTACTACAACGACGTAACCTAATCTAGAGTATCTCAAGCCGTTTGGCGCTCCATGCACCCTACTGAAGAAGACTCAGGAGGGAAAATTCAGCGAGAAGGCTAATAAAGGTATCTTTCTAGGATACAACATACCGAACAAGAGGGTCTACAACAACTCAACAGGTCAGGTAGAAGTGTGGTGTAATGTTGATGTTCAGAGATACACCACACCACCTGCTAGAAAATGACCCACCTTCTTTTTTGACTATGATGGATTCTTCAAGTCCTTCAACATACCACTCTCTACTTCTGATGATGAGTTAGCTACAAAGATGATGTATGATCTTCTAAACACACCAACTCAGGAATCTACATCATCTGGACTACAAGGCGATTCATCTAACAACTCAGGGGGAGCACTTGAAGATAGTGACTCTTCCTTTGATGAAGAAGTTGTGGAGACTAATCAGAACAACTAGGAGCAACATGTTCCCCCTACCAATAGTCCACAAGCATCTGACATTGATGCCTCTGCGTCTTCGGAACCTCAGACTCCTACTGTCTCAGATGCTGAATCGAATGTTCATAATCTTGACTTTGAGGTAGTTGTTCCAACCATTCCTGTTTCACGACTAAATATGTATCATCCTTTGGATAATGTCATTAGAGATGTGAGATCAGGAGTTCAGACTAGAAATCAGCTGTATTCAGCTGATTATGCCTCGGTGATGGAAAAGGGCTACCTTCATGATGGTGCATATCATTTCTTTGTGTCTCAGTTCAAGCCAAAGTATGTTAGTGAAGCCCTAAATGATGAGGCATGGGTGAGTGCCATGCAAGAAGAACTTCTTCAGTTCAAGAAGTTAGGTGTATGGACTCTGGTGGATAGACCTAAAGGTGCTAAGGTCATTGGCACAAAATGGGTCTTGAAATGCAAGAAAGATGATCAAGGCGTGATCATCAGAAACAAGGCTCGACTTGTTGTCCAAGGATTTCGACAAGTCGAGGGCATAGACTACAATGAAGTGTTTGCACCCGTGGCAAGAATGGAAGCAATCCATATCTTCCTTGCCTACGCATCGTATATGAAGATTAAAGTTTATCAACTTGATGTGAAGAGTGCATTCCTTCATGGTGAAATCAGAGAGACAGCGTACGTCAGTCAACCCGAGGGATTTGAGGATCCATATCATCGGGACAGAGTTTACAAACTCAACAAGGCTCTATATGGGTTTCATCAAGCTCCTAGAGCCTGGTATGAGAAACTCTCGACTCACCTTGTGAAACACGGTTTTCGCATAGGTGTCATTGATTGTACACTATTCATAAAGGAAAAGGATGGAGATTTACTGCTTGTCCACATCTATGTCGATGACATAATCTTCGGTTCAAAGAACGAAGATCTATGTAAAGAGTTTGAAGCAGTAATAAAGGCTGAGTTTGAGATGAGTGCCATGGGAGAGATGAAATTCTTTCTCGGGTTACAGGTGAATCAGACACCAAAAGGGATTTTCCTACATCAGACCAAGTATGTAGGAGATATTCTCAGTCGGTTTGACATGGAGCATGCTTCCGCAGTTGGGACTCCACTTACAAACCATGATGTAGCACCCGACGAGAATGGTGATCTGGTCGATGCCACCATGTACTGAGGTATGATTGGATCCCTCATGTACCTCACTGCCTCAAGACCTGATATCATGTACGCGACATGTTTATGTTCAAGATATCAGGCAAAGCTAAAAGTCAACCATCTGATAGGGGTCAAAAGGATCTTTCGTTATCTTAAGGGTACTCCAACACTTGGGTTGTGGTATCCTCATGACGATGACTTCGAGCTGACAGCGTATAGTGACTCGAATTACGGTGGCTGCAAGATGAACTACAAGTTTACATCAGCAGGATGTCAATTTTTTGGGAGGAGATTAGTGACCTGGCAGTGTAAGAAGCAGACCTTGGTTGCTTTGTTAACCTCTGAAGTCGAATACGTTGTTGCTACAAGTTGCTGTTCACAAATCATATGGATTCAATAACAAATGCGAGACTACAGTTTGAAATTCTCTTCTACTCCTATTTTTGTTGATAACTCTGCTGCAATTGCAGTAATAAAAAATCCGGTCTAACATCCTAAGACCAAACACATCGGCATAAAATATCACTTTATATGTGATTGCTTTGAAAAGAACCTAATCGATGTGAGTAAAATAAATATTGATTTTCAACGCGCTGACCTTTATATAAAGGCTTTTGACAGACCATGTTTTTATATATGTTAGAGGTCAACGGCGTTAAAAAGAAAAGTGATGTAATTCCCGATGATGACCATGTGTAGTCTGATGCGTACTCTCCATTTTTCTTTTAATTTTATTTTTTTATTTTATTATTTTTTTGTTTAAGTAGCTTAATTAAATTAGTGTTATTCGGTCACCTATTAAAATCCTAAAAAGCGTAACTCGGTTACGGTTTTAGAATTTTAGGAGGAGAATTGGTGAGTTAGGAACATTAACAAAAAAAATGAAGGAGGAGGAAAGGCTAGCTGATAGAAAGTAGATCGTATCTGTGATACCGATTCAATGACTTTGGAAAATAATAGTACACAGGTACAAATCACTTGGGACTTTAAACGTTTTAAATAAAATAAGATGCGAAGTTTCAAAGTATAAGTCTGTGTAGTCTGAGCAATATAAAAGGACAAATGATAGTAAAACTAGCTACTACTAAGGTAACACAAAGAAAGTAGACCTAGAGATTGTGAGACCATAGAAGATATGTTTGTAGATTCAACACAATAGATGATTAGACCTTTTTGGTGATCTCAAGAACAAACTAAATTGTTCAGCAAGCTGTGGATTAACATCTTATCCCTGGTTAACACAATCAACAAATTCCAATAAGGGGTGGTGAGCTGAATAAACGCCATGTAAGGCCTCGTTCCCGAGCACCTCACAGTTGGTCATTCATTGCACTGAAAACATTGTAAAACAAACATTTATTTTGCAGCGGAATTTAAATCTTTCATTAATGACTAAAAACATGTCATTTCATTCATTTACGGCATTTGTTTTCATCTCAAAATACAAAGACATGTCCAAATACGGATGCCAGCCTTAAAATGCTCCCAGTAGCTTATGCATCCATGGCTGCAACTCCTCAGCATCAACATATACCTGCCAACTATCATGCATACAAAAATCAACGACGTTGAGTGAGTTCTAGTTTTATAACAAAACATACTTTCCTGTGTTAAAATAATTCTTTACTTTATTTCAAAACATACTATACTTCACAACCGTTCGTGATCATGCATCATACATACATACAAATAATATCATTATTATCTTCGTCATTACGTTCATTAACTTGTTCATTCAACGTATTACATTATCGTTCACTTCTCTTTCTAGATCCGGTAAGGCTTTACCCTCTTCGTGCCACTCAATCATGATTACTGAGGTCGAATGACAAGGATGCTATTCTGTGCTTTATAACGATAATTCATTTATGTTCATTGATACGTTTGTTCTTTCGTACATTATCTTTCGTTCATTACACTTTACTACTCGAATCTTGTCTCTTGCAATATCTTATGTCCGAAGACAGATGCTGTGCCGGGGCCTGCTCACAAACCCCCGACTCATGTCCGAAGACTGACACAGCACCGGGATACGCGACAAAGATCCCATATGAGTCAATCACAGGGATTGAACTCCAACCAAGTATGTTGCAACACAAAGTCGCTTACCTCATTATCTCGTCTCATGCAATATCCCCGACTCATGTCCGAAGATTGATACTGTGTCGGAGTCTGATGAACAAACCCCCGACTCATGTCCGAAGACTGACACAGTACCGGGATACGCGACACGGATCTCATCATCCGTCACTTTCGTCATATGCAATACTCCCGACTCATGTCCGAAGACTGATACTGTGCCGGGCCCTGCTCACAAACCCCCGACTCATGTCCAAAGACTGACACGGTACCGGAGTACGCAATCTGTATCTTGTCTCATGAAATATCCCTGACTCATGTACGAAGACTGATACTATGCCGAGGCCTTCTCACAAACCCTCGACTCATGTCCGAAGACTGACACAGTACCAGGATACGCGACAAGGACCTCTTTCGAGTCTGTTGCGACATAGAGTCGCTCACCTCGTACATATGCTTGCAAGCCTTTCTATAATTTCTCTTTTATTCATAATTCATGCATGCATTCATTCATTACGTTCCTCTTTTCATTATCTTTCACTTTACGTTACATAATACTTTCATTACATTCATTAACGTTCAACGCAAAGCCAAAAGAAGACATACATACATAATAAGGAACATACGCAAACATAAACATAAACCATCACCATCATACACACATCAAACATAAACCATCACATCATAACCAGGCCTATCTTCCCATTTTACCTCCTTAAAATCCACTTAGAAAACCTCAAGTCCAAAGTGGGCGCATGGGTCCTTCTAGGCGCATGAGCATAAAAAATTCTAAGTATAAACAGTCTGGGCGCATGGGCACTGTTTGGGCGTTTCTGACCTGTTTAGGCGCATGACACTTGTTCAGGCGCATCACCAACACTTAGTCGTTTCAAGCACTTGGGCGCATGGGCACTGTTAGGCGCATGGCCAATACTTAGCCGTTTCATTCACTTGGACGCATGGGCATTGTTTGGGCGCATGACCAACACTTGACCGTTTCAATCACTTGGGTGCATGGGCACTATTTAGGCGCATGGCTAACACTTGGGCGCATGGCCAACACTTAGACGCATGGCCAACATGTTGGGCGCATGGGTCACTATTTAGGCGCATGGCCCACCCTTAGGTGCATGGCCAACACTTAGGCGTCTGGCCACTCATGCTGGATGCATGGACAACTATTTGGGCGCATCAACCACTGTTCATGTTCATCAAACATTCTGCAATATTTTCCATGCTACCAATTTCACCCGATTATCATTCTAAGCATACCCAAACACAGATCTAACATACTAAGGCCATCTAAGCATGCTAAATATCATCTCTAACCCATAATCAACACTATAACATACATACATACATACAACATTTGAACATAAAGGTGTAAACCCACAGTTTCTTTAAAAGATGTTTACTTAGTATGCATAATAGCCCCAAATCAGTTAAAAATCAGTAAAAGAGGGGTTCTAGAAACTCACCTTGAGCAGCTTTTGAACTACACTCTTCCAGTTCAAGACCCACTTCGATTCAGCTCTTGAATCCCAAAAACAAACTCTAAACAATCAGAACTTCGGTCAAGAACTCAATACTCAGCTGAAACCGAGCTCAAACAAGAGAAGACTTACATTTTTCAGCTTCTTCTTCCTCTTTCTCTCTCTAGAACCGGGCTCTCTCTCTCTTCTTTTTCCTCCGAGAGTAAAGAAGCTTTCTGCTTTGATATGGGCGACCATGCCCTTTAAAATCTTAAAATAATAAGATTTGTACTTTGTACACTTTTTCCCCCTCTACTTCTGCACAATTTTCTATTCCTTCCATTAACTTTTATTTTCCTTTTGTTGGAATAGAAATTCGGGGTGTTACACACCACAAATGTGTGCGTAAGACCAAAATATGAGCAAAAACAATCAAACTAATAACTTATATTTTAGGTTAGAACTATGCAAAAAGTTTAAAATTGCTCAAACAAGAAGATAGGTTATGTGCCTCTCTGCTGTGCGGTGGCACTGACCTGAGGATAAGCATAACCAATATATTCTAGACTTCGCTGTTGTTTGCTGCCTCTCTGCTGTGTGGTGGCACTGACCTGAGGCTTGGCTTCTCTCTTAAAGTTCTAAGAATAGTTTCTTCTTGAAAACTACTCTGAGACCACTCAAAATCTCTTAAGAATGTTGATTACCATATAAGTATGGGATCCACAAATGCTTGTTGAAATAATCAAACCTTAAACTATCACCAATCTGTGTCAAAAGTCTATGTATGGATTTAAGAGGACCAGTAAACTGACAATCATCGTGGCTGCAATTCTTGAAAGTCCAAATCAAGGTGGGATCAAAAGGTGTTGAGCATTGAGTATCAAAAGGTGTTGAGCATTGAGCACCAAATCAAGGACCAGTATGATTTCCTAAACTTGCTAACGACTCTAGATGAAAAACAAGAATTGAGCATCAAAAGGTGTTGATAACATGTCTCAAATGATTTGACTTGCCTGTATGATTCCGAATTGAATTGGTCAAGTTATGGTCAAAATAGGTTGAAGCTGCCTATTCCGGAACCGAATCCATTAGATTTCTATCTTAGGATTTACACCACACACAAAAAGTCAAAAACAAGTTTAGTTTTGTATTTAAGTTTAAGTCTTTTACATTGTTTAAATTTAGTCAAAAATTTAGTTTGTTTGATATCGGACTACACCATGGAATTTAATAGGGGATTTAATAATCTAAAAGGGTCACGTCTAAGGTGACCACACGTGTTTCAAAGGTAAAATCAGTCACGTCTGAGGTGAAAAATTGCTTAAAAGGATCACATCTGAGGTGACAAATTGCTTAAAAGGATCACGTTTGAGGTGGTCAAAAGTTTTTCAAGTTAAAATGATCATGTCTGAGATGATCAAATGCTCATAAAGTTTAATCAAAAGTTAAAAAGGGTTTAAGTGAGAAATGATCATAAAGTCAAATCATGAGTATGATCCAATCGCACGACTGGACCATGAGTATGGACCAACCGTGCGAATGGACCATACTCATGCACTAAACAGCCGAATGGCACATGAGTATGAACCATTCACCCGAATGGCTTATCAGAATGAGCCAGTCGACCAAATGGAATTGTGCGAATGAGTCAATCGCCCGACTGAAATCCAGTCGGCTGACTGAATGTGATCGACTGAGCCAATCGTACAACTAAGGTCTATTCGCCAGAATGAACCGAGCGAAAGGGTCCAATCAGCCGATTGAAATCAGATTCAGTATAAATAGGGGCACAGTCGATCGCATTCAAGTCATCACCCCAAATCGCCCTAATATCGCACACCTTACCGTTACTCTGCCCAAATTTCATTAGACCAAAATTTCTGACTTCTCTTGATATTCTGACTTTCGTTGATGATTATACAGGTAAAATGCGGTGTACCCATGCCAAAAACTCCATCGACTGGCCTCCAAAAATCAAGAAATTGGACCAAACAAGAACCAAACTGTGAATGGACTAATAACCTAACAAAACCGAGTAAAATGTTGAAATTAAAGTTATTATGTTATTAGTATAATGAATGCGAGTCTAAAGAACCATTACACGACATCTAATTTCAAGAATTCGTTAAAATCAAATCACAGTCGACCGAACAGTGGGTCATGCGACTGGACACCAGGATGAACTCCAATCGCACGATTGAGCTGGTCGAATGGATCAATCCGCCAAATGGATCATACGAATGAGCTCAGCCGGCCGACTGAACCAATCGTAGGCTCAGTCAACCGATTGAACTCAGTCGCCTGCTCAGTAACCCGACTGAATCTAGTCGTATGCCAAGTCAACCGACTAAGCACAATCGCATGGTTCAATCGCATGAATGAACCAGAATGAATTCAACGAAGTTAATTGGAACTGATTTGTGTTGTGTGGTTATCTAATGTCTACTTGTTTTGTGTTACAGATTGATGGCGGACAGATGGTCCATCAACCCCAAGCATAACATCTGTGCTCATCTAGATTCCACGACTCGAAATGGTGCCGAGTTTGCAGGGATCATCGCTTTCCTCAAGCGATCTAGGATCCACAAGGCGATATCTACACCATGCACTCCCTATAGGTCTATTCCGCAGGCCTTCTGGGAGGGAGCATCGGTTGACCGCTCTCGTGAGCCGTACAGCATCAGGAGTTCCATTTTTGGGATGGAAATAGAGGAACTGCTGAGGATATCAGACGGGTACTTGGAATGGGTGATGATGCAGACCACCCCACCAGACTTCACCCACTGACGGTGAGAGGGTGCTTCTTGAGGATGAAGTACGCTGGGGATATTAACGCAGGTGTGCTCAACAAGAGCAACCTGTGTCCCCAGTACAAGTACTTGGCACATGTCATCCTCAAGTGCTTGGCTTCGTGAAGGGGTGGGTTTGATGATCTTTCAGACCAGATTCAAAATGCCTATGTGGCACTGGTTCTGAACCACCCTTTCAGCTTTTCTAGCATGATTTTCTCTTACCTGATAGAGAACTTGGAGGTGAAGGGCAAATGGGGTTTCTGCATGTACCCTAGGTTTCTACAGATGACCTTTGATGAGAAGCTGCCCACACTGCCCAAGGAGAGCCATGACGCTGTGGCATTGGATATTATGGATGATACGACACTAGGTTGTATGAAGGTATACCGGGAAAAGCAGGTCAAACCCGCGGTAAAGAGACTCATAGGCCATTTGGCCAAGGTGGACTACGTGGCACCGGGGAGGCGTAAATGGCGCCACGTAGACAGTGATTCGGATGTCGAGCAGCTGGAGCTCCCTGAAGATGACTCAGACGATGACGACAGCGGTGATGGTGGAGATGCAGGGCCTACTCAACTGAGGGCCCCCACTACTGATATAGCATCTCCAGCATCCACCCAAGGTGGAACAGAGGCTGCAGGGTTCCATCAGGACTTTCGTCTTGATGAGGAGGAGGAGACGAACGAGGAGCCCCTAACTCGTGCTGTGGGGAGCAGGGTGGTTGCCACTGACCGAGGTATTTAGGAGGTTGGTGGACGCCCTGAAGAGTCTGGGGAAGCTGACACTGATCCTACATATGCTTCTAATCAGCCTAGTAGTGTTCTAGGGGGAGCATCCACCTCGAGGGGCTCGAGGATGAAAAGGAAGGCTCAGCCCCATGGTTTGGATAAGAAGAGGATGAGGATGACCTTCATCACCACCACCACTACTACCACCACTTCACCTACTACCACCACTACCACCATTCCATCCACTTTACCTACCACCTCACACACCACTACCATAACCACACCACCACCACCTTCATCTATACCACCCCCAATCTTCACCACTCCACCACCACCTTCATCTATACCACCCCCAATCTTCACCACTCCACCACCACCACCTTCATCTATACCACCCCCAATCTTCACCACTCCACCACCACCACTAGCCACCATGCAGGACCGTCATCTTACCCCTCCTATCCATCTGGATCCTCTCTACCTCCTAGTGGGGTAGAAGAACAGCTCTCGGCGCTTAACCGTATGGTGCTGAAGCTGTTGGCAGCCGATGACGAGAAGACTGCCTAGATTCGTCAGCTAGTAGATCTTACTGTTGCACAATCTCAGCAGATATCTCAGCAGGCTCAGCAGATATCTCAACAGGCTCAGCAGATATCTCAGCAGGCACAGCAGATTGCTGCACAGAGCTCATACTGAGGATAGAGGAGTTAGAGACTACTAATAAGACCATCATGCTGAGGCTCAAAGGATCAAAAGAGGAGCCACTAAAGATCAGAGAGGGGGATGGAGATGATGGTGATGATGATAACAGTGATGATGATGATGATGGTGGTGATGATCAAGGGGAGGATACTGATGCTGGTGATGATGTCGATGATGATGATGATGATGATGGAGATGATGATCCTTCTGCTACGGGTGCCACATCTGCAAGTGAAAGGAGGACCAAGAGAGCTCAGGATCAAGGTGCCTCCACTTCAGCCCCATTAGCAGAGGAGCACATGATACAAGACAAGAGTAATGCTTAGTTATTTATGTTATTTAAATCATATGTATTTGAATCTTGTATGAAATTAATGTAATTAATGTTTATATTTATTGTTGATGTTTACTGCTTTGATTGTTGACTAATGGTTGATGTGTTACATGTTTTAAATCAAGTAGATCCAAACTATTAAACAGATGAATATGATGTTGCTCCCCTCCAACAGATCAAGACTTAGCTCATGATGATTCTTGATCTATAGGGTATAGTCTAGAGATCAGTGAATTACACTCCTGAAGAAGGAGAGATAATTCATGATCTCATAGACGAGCAACTTGCTAAAATATTCCGACTCAATCCAGATGAGATCGTGAAAGATGCTCCAACAGTCCATGTGGAAAGTGACGACGAGTTCAACGATGTTATGAGATGGAGATCGAAGATGTGATAGACCAACACTATCCAGAGTACACTGACATTGAGGGTAATGTCGTTCCCAATCTGAGAGACAACCCTGTCAGTGAAACTTTTGAGACTCTGGATAAAATGGAAGAAGAGTCTGACAAGAAAGAAGATACAGCCCAAGCCTCGGAAGCTGAAGTTAATATCAGAAAGGCTGAGTGGGCTGCATGCTTTGAAGAAATACGAGCCCAACGTAGTGCTTCAATGTCAACTGTCTACACCAAGCTATACAAAGTGAAGAAACATCAAAAGGTGTTGGGCAAAATCATAGCATGGGCGTATTTTGAAGATCTCAATGTTTATGCAGTTAAACGTGAGTAAAGGATTGAGTACTTCAGGTTCCCACATGACCTGAAGACTCTTCCTGGATTTGAGCTAAACCAGTTAGCAAAGTTAAAATTGCTATACGCTGACCCACGTAAAATGTCAGGCTGGTTTGACACTGCTCTAAAAAGAGAGTACCACACCAGATGGGTCAACTACAAACCTCAACAGCCACGAGGTATATTAGACGGTCTGAGGTTGATGCCATTACTGGAAAACCTAAAATAGTGCTGAAGTGAAGTCCTCCGTGCATAATATCTAAGATCCCTCTACGGGAAATGCCACAAGACTTCACTTCACACTTCAAATGGTGGTACTATGATTGGAGGACAGGAGAGGCAGTCATAGTTTTGAACAGAATGGTGTAATGGAAACCATAAGGGTGTTTGACCCAATGTGGCTTACAAACTTGTCTGTAGATGATGTCTATACATTATACAAGTGGCCATTATTCTATGACTCTCAAGATATTGTACGAGCTCAACAATTTCAGAACGTTATAAGACTCTGTTTTGTTTTTGAGATACATGCCGGAGTCACTAGAGAAGAGAAGTACAAGAAGTTTGAGGAACTTATGAAGGATGTAAGACATTAGACGAAACTAGGTCCAAGGGGGAGTTTGTAGATACATGTGTCCCTAGTTTCTAAACTTAATGTAATATGATTGTATTATCTTACACATATGTAATTGTACAGGTACTTAATGAAATACAATATGTGGTTGTGCTTATATAATGTTGAATATTTCATTGGTTGGTATGTAATAACGCTTATTGACTTAACTATATAGGTTGTGGTTGTTTGAATAATATCTAAATCAATTAATGACTATGAAACATATTCAAACTTAATCATGTGAAGTTCTCATGCGATTGGCCCATGTTAATGGACCATACGCATGAACAACTTCATGATAATGAACCAGTCGTACGAATGAACTAGGAGAATGGATCAGTCGCATGATTGAAACATGAGATTGACTCAGTCGCACGACTGAACACTCAACGTGCGAATGGATCAACCGCATGAGTCAATCGCACGACTGAACCATGCAAATGGCCCAGTCGCACGATTGAGAAACCTTAACCTATAAATACTACTTAAATCATGGAAAAACTAGACACTTTGAATATTTCGATACCCAGACGTTCCCTAGCCGTCCAGAGACCTCTAGTAACCTGTTTCAACTTCAAAGATCGCAGTAGATCGATTTCTAATCGTTCTTAATGTTTAGATTCAATATTTAATTGACTCTACGTGCGTTCTCACTGATTGGATCACCAATCAAATAGGATTCTGCACTATTTGATTCGGTATACTCGTAAATCTGTTAGTATTCGTTCAGTACACGATCCTAAAAGAGGATATGATGTTGTAATTAGAAGACCCTGAACCCTGATGACCACTGCTTCACCTATAAGAGATGTTCTAGTGTCAGAGCCACCTATTATTGTTAGTAAGAATATTTATCAAGAGATTCCAGTGATAGTTACAGAATCAACAACTACAACTGACACACTGATAACAATTATAGAAGCACCAATGTAAACACCAAAATGTGTCTAAATTATATTTACTCAAGGTTAATATGATAAAGAAGTAGTTAGTATAGATTATTTGCTCAACACTCCTCTAGAATAGAGACGTTTTGTTAGAAACTCTACAAGTTCACCAACAAAAGCTTCATTGGAACAACGAGTTCCAGCGTTAGAGGGAGAGAGAAAGATGTTGGAGAAAACTCAACAGATTTATGAGTTACATTAACTGAATCAAGAAAAAGATACTTAGATCAGTAGCTTAGAACATCAAATCTAGTCCATATATACTTATGTTCAGATTACGGAAAATTAGTTTAAAGAGTTCGCTTCATCATTTACACCTATGCAAACTCATCAGGGAAGAACACATGAGGTTAGAGAGTGAAGTGGACAACAATTTGCTTATCTAGATCCTGTCATTGTTACTCAAATGGCAGAGACTAGTACTGTCGATCTTGAACCCAATATGGTATTTATTGAAAAGATTACCAAAGATTAATCACTGATGCAAGTGTTTGTGATGTAATTGTCACACCTAAGCATATTATGCAAAGTACTTTTCCTAATGATGATGGTTTGGATAAAGTTGATTATAATGTTGATGATGATGGTAAAGATGATAAAAGAAAGAAAAAAAACATGATGGTGATGATAACCAGGGAGGAGATATTGGCTCAATAGCGGGTCCTTCTTGTGATTTGGATTCTAAAGACGTCATAAGACCAAGGCCTAAAGTTCCATAGGATTTGGAATCACTTGATCTAGTTACAAAGGACTTGTACGAGAAAGAAGTCTATACATTTCAACAACAAAACTTAGCTGAGGAGTCTAATGAGGATTTAGATCAATTTGATTATTTAGAAGAATATTGATTATATAGACATATTTGGAAACACTTTGATATAGCATCATCATTAGATTCTAATGACATGATGAGAAAGATTGCTTTACTTTTAGTCAGAAATATTTAAGTGCTTGCTTCTCCATCTAGTGAAAACATATTAAGACATTCTAAACCATTCATATTGTATGGGCATTCTAAACCTATACTGAGTTAGGCTTATGATGAAAAGAAGAAAATATATGTTATGGGACGTGTGCCATTCATCGATATGAATAATTATGGAAGGCAAAATGGATACAAAATATTATTTGAGAAAAAGTAAAACCAACTCCAAAGATTTTAAGACTGCAAAATCCAAAGTTATTGAATATGAGACACGAATAGATCCTAACACCAACAAGCCGATGAAAATCAGAGTGTACAAGCATCTAGATATGCAAGAAAGATTCCAATTCATGCTTTTATGCCAATCAACAATTGTCAAAACTTATGAGGTGGGTTTGTGAAAAGAATACTAGGCATTCAGTGATCTATTGTGTTGACAAAGAATACCATATCATCGACCCAATTGATTTAGTCATGTTTGGAAGAAAAAATTTGATAAGGCTTCAGGCTTATCCAATTAAAGCTCATGAATCTATTCATTTTATTGCCATTCAATTTGGTTGGTTGATTACGAATGTCCTAAACAAAAAGATGTATGTGTACACCGAAAATTACAATGTTGCAGACGTGGATTTTTGAAGCATTGATTCATCGAGCCTAAGGGAGATTGTAAGGATTGAACCTAGAGGCTTAGGAAATCAAAACATATTATTGAAGATAAAGATATTATGCAAGAATTTTGATCCGCATAAGACTATTTGGTTAGTATAAATAGTTTGTATTATTTATTTTGTTGAGTATCCTGATATTTTCACACTTTGTAATCAAATTATCAGAGAACAATATACTTGGAATATTATTTACATTGATTGATCTTGTTCGTCTTCTTGTTTTTTCTATAATCCTTGATTAATTCATTCCGCGTTTTTCTAGCAAGATCGATCTACAACGAACTCATGATCTTTACAGACTATATTGTAAGTTTGGTTCTCACATATTGAAATTTGTAAACTTAGTCCGATAAATTGCAAGAGGGTTGCATATTTTGTCCCGGCCGTTAACCTCAGTTAGTTTTAATGTTAAATGAGGCATATTTTTCATTTTATATTCTATATTTTATCTATTTTAAAGACATAATACTTCAAAAATTGGGATTGTTATAAGCATCACATGTTATTTCCGCATGTCCTCTTATTCACAAAGAAAGCAACACAAACAATGAAAGCTTTTTACCGGTGGACCATTGTCAAACCTCTCCTGACTACGACTTCGGTTTCAATTCTAAATCCTACTAAAGTTCTTATTAGAAAATAAACATAGAAATCAAATATATTTTAGACAAATAACCAGAAAAATATAGAAAAGGTTCTCGATCAAACTTAGGAAGAAAAAGAAAACCCCGTCTTATTCAAAAAATGATCTTAATCCCCAACCATTTAGGTGAAAGGAATACAATAGAGTTAAGAAAATGAGACAAGATTGTAGTGCGTGAAGTGGAGAATAGAAAATTTAAGATATTCATTCATATAATGTCATACCCTTGAAACCCACGTCTGGAGTTTTACCACAAAACATGTGAAGAAAACAAGATCTTAATCCCCAACGTAAGTGTAAAAATTCAAAACCTTAACATGTAAAAGTAAATGTTCAAACCACACACCCAAAAACCAAATTTTAAATGTCAGAACGAAGCTAATATCAAGAAAACGTTTGCATGTTGTTAAACCCGTCTTGTGCTCCTAAATGCACCTATAAGCTAGCGACCTGATAAAGACATACTAAAGTGTCAACATAAGATTGGTGAGTTCAAGAGTTGGTAAGTAAACAAAAACAATTATGTTGTAATATCATAAGTAACATGTAATGTAATAGATAGGTGATCTAAAACATAAGCATGACAATAGTGTTTTTCACAATTGAAGCAAACTTGTTTGTTTTTTGCCTTTTTCCATGACTTACCGAGTCATGATAATAAGTTAGTCATTTAGGGCAATGTTACACCTGCTTGACCTCCGGTTATACATTGGGGTTGTTAGACCCTTTGTATTACCTAATATTATTCTCTAATTTTTTTGATTAACAATTAGAAAGAGTAATGCCTTTTAGTGGTAAGCACATTGTGTACATGTCATACACAACTTATAAAAGTAGTGTTTCTAAGCATTCTTTCTCTGCCAAAGGAGTATTTAAAAGAGGGGCAATAAACTGACCTTAAACATTTGCCAAGAATAATGCTAATTGAAAGCTAGGATGGAGGGACAATTCATCACAGGTTAGCCGGAATACATAAGTACATAAGTACATGCATGACATGACGGTTTAAAAAACCTTAAGTATTCAATCAATCCCATTGATTTAGACATTTTAGGAAATATTGACCGGTTTTATACAATTGACCTGTTTAACCCGCTGGTGACAACTTAGGTGAAGAAATATTCATTCATGCATAAAACCAAGTATTCATGAGTTTAACTCAAATGAAATTAATGTTTTGATATTAAGTTCTAAACTCTAACAAGATTGTTATACTAGCATAACCGATCATACAACACATCTGAATTCATACAAATAATTATGTACATTTATACATTATCCAATCACTTCAAATATTATAAATGACAACTACCAATGTCACTATCATGCAACCTAATCATATGTAGGGTTCTAACCGCTTACTACATGTCATGTGAAGTAACTTCCTACGTCACATCTTAAATCCTACTAATCTTATTAAGTAGGAGCCTTAAATCCTCTCAATCTTACTGCATTTGTGAAGCTTGATAAGTTGGAGAAGGTAGTAAAATGCATCTTCCTTAGGCACCGTGAAAAGTTGAAAGGATACAAATTATAATGGATAAAGAGTGATAGCCCAAAGCTATTTGTCAACAAGGATGTTACCTTTACTGAGAACATATTCTATAAAGATGTCATGAAAGGGTGTACCGGAGACAATGATGATCAGAAGCAGTCTATGCAGTTTAAGTTAAGGTGGAGCCTGAGGTAGAATAATCTTCATAAGGTGGTGACCAACCTATTGAAGGTACTATAGTTTAACCTAGTTCATACAATTTGGGTAAAGATAGACCAAGAAGAAAGATAGTACCACTTACGAGGTTTAGGTCACCTAAAGAGATTTCAGCATCTGTTTTCATGGTTGCTGAGCATGAAAGCATAGAAGAGCCTTTAACTTCTAAGGAGTTACGTCTTCAATTTATAAGGAAGGATGGATTGATGCATTGATAGATGAGATGAATTCTCTTTGTAAGAATGAAACTTGGATGCTGATGGATAAGCCAAAGGATCATAAATGTATACTAC
The DNA here is from genome assembly GCA_025506515.1 of Flaveria trinervia. Classification (NCBI taxonomy): domain Eukaryota; kingdom Viridiplantae; phylum Streptophyta; class Magnoliopsida; order Asterales; family Asteraceae; genus Flaveria; species Flaveria trinervia. The sequence goes on along the minus strand of CM046452.1, from coordinate 64,269,395 downwards.
AAGTGGTTATATAAATTGAAAGAAGGTGTGAATGTTAGTATCCCTAGATTCAAAGCCAGGTTATTAGCTAAGTGTTTTCCATATAAAGTATGATTGGACTATAATGATATATTCTCACCTGTAGTCAAGCATACTTCATTTAGAGTAATGTTGGCAATGAAAACTTATTATCACTATAAGCTAGAACACTTGAATATGAAAACAACTTTCAAACAAAGTAGCTTCGATGAATTTATTTACATGAAGCAACAACCAGTTTATGAGGTGGAGGGTAAAGAGGAGTAAGTTTATGTGCTGACAAAATCACTCTAGGTTTTACATAGTCTCCTAGATGATGGCACTTGAAGTTTGATGATTGCATTGCTAATCATGATTTTAAGAATAGTTGCTATGACAACTATATACATTTCAAAGAGTATTCACAAGGAGAGTTTGTTATCTTTTATTGTATGTGGATGATATGCTAGTGGCTTGCAAAAGTAAAGATGAGATAAAGGCTAATAAACACCTCTTGATGAGTCAGTTTGATATGAAGAAGCTAGGTGATTCCAAGAAGATTCTAGGCATGAAGGTTTAAAGAGATAGAAAGTTGAGGCAATTATCTCTAAAATACTACCTAATTTTAGTGTGGAGAATTGTAAATTGGTTAGTACTCATATAACCTAGCATTTAAATTTTCTTGTAGAGATTCTTCTCTCAAAAGAACTGGAGAAGCAGATATAGCCTGTTGTATGCAAATATGTAGGGTATCATATGCAGTGAGCAATGTTGGTAGATATCATGCTAGCACTTGACATTACATTAGTAGGCATTGAAGTGGATCTTGAGATATCTCAATGCATCTAAGGAGGTTGTTGTGTTGTTTGGAAAAAAGTAGTTTTCAAATACTGTGCTCCTTGTTTATGTTGATAGCTATTTTGCAAAAGACATAGACAATGTGGTTGAGAGGTTTTGTCTCAGATTAGGTGTTAAATCACATGGTAATGTTGTGTTGTGTGATAATAGAGGGGTAGTGTAATTGGCTAAGAATCACGTGCACAATGAAAGAACAAATCATGTAAGAGTTCAACTTTATGTTATCAGAGATATTGTGAAAGCTAAAGAAGTTTTAAAAAGGTGAACACTCTTGAAAATGCTGCTAATATGCTTACTAAAGCATTGCTAGAAATTTTACTTATTGAGTGACATTAATCCAAGATAAAGATTGTTAAGATATGGATTAAAATCCTTATCCGGGAATAGAGATCTTCACCAGGAGTTGATCATGTTCCCTCGGGAATAGAAGGATTCACCCGGTACTTCTACAAGAATTGAAATTACCTTTCATTGACAGTTAAAGTTGAAGGGTTATTAAGTCTCTTTAATAATTCAAGGACTAAACTGGTAGATACTAATACTTGTTTGACTATAAATTCTAATTCTTTGTTAGAAGTTAGTTAGTCTTGCTCATTGTGTCCATAGTAATTAGTTCCAAATTCGATTGTTCCCTTTGTAATTTGTAGTGCATTTTTTGTTTTCGTTTTATAATATTTAATGATTCATTATCGAAAATAGTGGTGTTCAGTTGTGGTTGTTCTGATTGAGTTTCTTAATTCGAGTTTCAATTTGACAATTTCAAAAATTATATTTTCTTGTATAAATATGAGTAAACATGCCCTAAAAATCTGACTTTTGGAATTCAATACATATTAAAGAAGAAAGTTAAAAAAAAACTAGAAAAACCCAACTCGAGAACATTTTAGTTGTGGCTGATTTAAAAAAGATAGGATTTTTCTTGACGAACTATCATTGTTCTACTTCTGTAGATGTACTCTCTTTTTTCTCCACCACTTTATCTAGCATAGTCTCCAGTTTTGCTTCCATTTCATCCATCTACAGTGTATAATTTTCCACATTAGAATTACAATCATGTTCAAACAAAATTTGGTGCATGTAACAGGAGATGTAAACACAACGGGCATGAAGATTATAAGCAAAAATAACCATGATGCTTTGATGCACAAACGAGAACCAAGCATGGAACAAATTTGAATGAAACTTTATCCGCACGAACATCACCGACATATAGATACATTGAATATATTTCACTCACTTTGGAAGCCCTAGGTTAATTAGTTGCTATTTTTTTATTCTACTTTTATAAGGTATACAAGGCACTTTACTTAAAATATCAAGTTCTATATTTATTTTTACCGTTGAACGTAGACATTATGCACCTATTTAATTCCAAAATTAATATAGCTACAATTCTGCACTCCGCAGGATTTTAATCCACAATCTTTTAATTGATACGTAAATCATTTTACAGTGAAATGTATTTTTGGTGATAACTATTTATTTTTTAACCAG
>CM046452.1:64189546-64262046 GCA_025506515.1 Flaveria trinervia | reverse complement strand
TTTAAGCCCGGTCACCTGGGTAAACCCAATGGCGAAAGATCATTCACGCCCGCGAACACAGACAGCGCTGGTGGCTCGGCTCGCCCACCATTCCAAGGGAAACCCACCACCAAAAGGCCCACTATGGTAAAACCCTTGACCCACTAGAAGCATATTGCACCTAGTGAAACTCCAACTCATGATCTTCACTTTGAAAAGTTATAGGATACCTCCTCCTAAACTAGTTCATCTAGAACTCATTGGCTTAATATTATAAAACTAATTACAATGTGGTTTCTAACGCACGTCTAATCCCTTTTGAAGAAAAACTTATTTTTAGGAAAAAATCACGACTCAATTTTTAAAATTTTAATTTGAGTAAGACTAGACTTCAAAACATAATCATTTTCGTATTTACATGTAATAAATATCTTAACTTAATCAATGGGAATAAGAATAATTGGTTCGTGTTTCTAACTATACATATATGAATAAATACTATATAATAAACCAAATACTTCATCTTTTTCTAATAAAAGTATTCAATAAAATTTATTTACATAAAAATAAATATGATTTCTGTTTTTTTATTATAAAAATCTCTCAATATACTTTTCAACATGAAAGTCTCTATACATGTTAATTAAATTAAATCAAATTGGAATTTCTTTTAAACAACTTGAGAACTCTTTATACATATATTAACATATCTTTTACACATGTATAAACATGTTATTTAAAGTTTTTAATATAACTCTCGTCTATAGAGGTTGAATGATTGGTTTTAATTTCTGTAATAATCACATATATTCATATTTTAGTTACTCGTATAATTAAATAAACAAATATACATACCATAATTTCATGTGACATTATTTGTTTATAAAATTTACATCATAAAACAAGTTTTTTTATTTTAAAATAAGCAAAAGATTGTTATATAAAAAGAAAATAAATGTTTTAAAACTTTTCAGCTCATACGAATTTCTTCTCGTTATGATTTTAGTGTTGTTCATTTTGTATTTTTATCAGTTATTTTAAAATTGTAATGGTGACATATCACTGTTTGTGTAAATATAATATGTTAAATTCAAAAATAAATTAATAAGTAATTAATCTAATATGTTAAAAACAATAAAAATAATAATATAAAATAATATAAAACGCAAAAATAAAATGATAAAATATCTCATTATATTATTTTGCTCGCTTTTAAGTTATCCTAAACACAATAAGTTTTGAAAAACAAATTAGTGAAATATCATTGTTTTCTATCTTTAATTGCAATACACAATGATAATATAACAAGTTTAAAACAATATATAAAAACAATGAAAATAATAAAATAAAATGATATAAAATGTAAAACAAAATGATCAATACATAAAACAAATAATAAAAAATATCTGACACAACTAATTGATATGTAACATAATAACATAGCGTACTTGAGACAATAATCTAACGTATTTAATAAAATAATCAAAATTTTATAATTTTTAAAATAATAAAATGACACATGTTAATTCCATCATACTTCTTAAACTTTTTAAATTAAATATATATATTTTTATGTTAACCTTACTCTTAAAAATATATAATATCCAAGTTCATCATCATTCACATTCAAAATAGAAATTTTATTTTAATTTATGTTACCTTTAGTTTCCCAAAAGGTCCCCGTTTAGTTGTGAAAAATGGCAGAACTACTGCCAATATAACTCCAGGAAGCCACGCCGGCCTGCACAAATTAACGTACAAATTCTGTAATGAGAAATCAGAATGAGAAATTAAGTTAGAGCTTATGTATTATATGTGTGTAACAAATAAATATATTAAAATCACTAGTTTATAAATATTTTATTTTTTAAATGTTATTATAAATTGGTGAAATAAAAATGTAATGAATATTTAAAAGTTATATAAATAATAAATTAAAAATTATTATTTTATATTTAATATGTATTAATAAATTATTAGAATAACTATATTTATATTTTAATCGTTTAATAGTTTAGTTTACTTATTTACAATAATTATCATTTAATATGAGAAAAACAATAACACAAATATTAATATATTTGTTTTAACATATTTTAATTAAAAATGAAAGTCAAACTAATTGTATTTATTATGAGAAAGAGGCAGGAAAATTATTTTTTTATACTAAAATAATTACATGTGTTATTTGTTATGCTAGAATGATAACACGTGTATTAAAAAAACATTTTTTATAGGTTATAGATACTAAATAAATGATGTGAAACAGATCATTAAATTAAGAGAAAATTATATAAATTACTGGTGTATTCATATGTGAATATTCATCAATTTCTTTTTTTTTACTTCGCTTCTGCCGTCTCTATCTTGGATGCAAACATTTCATAAACTTTAAATCCTACATTACTAATAAAAAAAATACTTGTACATAACTAACCAGTTTTCAGGCAAATGAACAACAGATGGTAGGAGATCTGCAACTTGATCACCACTGTAGACAACAAAATCCCTAAACAATATAATTAAATAAATTATCAAATTATAAAATCATGCACCTAGTATTAAAAAAATTAAGATCTTTCATATGGTAATTCACATCTTTGATCTGGATGGCCTGTCGCCGGAGCAAAGGTATCTCCAGCCGGACGGTGATAAACTCCGGCGAGCTACGGAGTTTGAAAGTGAGAACCCAGCGGCTGCAGTTGCGGTGTTGGTGGTGGTGGAGGTGGAGAGGAGATCAAATCTTTGACATGAAAGCTTATGAAAGCTGTTCAAACCACAACCCATGAAAGATGATGTTGCCATAAATCTGAATAAGCTTTCAAAGCTTGTTTGAGTTTTCTAAGAGTTTTTCTCGACACTACTTCAGATGAAGATCTGAAAGTATGGAGACAGGATCAACGGTAGTCATGATTCTACACACATACATTATAAATAATGCAAGTGCTTTGAGTTTTTTTTTAAATTTAATTTATAGATTATTCTCCTTTCCCAACATCTACTATATAAAATTCAATATTAGATATAGTATTTTTTCCATTTTAATATAGAAGAAAAAATATTTTATAGATACATAGTTCGCTTTGTGATGCATGTATCAGTGAATCTTAATAAAATATTTGGATTTATTTGCATTAGAAATAAGAGATGAGAGAAAAATATAAAAGCCAGAGAAGAGATTCTCAAATATTTTATCATCTAACTCCAATAATCCAACGAATAACACATTCATTCCATATTAAATAGCAACTGATTAATTATTGAAAGGTAAATATCTGACCAATTCTGATAAGAGGTCTTAACCATTTAACATTAAATCTTTTAACCATTAGCATGGTATAGTGCTTAACCATTCAGGGGCAAATCTCTGAGCCATTCAGACATTTGTTTGCGAAACCGATAGTTTGAATCATTAAATATTAAACCATTCAGACATCAAAGACTGATTAAGAGGCTACCAAATAGCCCTATAGTTTGTTTAGTTCAAACCCGATCAAGAGGTTTTATATCTATGAATCAACCAACTATTTAATATAGTACTAATTCAGATTCATTTGTATGAATCTGATGACTACATACATTAGAATACAACTACTTAATGGTTGAATAGCATTTATCAATTAAATCAAATGAACAATCAATGTGATTGTTATGTTTGAAAGCACCAAATACTAACACAAATGAAATCCATGTCTTGCAAATCTAAGACCAAGTCTAACCTCTTAATGTTTAACTTGAGGCACAGGCTTAGTAATTAGATCCATAGGATTCTGATATGTGTCAATATTGTTTTTTGTTATCCCTCCTCGTTTCAATACTTTCCTTAGGTAGTGGAACTATCTGAGTATGTGCTTTGCTATATAATGTGACCTTGATTCTTTTGCCTAAGCTATGATACTAATGTTTATATATGATATCTTGATGGGTTTTCGTATGCTAAGCACCACATCAAGATCAATAGTGAACTTCTTGTAGATACATGTATACCTAGTTTATGTGCTTAAATGTATAAGTCTTTCATTTCTTACATATGTGTAATTTGACAAAGTAATAAAATATGAATTCTGATTTGATGTTATTATTTTTGATTTATATGTATGAACTTCTTATATAGGTTTGAGGTTGTGTACACAATTCTAAGTCAATGATGATTGAGTAATGTGTTTAACCTAGTCGGATGAGTATTCATGCTAATGGCTCATACTTATGGACCATATGCATGAATATATCATGCTTATGGACCAGTCGCACGACTAAACCAGGAGACTGTATCAGTCGTATGATTGAGAAATAAGATTGATTCAGTCGCACGACTAAACCTTCAGTCGTGTGTATGGATCAATCGCATGATTCAGTCGCACGACTGAACCATGCTAATGGTTCAGTCGTATGAATAGAAACCACTAACCTATAAATACCACCTAATTCGTGGAAAAATAGAACACTTTGAGAGATATTACGAATACACATAAGCCCTACCCATCTAGAGCGTCCCAAACAGCATGTCAAAGTTCATAGTTCGTTCCTGATTGATTCTATTCGTCATAACGTTTAGTTCATTCTTATATCGATCGGGTAATCATTCTCACTGATTGGATCGCGAATCAAATATGATTCCGCACTATTTGATCCGGTAAAACGCAGAATCAGTAGTACTCCGTACGTACACGATCCTAACCTAACAAGTGGTATCAGAGCCTTGGCTCTGATTTTGCGTTTGATTCAATTAGGTTTGGTGTCAAAAACCTACGTTTTAATCAAAAGAGTCACCACGTTTGCTTCAAAAGGTGTTTTCGACGTTTTCTAGCATTAAAGTTTCGATTTTTCACCATACGGTAGATTAGGGTTCCTAGAAAAATCGAATTTTGTCAAAGTGTCAAAATCTTAGATTTTGCAAAAAACAGCAGCTTTAGTAGCACGACTAGCTATTTGTACGATTGAACTCATTCTTTTACTCCATTCGCACGACTGAACTCAGTCGCATTACTCATTCGCACAACTGAATAACTCCAGTCGATTGACTCCATCAGCTTGTTCATACGCACGACTGAATCCAGTCGCACGATTGAATTCATTCGCACCCTTCATTCGTAAGAGTGATCCATACTCATTGTCCATTCGCACGATTAAAGCTATCCTATTCTTCAAGTACCAAGTTTATAGAAATCGAAGATCAGTTTGCTGCGTTTACTGTAGGAAAGGACTCACGCATCCAGAACCTACTTCTTCTGGAGAATGAGATTAGTTTCACAATAAACCGCCAAAGCTACTAACGTTAGATGAATATCCTCAGTGGAAACAACAGTTTGAGATTACCTAAATCGAGTTGATCCCAATCTTTGGACATTCATAGAGACTGGTTACACGGTACCAGTCAGTGGTAATGGAGTCAAGTTGACGTTGGGAGGAATGAGTGAAGCTCAGAAAGTACTCTTCAATGCTGAGAAGAAAGTTTATGCCCTGTTGACTTAGTTAATACCAAAAGACATCTTTCATCAGTTTTCAGAGAACAAGCAGGCCAAAAAGCTATGGGAGGCCCTGGAGAAGAGGTTGATGGAACGCGACGTTAAAGGCACTGAAGGCTGAGGCTCTGAAAAAGGAGTTCGATAACTTCTCTTCGATAGGGAATGAGAGCTTAGATGATATTATGACAGATTCTATCATCTAATGAGTGAGCTGCACACTCATGGCGTAATCACCTCAATGAAGACAAAGTTTTAAGCTTTGTTGATGGTTTGACTAAGAAATGGGACTCATTTGTGTCTAATTTGAGACAGAACGAAATCCTTACGATATTAGACATAACTGAATTCATCTTGAAGTTAAGAGAGGAAGGACTGAGAATGAAATACAAGTCGAAGAAAGGATCCTACGTTCAGAATCCTTTGCTTTACAACTCAGTTCCCACTCCAACTAGTTCAGGAGCACCATTACAAACAACATTCGTGTCTAGTTTATCTGCTCCTTCCCAAACCACTACTTAAAGACCGGAAACATCTGGGTCATTAGGGACCCAATACATAGTGCCTGAAGCCAATACTACAAAGTTGAAGATCGAGAATCTCGGTAATATCACAGTGGAAGTTGCAAAGGAGCATATGGATCTTCTAGCAGCAGTGGTTCAATCCTGTGATAGTTTAGTTGCCGGGAAGATTGGAAATTGTCATCTTGCAGATGAAGGCTACAAGCAAGTTGACGAGAACGAGTTGGAAAGAATGGGCATCATATGGGCTCTAGCAAGTGCACTTAGAAGAGCTAAAAGTTGTCAAGAAGATAGGGCAGAATCTAGTAACTACGAAAGATACGACTTTTGGTTTTGACAAAACCAAAGTCACCTGCTTCAACTGTGGTGAAAAGGGGCATTTTAAATACGAATGTGTGAAGCCCAAGAAAGCTGGAAATGGTAACCCAGTTTCTACTTTCAACGGTCAAGACAAAGACATGGTTGGAACTAGTTCGTCAAGTAAAGAGACAAATGCACTAACTACTCAAGGTGATGAAGGACAAGATTGGTCCTTCCGATTTGTTTCTCCCAGAGAATCAAATATTTCCTTTGTCGAAGCATTGGATGATGGGTCTGCCAGTGAAGGTGAGATTGCAGCTGAACAAGCAATGTCAGATACAGAAGAAGCTGTAAACATGGTAAATCACTTGGTTGAGGAAGAACTAAGAGCAACAAGTTCAGAATCTCAAGCCACCGAAGGGTCTAACTCTGCTTTGATGACTAGTTCAACTGACTCCTCACAGGTAAGTTTTACAGATCAATTATTTGAAAAACATACTTGTTCTGAATGTGAAAAATTTAGAGAAAGCATTGATCTGAAATTTCTAGGTTATTAGAACACAATGATAACTTAGTAAATGATTTACAACTGCACTGAAGCTAATCATATATTAAAAACTAAATGAGTGCAGTTTCAAAGAAAAAATAGAACTGTTGGGTAAACAACTAAGGGAGATTGAGGTTGTTGCCTTAAATCAATCTAATGATATAAAGTTTTATTTAAGCTCTTTGGAAGAAACCAAGAAGGAAAAAAGCAGTTTTGGAAGTCGAGGTTAATTCTTTAAAACAAAAACTGTATAGTTGGCTAGTTCTTCTCACATAGTTCAAAACTTAGTGAAAGAACGAAATAATGGGAAAGGTTTGGGTTACAAAGTAGTTCCACCACCACATGAGATCCTTTTGAAGACTAAATGTAGACCTATCAATAACAACCCAGTAAAGGATCATGTGGTGTCCACTCCTCAGGTTTGTGATCCTGATTCCACTGGTAAACCGGTAAATCTGGCACTAAACAGAAGGGTTCTAGTTTGAATCAAAGAAAAAAATGGCAGTGAGAATTTGGATGATGAATTTAAAAGGGTTAATTAGGGTCAGGTTCACAAACATAGATTTCAGAACCCAAAATTACAAAACTAATTAACCACAAACGTGTTAATCATCAAAGTCCAACAAGTGCAAGTAAAGATGTTCAAAACGTTAAAATAATTAATTTGTTAATAAGGCTGAAACATCTAAAAGAGAAGTGACAAAACCCAACCAGATACACCTCATACCTTCACCAAACTCAACATCACATAAAAGTTTTCTTCAATCTGTAGAACGAGATCATGCTATAGTTATAGAAAACAAGGACATATATTTTCTAGTTGTCCTTATTATTAGACCCCCATAAAGAAAATTGAACTTTATGATGCAAAATCAAGTTTTTGTAAAGTAAGATCTAACACTCCACCTAAGAGTGTTAGTGAACCTAAAGTTCAAACCATAAGTCAGTCATCCGTTTACCACAAACAGACCCTACACAAAGCTGGCTTATGGAAAGAAAAATCAAGTAATGTGTTTGATAGTGAGGACAAGAAGAGAAAGGATGTGCCCTCATCCTTTAAAGGACAATGGGTTAAGTTTATGATGTGTGATTCCTCGGGGTCACCCTAGCTAGTTAAGGCTTGGGTCCAAATCTTGAACTAATAAGTTTCTTTGAATGTGTAGGGTGTCCATTATAGCGCTATCACTAATACCTGGATTATTGATAATGGGTCGTCAGGGCACATGACAGGGAACTCGTTCTCTTTTTTCAACGTCAAACAAATTAAAGCGGGACACATGTCATTTGCTGGAAACAAAGGAGGTTACATCACTGCATAAGGCAAAGTACGAAACGAAAAAGTAAAGTTTGACAAGGTCAACTACATTCAACAACTACAAAAAAACTACTTTCAGTCTCCTAGATTTGTGATAAAGGATTTAAAGTTGTATTTGATAACAAGAAGTGCTACATGTTGAAGAAGGATTATGTGATTGAGGAGGATAAAGTTCTTATGTCAGCTTCAAAATATAACGACTTGTATGTCTTGGATCTTTCAAAAGTCTCCATAATGGATCACACTGTTCAATGCTTCTTATCAAAGGCAACTGAGAGGGACTTAGTCTCATGGTATAGGAGAATGGGAAACATCAATCCTAGGAAGATGAATCATTTGGTTCAGAATGATTTAGTAAATGGAGTAACTGTCAAGAATTTTAACTTCTGGATTTTTATGTAGCATGTAAGAAAGGGAAACAAACCAAGAAGGCTCACAAAGCAAAGAAGGTGAATTCTATTGATATGCCTCTTGAGCTTCTACATATGGATTTGTTTGGCCCTGTCAGTACAAAGAGCATTGCTGGAGATCTATATTGCTTTGTAGTAATGGATGATTACTCAAGATTCTCTAGGGTGATGTTTCTGAAAGCCAAATCAGAAACTTTTGAATCATTCAACATCTGGAAACTACATTGGAAATCACAAAGTTGAAAGTAAGGAGATTTGATCAGACAACGACACAAAGTTCAAGAATCAGTGGATGGAGGCATGTTGTAGAAATGATGAATTGTACATCAATTTACCTCTTCCTACACTGCATAGATGAATAGCATTGCTAAAAGGAAAAATTGGAGATTGATAGACACTGCTAGGGCAATGCTAGCCGACTCAAAACTACCTATTCAATTCTAGAATGAGGCAGTGGCTAATGCTTGTTATACGCTCAATCGAGTCTTAGTGGTCAAACGACATGGGAAAACATGTTATGAACTACTCCAGCGACGTAAATCCAACCTGGAGTATCTAGAACCATTTGGCGCACCATGCACGTCGTTGAAGAAAACTCAGACCGGGAAGTTCAGTGAGAAGGCAGAAGAAGGTATCTTTCTCGGATACATCATACTAGATAATATGGTGCAATGTTGACGTTCAAAGAGACACCACCCCCCTGCTAGGAAAGGACCCTCATTCTTCTTCGATTACGATGGATTCTTTAAATCCTTCAATTTGCCGCCTTCTCATACTGATGACGAGCTTTCTACTAGGATGATGTACGATGTCCTAAACACTCCTCCACCAGACTCGATATCAACTGGTCCATTAGATGATACTTCTAGCCCTTCAGGGGGAGAGCTTGAAGTAAGGATTCTTCCTCTGATGATGAAGCGGTTGAGACTACGAATGTGGACAAAGAGGAACATGTTCCCACCAATGAAAGTACACAAGCATCAAATCCTTATGCCTCTGACACTTCGGAGCCTCATACTCCAACGTCTACAGATACTGAACCTGGGTTTCACAGTCTGGAAAATGAAGTAGTTGTTCCTACCACTCCCAGATCTTGACTTAATATTTATCATCCTTTGGACAATGTAATTGGAGATGTTAGATCGGGAGTACAAATACAAAATCAGCTATACTCAGCTGATTATGCTTCAGTCATGGAAAAAGGTTATCTTCATGATGGTGCATGTGGATGTTTTGTGTCTCAATTTGAGCCATAATATGTGAGTGAAGCCTTAATGATGAGGCATGGGTCAACGCAATGCAAGAAGAACTCCTATAGTTCAAGAAGTTAGGAGTATTGATCCTTGTGGACAAACCAAAAGCTGTAAGGTGATTAGCACTAAATGGGTGCTCAAGTGCAAGAAAGACAACCAAGGGGTCTAATCAATAAGGCTTGACTTGTGGTTCAAGGATTTCAACAAGTCGAAGGAATTGATTACAATAAAGTATTTGCACTGGTGGCAAGGATGGAAGTAATATGTAAAACAGTCTATGCCAGTCAACCCGAAGGATTAAAGTGTATCAACAAGATGTGAAGAGTGCTTTCCTTCATGGTGAAATTTGTGAAACAGTCTATGTCGGTCAACCTAAAGGATTTGAGGATCTGTATCATCGGGATAGAGTTTACAAACTGGACAAGGCTCTTTACGGGCTTCATCAAGCCCCTAGAGCCTGGTATGAGAAACTCTCAACTCATTTTGTGAAACATGGTTTTCACAGAGGAGTTATTGACTGTATATTGTTCATCAAAGAAAAGGATGGAGATTTACTGCTGTTATAGATATATGTGGATGACATAATCTTCGGTTCAAAAAAACGAAGAATTATGTAAAGAGTTTGAATCTGTAATGAAAGCAGAGTTTGAGATAAGTGCCATGGGGGAGATGAAGTTCTTTCTCGGCTTATAGGTGGATCAGACACCAAAAGGAATCTTCCTACATCGGACCAAATACGTAGGAGATATACTCAGTCAATTCGACATGAAGAATGCTTCGGCAGCTGGAACTCCATTTGCCACGAACCATGGCGTGGCACCGACGAAAATGGTGATCTGGTTGATGCCACCATATAAAGAGTAATGATTGGATCTCTCATGTACCTCATAGCCTCACGTCCTAATATCATGTATGCCACGTGTCTTTGCTCCAGATATCAGGCGAAACCAAAGTAAATCATCTCATTGGGGTTAAAAGGATTTTTCGTTATCTGAAGGGTACTCCAACACTCAAATTGTGGTATCCTCATGACGATGACTTTGAGCTTACAGCGTATAGTGACTCGGACTACGATGGTTGCAAGATGAATTTCAAGTCAACATCAGCGGGATGTCAGTTCTTTGGCAGAAGATTAGTCACCTGGGAGTATAAGAAGCAGACCTCAGTTACTGTGTCAACATATGAAGCTGAATACATTGCTGCTGTAAGTTACTGCTCGCAAATCATTTGGAGTCAATAGCAAATACGCGACTACGGTTTGCAATTTTCTAACACCCCTATTTTTGTTGATAATTCTGCGCAATTGCTGTAAAAAAAATCTGGTCCAACATCCTAAAACTAAACACATCGGTATTAAATATCACTTTATACGTGACTATTTTGAAAAGCAATTAATCGATGTTGTTAAAATTAATACTGATTTTCAACGTGCCGACCTCTACACAAAAGCATTTGACAAACCTAGGTTTTTATATCTTTTAGAGGTTAATGACGTGAAAAAGAGAAGGGATGTGATTCAAAAAGAAGAAAGTTCGTAGTCCGACCAGTTTTTCTTAGTTTATTAGTTATTTTCCTTACTTTTATTTTATTTTCCTGTCTATTAAAATCCAAAAACACAAAAAGATTTTCGGTTTTAGAATTTTAAGGGGAGAATATTTTTAGGTTAGTATTTAATTTGTTGTAGTATTTAAATATTAAAAAAATGAGGGGGGATAGCAGTTTAGCTGAAAGAAATGAAATCAAATCTGTGTTTATGATTCAAAGTTTATAGAAAATGATAGTACACAAGGAACAATTTGGTTGGGACTTCAAAGTAATTGCTCTAAATGTAAAATTCAAAGTACAAGTCTGAGAAGTCTAAGCACAACTAAGGAAAAATGATAGTTAACTACTCTGCTACTGAGGTAACATAGAGAAAGTAGACCTAGAGGTTGCTAGTTCATTATATGAGGTGTTAATAGATTCAACACAATAGATGAGTAGACTTCATTGGTGAATGAAAATTCAAACTAACTTATTCAACTTGTTGTGGGTTCTCATCTTATCCTTGGTTAACACAATCAATGCATTTCCAAAAAGGGGTGACGAGCAAAATAAACGCCACAAATGTGTGGGGATGACCATAAATATGAGCAAAGCACATGAACGAACTGCTAAAAGCAATCAAGCTAATGACTAATGTTGTTGGTGCGTTGTGTGCAAAAGAAAAATAAATGCTCTAACAAGAGAATAGGTTGTGTGTCTCTCTGCTATGCGGTGGCACTGACCTGAGGATAAGCATGACCTAAATATTCTAGAATTCATTGTTGTTTGGGCCTCTCTGTTGTGCGATGGCACTGACCTGAGGCTTGGCATCTCTTTGAAAGATCTTAGAATAGTTTCTTCTTGTCCAACCCATAGACCGCTCAAAAATCTCTTGAAGAATGTTGATTACCATATAAGTGTGGGATCCACAAATGCTGTTGAATAATTAAACCTAACTAATCACCATGAACATCAAAAATCTATGTATGGATTTAAGAATCATCGTGGCTGCAACTCTTGAAAGTCAAAATCATTGTGTGCATCTTATAGCTCTAGTATGATTTCTTGAAAGTGCTATTGACTCTTAGACAAAACAAGAATCTAGCATCAAAGTGCATATTAAGAGGGTCCCAAATGATTATGATTTACCTGTATAATTCCATAATGAATCTTCCCAGAATAATAAAATTACTTGAATCTGTTCTGTTCAAACCCAAAACAACAAAAATATGTCTTGTTTTTCTTTTAAAATTCAAAATTGTTTTCAATTTTCTAGTCTTTTGTAGTGCAAACGCCGGACTATACAACTAGCTGAGTTTATGAATCACTCACTAAAAGGGGCTACGTCTGAGGTGACCAATCAGTGTTAAATTAAAAGGATCACGTCTAAGGTGATCAAATGGGTTAAATTAAAAGGATCACATCTGAGGTGATCAAATGGGTTAAATTAAAAGGGTCATGTCTGAGATGATCAAAGGTCATAATGTTATAATCAATAGTTAAAAATGTTAAGTGTTTGAAAGAGTATGAGTTTAAGCTCATAAGTATGAGCCAATCGTACGAATGAATCATAAGGATGAGCCAATCGCACGATTGAACCATAAGTAAAGCCAGTCACATGATTGGACTATGAGTATGGGACAACCATGCGATTGGACTACAAGACTGAACCAATCGTATGAATAGATGAAGGAGTATGAGCCAGTCGCACGACTGAACCCCAGTCGCACGATTGAAGCATGAGTATGGGCTCAATCGCACGACTGGAGCATAAGTATGGGTCCAGTCTCATGACTCAAATTAAAATAGTATAAATAAGGGGGTGAGTCGGTGTAACCCTTATCACCCTTTAAAGCCCTCTAAAATCACCCAATATAAACATACTCTGCCCAAATATTATTTGCTTGTGATTACTGCCTGATTAGTGATTCTAACGACTACTCTACCTCTATAGGTATCGGGTGACTGCAATCGATCCAAATGAACACTTTAATCGCATCTTTAAGGACCGATGGGCTAAAACCTAGAACTGAGACCTAAACCCTAAAATAGACCTCTTACTGGACATAAATGTTGATTAAAAGACATAAGTGTTATATCGAGTCTTTGCGAGTCTAATGAGTCTAAACACGAAGTCTAATATAAAGTTGACAAAGATTCATATCTAGGATGTTCAATAGTGTAGGAGCGAACGACTGACTCAACTACATGCTAATTCAGTTGCACGATTAAGCCAGGCAAACGACTCAATCGCACGTATGAATCATGCGTATGGGTTCAGTCGCACAACTGACTCTACTACATGGTGTAGCATACGACTAAACTCAGTCTCAGGCTCAATCGCACGACTGAACTCAACCGTACGACTAAACTCAGTCGTATGGTTCAGTCGCACGACTGAGCCAGTATGATCAAAATAGCTTAAGTTCAACTATCTTCTGTTATGCACAATTCTAACGTATATGTTTCTTGTGTTGCAGCAACATGGTTGATAGATGGACCATGTAACATCTTGTATTTCTGATTAATAAAAGTTAAATGTATGTTCTTGTAAAGATTAGTTATGCTATTTATGAAACTTGATGGGCTACTCATGCTTGATTCTTGTTTAATTTTAAATTCCTAAGTATATAAATTAATAATAAATATAATATAATAATAGTAGTAATAATAATAATAATAATAATAATAATACTAATAATATAATAATAATAATAATATAATACACTTGAATAAATAACAAGTTAGATTAAAGTTTAATAATGTGAGGGGGTTCATGTCAATTTATAAACTTCAAATTTAAGCTTTGCATAAAATAACAGAAATCCAAAGTGAGGGACCAAATGTGTAATTAATTAAACCCAAACCCCCTACTTCCCTTTCCCCGCATTTTCCTGGCCATAACTCTGGCCACAACTCTGGCCACTCTCCGGCCGGAGTCCGGTGACCCTAAAACCCCAAATTCTCTTCAAATTGAAGCCCCCAACACCATTTTAGCTGTTCGGAAACTCGAATTGAACATGAATATACACTTAAATGCGTTTATCAACCGGTTACAAACTCCAATTGAATAGTAACCGATACCTTTAATCATAGAACCATTCGGCCATAAAACGTCACTAATAATTTGATTAAATGAACCCAAACGATCGATTATCTACTCTTAATCGTATACTATTTCCAATTTCATCTAAAACACGCAAGAATTGCACCTTCGATTACCCTTTTGAAGTCGCAACCTACAACCACCCGTAGACCTCATCTCATTAACTTACAATTAACAGAGGGCTTCTCATCTTTAGAGTCATTAGAAGCTTCCTGTAGAAGGAATTCGATTATCATCAACGATTGCTACCTTAATCAGTTTACCCTAGTCGCGCGACTTGGTTCCTATACGTGCACATCGAATACCATCTCAAATCTGGTAAATTCAACATCCTCATACACTTAAAATTACACGGGAAATCCAAGCCCCATGTTTATTTATGTAATCATTATCAAAATAATGCTCAATTTGGATCAAAAGCGTTCTAGGGTATATGGGGTTTGGGGGCATCCATATTGTTGTGTTTTTATAATTTAAAAAATCATATACCATGGTTGTGGCCCTAGTCTATTGGTTAAACACTCACATTCTAAACATGAGGTTTCGGGTTCGAACTCGGGCACCCTCAAATATTTTTAAGGTTTTACACCCTTAAATAAATTGTAGAAAATTTGTAATAAATATAAAAATGAGTTTTGTAAACTTTAAATATTTTTAAGGACACCAATTATTTTCTTTGATTTTTTCTAAATTTAAATAATTATATATTGTTTAATAAAACATTTAAAAAAGGTTGTTATTGGATAATTTCTTATAAAATGGATTGTAAATAATAAATAATAATCTATTATTGGTCCAAGCGTTTTCTTTTAATTATTACATTTAAATCATGATTAATTCAGATAATTATTCAAATTTTATACTTAAAATTTATTAATTATTATAAATGATTTAATGTTATTTTCTCTATATTAAAACACATAAATGGCATATTTAGGTGCCTTGTGACGATTTACGTTGGAACGACGCCTATTATCATTTTTATTAATCTTCATAGTTATACTTATTTTGCCATGTGAGTTTCCTTGCCCCTTTTTATATATTTCACACTATTTTGGGGTGAAACATGATACATATACAACATACACTTATAAACATTTGAACTTGTAGAGCACTTGCAATTTATCTTTATATTTTGTTATGGTTATTTGTGTGTTGTAAGTGATTATATGAGATACATATTTGTTTGCAATTATTAACTATTGCTAGCCTGACGACGTCTTAGATCTTTGGGCCTAACAAGCCTATTTGGTGCTAAAGCCGATGTATTGCCGGCTCCTGATGACGTATGCTTGTTCATCATGGGTACCAAATACACTTAGCCAATCATATATACTTGTAATCAAGTCGAGGTTTGGTTGTAACGATATGTGTTCTATAAGCTTACTAACTTATAATCTATGACATGAATCGCTACTTGTAACCTTGTTATATTATGTATGAAAACCTTGGAAACTCATCAACTTTTTAGTTGACCTTTTATTTTATCATGTTTCAGGTAATGCCCAAGTTTAAAGTGATCAAATGAAGCTTGCAATAATCTAGGATTTAGACCTAGTTAATGGAATAAAAGAATCATGTTTTGTTATGTTATGCTTGGGATTATTTCATGTTTGAGACTTATGATTGTACTTTCTTTTGACTGGGTTTGAGTAAGGTGAATTCTTACTGAGAATCGAATATGATAATCAAGTCAATGATTGAGTGGCGGAAACAAACAATCAGAGAACATTCAAGCAAGAAAATTACTCATAATGCTGTTTGTATTGATATATGAAAGTTGACAAATTACAGATGATATTACAATAAAAAAACTCTGTCTATCAACCGTCACCTTAGTACGAGGTTAACTATTCTATTTATAGACAAGACAAGATGCCTTTACAAAATGACTAAACTACCCCTGACCTATTACATCAGAAACTAGTCTAAGTCTTGATCCGCATCTCTGCTTGTTCTCTGCATTGACAAATGCGGATGAGTTAATCTTATTAGCATTTCCACTTGATCATCAACTTAGTAAGTTGGTCATCCGCATTGGTTGATGCGGATGAACAAATACTTGTGCGCATTTGGTTGGTCATCCACATTTGTCAATGCGGATGATCAAAGTCTTGTCCGCATCTTCTTTTGTTCTTCCGCATTAGTCAATGCGGAAGAGTAACTTGTTCAGCATAAGTATTATGTCTTCCGCATTAGTTAATGCGGAAGAGTAAACACTTGTCCGCATTAGATTTTTGTCTTTCGTATTGACTAATGCGGAAGATAACACTTATTATTTTTCTTGCAGATCTTCATCCACATTGCATCTTGGACTTGTGGGTTTCCAGCTGAACAATCATCAATTCACCCATTGAGTTGGCATGTATGATCCTTTCAGGGTGCAACAATACTCCCCCTAAGGATTATACAGCCTAATTTTCCTCAATGTTTAGGAGGTGATTGATGTTGTGAAGATTCAGCTGGGTCTTCAGGAGGTAGTATGAAAGCGCTTTGGTTTGATCATGGTGATCCTCCTCATCAGAAGATGATTTGGATGATTTAGATGCACTTGTTGATCCTTCTGGTTCAGCAGGGTGATCAAGTGATGATGGTAAAGGTTGGTAAGGGGGAATAGGTGATTGGTATGATGATATTGGAGATTGATGATGTGGTGATATAGGTTGAGTGGTCATTGGTGGTGTTTGTTGTGGTGATGGAAGTGATGATGGTTTAGGTAATGTTTGAAGAGATGGTTGTGCAGAAGGTTGTGGTATTTGTTGCGGTGATGGCATTGGTGATGGTATTGGTGATGGTATTGGTGAAGGTATTGGTGATGGTAAAGGTGATGGTATTGGTGAAGGTTGTGGAGTTGGTTGAGCTATTGGTTATGGAGGTGATTGTGCTATTGGTTGTGGAGGTGGTTGTGCTTGACTTTCTTGGTGTATCTGTTGAAACATTCAAGGAAGAAAGGGTGAAGGGGCACCACTGTAGAAGTTCTTGGGTCCTTCTTCTTGATGTACTTATAGGATCTTGCATCATAATGAGGAATGTTAAGTATTGGTCCTTCATTAACAATGTCATGAAATGATTTATTGATTAGACATTGAATAAATCTAGGGTACATTAGAAACTTGTATCTCAACCCTTCTTGAATGTTGGAAATTAGGCCATTGAATACATATGCCGACATGTTAAATCTTATGTTGGTGCAGAGAGCATAGATTGCAGAAGATGTGAGGACTGGAATGTCATTCCATCCTGTTTTCCTTTTAGACAGACAATATTGGAACATAGAATTAGGAATCTCCAGGGCAGATCCGCTAATCCTTTGACTATCTGTTTGGCTTCATAGCTCCCTTCATAACCAATTTCAGAGAAAAATTTGGTTATCTCCTCATCATCCAATTCAAGAGGATCATCTGCATTATCATTAAATTGCAGACATCTTCTAACTGATTCTTCTGTGATCCTCAGAGTGAGTTCAGTGTTGATCTTGCCAGTTAGAGTTTTCACTCCATTTTCTTCAACCACTTCATCTGATTCCCAGAAAGACCTTGGGATTCTCATAGATTGTGGTGTTACTGTTATTGCATATGCTACCCTTGTGGTAGATAGGAATCTTATCATATCTGTGAGACCTTCGGCTTCAGGCACATCAGGGTTTAGGTAACCGTTGACGTTATGGAGCTTGCTCCATGTAAGGTTTGCCATGTAATCTGCACAAGAGACATGTGTGTTAGTTAACAATTTTTACTTTAATTTTGCTTTGATTTGTTAATGTGACTTTGATTTGTTTTATAATTTTCTTTTTCTCATTGCTCTGTTTTTTCTCAGTAAACATGGTTATCATGGTTTTCAATATTAGTTGAATTCCTATCAATTTACATGTTTATTGACATCGAAAATGTGTATTACATCACATTAATGACTTTGATTTTGGTGTTCTTCAATAATTTTCTGGTTCATCGTTTGATTTAGGGTAACTGTTCGAGACTTGGGTTTTGGTTTCAAATCTGTCGAAGTTATACCTTATCTTCGAAACGACTACTGTTCTGAATCGATCACAAGAATGTTTAAAGATGAAAACACAACAAAATCTTTGAATGTTTGTGATGATGATGATGATTGATGGTGGTGTACTGTAGTTTTGCGCTCGTCTCACTATAAGTTTTCTCAAATTTAAAAAGTATTAAATGACCTGTTTGAATTCCTTTAAATAGTCAAATAATACAATTTGAAAAATTTTACAAGTTTACAAGCAGATACAGTCAACACTGTAGAAATGCTGAAGGTTAATTTGTTTGATTTTGGTGATCCGCATTGTTAACTGTAGCATATGCGGAAGACGAACTTTTGACATTGACAGTTCGCATTTGACTACTTTTAGTCATCCGCATTTGTGGCTGTAGCTAATGCGGAAGGCTTAATGTTTGACTGACTGTCCGCATTACTCTACTGTTACAAATGCGGAAATTTTGTTTTTTGATTTTATTCTATCCACATTTGTGCACTGTTGCAGATGCGGAAGTTAACTTGAAATTTTGGCTATCCGCATTGTATACTGTTGCAAATACAGAAGTTATACTTGAAATTTTGGCTATCCGCATAGTATACTGTTGCAAATGCGGAAGTTAAACTTGAAATTTTGGCTGTCCGCATTGTATATTGTTGCAAATGCGGAAGTTAAACTTGAAAATTTGGTTGTCTGCATTGGGTTGTAGTAAATGCGGAATAACATTGTAACAAATGTGGTTGAATGGCTTGTTTTACCATATCCAAATATGTACAGTAACAAATGCCATAGAACAAATCCTATGTGTACAACTACAAATGCGGTTGATAAGTTGTTGATACATGTATGTCCCTAGATCATGATATGAGATGTAATAGATCTTGTTTATCTAATTTTGGTGTAATTTGATATGATAATGAAATGGTATTGGTTGATTGTGATTTGTAATGATTAATATTTCATTAATAAGTTGATATAAAATTGTTGAATTAGGTAGTGATTGGTTGAATGTTTACATATAATGTTTACTAATTAATACATTCAAACTTAAAATAATGAAGTTATCATGCGAATGGCCCATGCGAAGGGACCATAAGCATGAACACCTTCATACGAATGACTCAGTCGCACGACTGAACCAGGAGACTGGATCAGTCGTATGATTGTAACATAAGATTGGCTCAGTCGCACGACTGAACACTCAGTTGTGCGAATGAATCAACCGCATGGTTCAATCGCACGACTGAACCATACTAATGGTTCAGTCGCATGATTGAATAATACCAACCTATAAATACAACTCAATTCGTGAAAAATAAGGACTCTCGATTAATTACGATTCCAGACGTACCCTAGCCGTCCAGAAGCCTCCCAATTCGTTCTCCAAGTTCACAGAACACATTAGATCAATTCTCAATCGATTTCTAACGTTAGTTTCAATTCCTGATTGATTCTTCGTGTGTTCTCACTGATTGGATCGCCAATCAAATATGATTCGGCACTATTTGATCTAGTTTACACGCTAATCTCCAAGTATTTCGTTCAAATACTAGGTCCTAACAAGTGGTATCAGAGCATTGGCTCTTGATTACGTGTGATTCAATCAAGATTGATAAAAAGTTTGTGTTTTTGCACTAAAACCCAATCTTTTGTGTCAAAAGTGATCTTGGACGTTCCCTGCTCATCAAAGTTTGGTTTCTACGGACTTAGG
The DNA here is from genome assembly GCA_025506515.1 of Flaveria trinervia. Taxonomy (NCBI): domain Eukaryota; kingdom Viridiplantae; phylum Streptophyta; class Magnoliopsida; order Asterales; family Asteraceae; genus Flaveria; species Flaveria trinervia. Next base: position 64,241,924 of record CM046452.1, on the reverse strand, counting down.
CAATTAAACCTTGCGAAAGTTCAAATTTTTACCGCTAAAACACGTTTAACCTAGAAATTTTCGCATAACAGCAGCTTCAGTCGCACGAGTGAGCCATTCGCACGACTGGACCTCATTCACATTGCTCAGACGCACGATTGGACATAGTCGTATCTCCATTCGTACGATTGAACCGTTCGGTCGTACTGTTCATACGCATCAGATTCATTCGCACGACTGAGCTAATCACTTAGTTCAGCCGCACGATTGAACCAGTCGTAGAGTTCATACGCACGACTAGTCCATTCGCACCCTTCAGTCGCCCTAGTGACAATTGTTTATTAGACTTAAAGTTATTCACAATGGAAGATCAAATGTCAGCCTTTACTGCTGGTAAGGACTCTAGGATCGAGAACCTGCTGTTACTTGAGAGTGAGGTGGGTAATCATAATAAACCACCAAAGCTTTTAACGTTAGATGAGTTTCCCCACTGGAAACAACGTTTTGAGATCTACCTCAATGGAGTGGATCCGAATCTGTGGGAAGCCATCGAGATTGGATATAGTACGCCGGTGGGAGCCGATGGAGTAAAGTTAACCTTAGGAGGGATGACAGACGCGCAGAAAGTCAAATATAATGCAGAGAAGAGGGTCTATGCATTGATTACACAGTCTATCCCTAAAGACATATTCCACCAGTACTCAGAGAATAAGCAGTCCAAGAAAGTATGGGATGAGCTAGAAAAGAGGTACAACAGGAATGCCTCGTTGAAGGCAATCAAGGCTAAGGAGTTAAAGAAGGAATTCGACAACTTCTCATCGATGGGAAACGAGAGTTTGGATGATGTTATAGATAGATTCTACCATCTGATGAGTGAATGCATACACATGGGGTGGCTACTACCATGGAAGAGAAAGTTACTAATTTTGCAGACGGATTGCCTGAAAAATGAGTTTCATTCGTGTCTAATCTTAGACAGAATGGAATGCTGGCAAAACTGGATATTAATGACTTCATTCTTAAGTTGCGAGAAGACTCACTTAGAATGAAGTACAGAGCTCAGAAGTCTACGTACAATCAAAATCCAGCTTTATACAATGCCACGCCTCAAGCTAAGACATCTGGAGCATCTCTCCAGACTGCATTTGTGTCTAGCTCATCGGGTCCTACACATGCACCTCCTTCAGGTTCAGAAACGTCAGGGTCTTCTTGTACCCAATACATTGGATCTGAAGCGAATGCTACTAGACTGAAGACCGAGAACCTCGGTAATGTGACTGTGGAAGTAGCTTAAGAGCACATGGATCTTTTGGCAGCAGTGGTTCATTCTTATGATGAAGTGGTTGCTAGAAAGATTGGAAACTACCATTTGGCAGACGAGGACTACGAGCAGGTGGATGAAATGGAGCTTGAGAGAATGGATATAATGTGGGCTTTAGCCAGTGCTGTCCGGAGGGCAAAGAAGTTTGTAAAACAAACCGGACAGAACTTAGTAGCGACTAAGGACACCACATTCGGCTTTGACAAGAGCAAAGTGACCTGCTTCAACTGTGGAGAGAAGGGGCACTTCAAAAGAGAATGTGTCAAGCCTAAGAAGACGGGTAACGGGAACCCATTCTCGTCCTTCACTTGTCAAGACAAGCAAGCTACCAGTTCTACTTCATCAAACAAGGATCCAAAAGCCTTGACTGCTCATGATGATGAAGGACAGGATTGGAGCTTTAGGTTTGTCTCACCAGGGGAATCAAACATTGCAAGTGTAGAAGATATTGACAGTGATTCCGCTAGTGAAGGAGATCTAGCAGTTGAGATAGCGATGTCACATAGTGAAGAAGCAACTGCAACCGAGGTTAGTTACCAGCCTAAAGAGGATACTACCACGTCAGAGACAGAAAAGACAGAATCACCAGAACCAGAGACATCTGATGCTGCGTTGATGGCTAACTCTTCTGAATCAACTAAGGTAAGTACTACTGACCAAATGTTTAATAATCATGCTTGTTCTGATTGTGATACTTTTAGAAATAGCATAGATGAAAATTTTACTAGGTTATTAGATCATAATGATAACTTAGTAAAAGATTTGCAACTGTGCACTGAGGCTAATAGGGTAGTAAAACAAAATGAGCATAGTTATAAAGAAAAGATAGACCTTTTGACTAAACAGCTTAGGAAACCGAAGTAGTTGCATTTAACCAAGCTAATGACATTAGGTACTATCTAAACTCCTTAGAAGACACTAAGAAGCAAAAGGCAGTTCTAGAAGTAGAAGTAAATTCACTAAAACAGAAACTGCATAGTTGGACTAGTTCTTCACACATAGTCCAACACTTAGTGAGAGACAGGAACAACGGGGAGGGATTGGGTATAATGTTGTTCCACCACCACCTTAGACTTTGATGAACACTAAGACTAGACCAATAAATAGTAATCCCATCAAGGATCATGTAGTGTCTACACCTCTTGTTAGTGATCCAGATTCCTTATGTTCATCTATTAACTCTGGAAACAAACAAAAGGACGCCACTTCAAAGCCAAAGGGTAAATTGCCTTGTGTTAATCTGGAAAAGGAATTTGAAAAGGTTAACTTAAAGTCAGGGTCAAACAGAGTCAAATCAGAACCTAAAAGGGCTTCTAAGCATAATCTTTCGCATACTTCAAGTCAAAAACCAATTAACCAAAAAGAAAAGGATGTTAAACAGGTTAAAACAGTTAACTTTGTTAAACCAGTGAAAACAACCAAAGAACCAGAGTCAAAACCTAAAGTGAGTTATGTTACTAGAGTGTCACATATCTCTCCACAAAGAAAGTTTAATCATAAAGTTGATAACAGGACGTGCTACAACTGTGGAGAATGTGGACACATTGCTTCCCACTGTCCTTATTATCAGACACCTAGGAAGAAGATTGAACTTTAGGATTCAAAACCTAGGTCTTCTAAGAGGAGCTCTTTAACTCCACCTAGAAGAACTAGTGAACAGAAGTTCAACCCGTTAGCCAGTCGACTGTTTATCACAAACAGACACTGCACAAATCTGGCTTATGGAAAGAAAAGTCAACTTCTATGTCTGATAATGATGACAAGAAGGAACCTGAGATACCCTCACCTTCTAAGGGTCAATGGGTTGAATTTATGATGTGTGATGCCTTTGGGAAACCCAAGCCAGTAAAGGCTTGGGTTCCTAACCCAAACTAATCCTTTACTTGGTGTGTGCAGGGTGCTCGATACAGTGCTGAAACGAACACGTGGATAGTAGACCACGGAGCATCCAGGCACATGACAGGAAACAGAGCTCTTTTAACAAACTTCAAGCAAATAAAAGGATGGCATGTTTCGTTTGCTGGAAACAAGGGTGGCTATATCACCGCATAGGGAGAAGTGGGGAATCAGAAAGTTAAGTTTGATAAAGTGAACTACGTTCAACAACTACAAAATAACTTACTTTCTGTTTCCCAAATATGTGATAAGGATTTAAAGTTATCTTCGACAACAAGAAGTGTTACGTACTAAAGAAAGACTACGTGATCCCAGAGGACCAAGTTTTGATGATGTTGGACCAAAAAGAACCAATGAGCCAAGATCAGAAAACCTCTAAGTCCCACATGATATCACAACAACTGCTGAAAGCTTCATCAATAGTTCGACAAGTGCTGAAGACTTCAACAGCTGAAGATCAAGTATTGAAGACTTCAACAGCTGAAGACTAAAGTGCTGAAGCTCAACAGCTGAAGAACACAAGTGCTGAAGCTGAACAGCTGATGAACACAAGTGCTGAAGCTGAACAGCTGAAGAACACAAGTGCTGAAGCTGAACAGCTGAAGAACACAAGTGCTGAAGCTGAAGACCAAAGTACTGAAGTACAACAGCTGAAGAATCTACAAGTGCTGAAGATCAACAACTGGTGTACAAAGTCTGAAGACAAAGACTGAAGACATCAGCTGATGATATCTACTAAAGTCATCAGCTGATGAAACGTCTGAAGTTCAAGTCTGAAGACCAAGTACTAAAGTTTCAGTAGTTTGTCACAACAGTTGAAGAGTACTTCTTCAGTAGTTGTGATATCAGTAGTTTTATGTTTTTACTTTCAGTAGTTTTGTATAACGACTGAAGAGCTTGTTCTTCAGTCGTTGTAGTGTCAGTAGTTTTATGTTTTTCAGTAGTTGTAGTAACTGATAACACTTAGTATTTTTGTAAGAAGATGTCAGCTGTTTTGACATCTTCAGTAGTTGTGTTTCAGTTGGAATAATTCTGTTAGATGTCACTATCAAATGACATCAGCAGACGTCACATCTCTTATATAAGAGGTGTCGACCTAATTGTAAGTGTGACATTCCGTTACCACGAAAGCGAATATTGAATGAAATATATTGCAGAATTCTCTCTATCTATAACCGTTTTTGTTCTTCATTGAATATCTTTTCGTTCTTGTGAATTGGCTAATTCATTGTTAGAATTCCGCTGCTATACTCTCTAATCAATCAAACGTAGATCACTGATCTTAACAGATGACTGCTTCAAGATATAAAGATCTTTATGTCTTGGATCTGTCAACAACTTCTACAATGGATCATGAGGTTCAGTGTTTTCTATCTAAAGCTACTGAAAAGGATTCCATCTCCTGGCATAGGAGAATGGGACACATCAGTCAAAGGAAGATGAATCACTTGATTCAGAAGGATCTGGTGAGAGGAGTTAATGTTAAGAACTTTCAGCTTCCTGATTTTTGTGTAGCTTGCAAGAAAGGCAAGCAGACAAAGAAGTCTCATATGGAAAAGAAAGTTAATTCAATAGAACTTCCTCTTGAACTTCTTCACATGGATCTGTTTGGTCCAATCAGTACAAAGAGAATTGCAGGCGACTTGTACTGTTTTGTGGTCACCGATGACTACTCAAGGTTCACTTGGGTAATGTTCTGAAATCCAAATCAGAAACATTTGAATCATTCAAGGAGTTGGTAACCACACTGGAATCTCTCTACAAGCTGAAAGTTAGACAAGTACGCTCAGACAACGGAACAGAATTCAAGAACCAGTGGATGGAGGCATACTGCAAGGAAAAGGGAATTGTGCATCAATTCACTTCTGCCTACACACCTCAGATGAATGGCGTTGCTGAGAGAAAGAGCAGGAGCTTGATAGAGACAGCACGGACTATGCTGGCAGACTTGAAACTGCCTATCCAATTCTGGAATGAGGCAGTGGCAAATGCTTGTTATACATTGAATCGAGTCCTGACAGTCAAGCGCCACAGAAAAACATGTTACGAGCTACTACAAAGACGCAAACCGAACTTGGAGTATCTCGAACCATTTGGCGCGCCGTGCACACTTCTGAAGAAGACACAAGAGGGTAAATTCAGCGAGAAGGCAGATGAAGGCATCTTTCTAGGATACAACATACCGAACAAGCGAGTTTACAACAACTCAACGGGTCTAGTAGAAGTGTGGTGTAATGTTGACGTTTAGCGATTCACCACACCACCTACTGGCAAAGGACCCGCCTACTTCTTTGACTATGATGGATTCTTCAACATCCCTCTCTCTCCCTTGGATGATGAATTAGCTACACGAATGATGTATGATAGCTTGAATCCACCAACATCTAGCTCACAGGGAGAATCATCTACTCAGTCAGGGGGAGTAGTCGACGACAGTGACTCCTCCTCTGAAGATGAAGCTGAAGAAGATAACCAGAATAGTCAGGAGGAACAGGTTCCAGTTCCTGAAAGTCCACAAGCATCTACCAGTGATGCCCCTTCGACTTCAGAGCCTCAAACTCCAACTACCTCAGATGCAGAACCAAATGTTCATCATCTTGGCTCTGATGTAGCTGTTCCTACTACTCCAGGATCACAACTAAATGTCTATCATCCAAGACAATGTCATTGAGATGTCAGATCAGGAGTACAAACCCGAAATCAGTTATACTCAGCTGATTACGCCTCAGTTATGGAGAAGGGATATATTCATGATGGTGCCTATCGGTGTTTTGTCTCACAGGTTGAGCCTAAATATGTCAGTGAAGCACTAAATGATGAGGCGTGGGTGAGTGCAATGCAAGAAGAACTTCTTCAGTTCAAGAAGTTAGATGTATGGACTCTGGTTGATAGACCTAAAGGTGCTAAGGTCATTGGCACCAAATGGGTTTTAAAATGCAAGAAAGATGACCAAGGGGTCATTATCAGGAACAAAGCTCAACTGGTGGTTCAGGGTTTTTGCCAAGTTGAGGGAATTGATTACAATGAGGTGTTTGCACCCATGGCAAGGATGGAAGCCATTCGTATCTTCCTTGCCTATGCATCGTACATGAAAATTAAAGTCTATCAATTAGATGTGAAGAGTGCATTTCTTCATGGGGAAATCAGAGAAACATGTATGTCAGTCAACCCGAGGGATTTGAAGATCCTTATCATCGGGATAGAGTCTACAAGCTCGACAAGGCTTTATACGGGCTTCATCATGCTCCAAGGCTTGGTATGAAAAACTCTCGACTCACCTTGTGAAACACGAGTTTCGCAGGGGAGTCATTGACTGCACGCTGTTCATTAAAGAAAAAGATGGCGACCTACTGCTCGTACAAATCTATGTTGATGACATAATTTTCGGTTCAAAGAACGAAGAGTTATGCAAAGAGTTTGAAGCAGTTATGAAGAAAGAGTTTGAGATGAGTGCTATGGGGGAGATGAAGTTCTTTCTCGGGCTACAGGTGGATCAAACACCAAATGGGATCTTCCTACATCAGACCAAGTACGTAGGAGACATTCTCAGTCGTTTTGACATGGAGAGTGCATCTGCTGCCGGTACTCCCCTTGCTACGAATCACGACATAGCACCTGATGAAAATGGAGATCTTGTGGATGCCACGATGTACCGAGGAATGATTGGATCCCTCATGTATCTCACTGCCTCTAGACCTGATATCATGTATGCGACATGTTTATGTTCTAGATATCAGGCTAAACCTAAGGTCAATCATCTGATCGGGGTCAAAAGGATTTTTCGCTATCTAAAGGGTACACCCACACTTGGGTTGTGGTATCCTCATGATGATGATTTTGAGCTCACGGCGTATAGTGACTCGGATTACGGAGGCTGCAAGATGAACTACAAGTCTACATCAGCAGGGTGTCAATTCTTTGGGAGAAGATCAATTACCTGGCAGTGTAAGAAGCAGACATCGGTTGCATTGTCAACCTGTGAAGCCGAATATGTTGCTGCTGCAAGTTGCTGTTCACAAATCATCTGGATTCAACAGCAAATGCGGGATTACGGTTTAGCGTTCTATTCTACTCCTATTTTTGTAGATAACTCTGTTGCAATTGCAGTAACTAAAAATCCGGTCCAACATCCTAAGACCAAACATATCGGTATTAAATATCACTTCATACGAGATTGTTTTGAAAAGAACTTAATTGATGTGGTAAAAATTAATACTGATTTTCAACGCGCTGACCTCCATACTAAAGCCTTTGATAAACCACATTTTCAATATTTGCTAGAGGTCAACTGCGTTAAAAAGAGAAGTGAGGTTATTCCTGATGATGATCATGTGTAGTCCGATGTAGCTTAGTTAATTCTTCATTTTATTTGAGCTTATTTGGTTAAATTAGTCTATTTAAAATTAAACTTATGTTATTCTGCTGTTTATTAAAATCCTAAAATAATGAAACCAGTTATGATTTTAGTATTTTAGGGGGAGAATAAGTCAGCACGCAACATAAAAAAAACCGAGGGAGAAGGAGTGGAAAGCTGATATAAGGTAGATCGTATCTGTGATACCGATTCAAACCCTTTGGAATATGATAGTACACAGGAACAAATCAAGAGGGACTTTGAAATTTTAATTTAGAAAAGGTGCAAAAACATTCAAAGTATAAGTCTGTGTAGTCTAAGCAATATCAAAGGGAAGATGATAGAAAAACTGGTAACTCTAAAGGTAACACAATGAGAGTAGACCTAGAGGTTGCTAGAACACAATTGATATGTCGGTAGATTCAACACAATAGATGATTAGACCTGACTGGTGATCTCAAGATCAAACTAAGTGGTTCAACTAACTGTGGGCTCCCATCTTATTGCTGGTTAACACAATCAACAATATTCCAATAAGGGGCAATGAGCATGTAAACGCCATAAATGTGTACAGATGACCATAAATAGAGCAAAGCACCAGAAAAAATGAAGAAAAATGCTATCAAGCTAATGACTTATGTTGTTGGTGCATTTGGTGCAAAATAAAATTAAGCTGCTCTAACAAGGAGATAGGTTGTGCGCCTTTCTGCTGTGCGATGGCACTGACTTGAGGATAAGCATAACCTAGATATTCTAGAATTCATTGTTGTTTGCCGCCTCTCTGCTGTGCGATGGCACTGACCTGAGGATTGGCTTCTCCTTGAAAGCTCTAAGAATAGTCTCTTCTTGTAAAAATAACCGTAGACCGCTCAAAAGCTCCTGACGAATGTTGATTACCATATAAGTGTGGGATTCACAAATGTTAGTTGAAATAAGTAAACCTAATCTATCACTAGCTTGGGTCAAAAGTCTGTGTATGGATTTAAGTGGACAAACATATTGACAATCATTGTGGGTGCAATTCTTGAAAGTTTGAATCAATGTGGTAATCTAAGAGTTTCAGTTTGATTTCCTAAAGTTGCAAATGACTCTGGATGTACACCAAGAATTGAGCATCAAAAGAGTTTGATAACAAGTCCAAATGATTTGAACTGCCTGTATGATTCCAAAATTGAATTGGTCCAGGTATGCTAAATCTAGTTAAAGCTTTCTATTCCAGAATCAAATCCAGTAGATTTCCATCTTAGGATTTATCTCTCACAAAAAGCCAATAACAAGTTTTATTTTTGTATGTTAGTTTAGTTAGTCCTTTAGTTTGTTTGTTTGCCAGACTACATCATGAAAATCGATAAGGGATCAACTCACTAAAAGGGTCATGTATGAGATGACCACATCTCTGTTAAAAGCTTAAACCAGTCACGTCTGAGGTGACTAAATTGGTTAAAAATGATCATGTCTGAGATGATCAAAACTCATATGTCTATTTCAAAAAGTTAAAATGTTCAAAATGGCAGAAAATCTACTAAGTGTGACCTCTTTGCATGATTGGACCATGAATATGGACCAACCATGCGAATGGATCCCATTCGCATGACTGGACATGAAATTTAGTCATTCACCCAAATGGCGTTTAAGAATGATCCTTTCGACCGAATGACAGGGTGCGAATGAGTCAGTCAACCGACTGAGACTCAGTCGGTTAATTGAGAAAGCAATGAAAGGGCACGAATGAGTCAGTCGACCGACTGAGACTCAGTCGGCCAACTGAAAGCTACTGACTGGGCCAATCGCACGACTGAACCTCAGTCGCCCGAATGAACTGAGCGAATGACTCCAGTCGGCCGATTGAAATTAGGTACAGTATTTAAAGGGCCTCAGTCGATCACGTTTCACTCATCACTCCCAATCGCACCCAAATCGCTTTCTTTCCCATTACTCTGCCAAAAATTTCTAGAGATCGTGTTTTCACATTGCTATTGATCTTCTGACATTCGATTGACAAGTATACAGGTACGTTGCAGTTAAAGCTTATAGAAATCAGATGATCTTGAGTCAAATTTGTGTTATTCGAATGAAACATTAACCGGATTGAAAAATGCCCTAATAACCTACATAAACTAAGCAAAATGTTAAAATTAAGTTTAATAGGTCATTAGTGACAAGATGGCGAGTCTAATGGACCATTAAACCATGTTAAATTACTTGAATTAGGTCAAGATTCGAACCTAGTCGATTGAACAGTGGGTCATGTGATTGGTCGTTCGGATGAACTCCAATCGCACGATTGAATCTTGCGATTGGATCAATCGGCAGAATGAACCATGCGAATGAGTTCAGTCGGCCGACTGAACCAATCGCAGACTTAGTCAGCAAATTGAACTCAGTCGCATGTCTTATTCACCCGAACGAGCTCAGTCGCACGAAATAACAAATGACTGACTCAAGTCGCATGATTCATTCGCATGAATGTATCGGATTGAATTTAAACTATACACCTTGAACTGAATTCTGAATGTATGACTTACAAATGGTTCTGTGTCTTGTGTTTCAGGTCAATGGCTGATAGATGGTCCATAAATCCAAAGCACAATATATGTGCTCATTTGGACCATACGACTCGGAATGGAGCCAAGTTTACAGAGATTATTGCATTCTTTCGACGCTCTCGGATACATAAAGCCATATCCACACAGTGTACTCCTTACAGGTCGTTACATCAGGCTTTCTGGGAAAATGCCTTCGTAGATCGTTCACATGAGCCTTACAGCATATGGAGCTCCATTCATGGTCATGACATTGAAATTACATCAGCTGACATCCAGAGAGTACTTGATTTTGGGGATGATACTGATCAACCCACCAGACTACATCCATTTACAGTCAGAGGTTGCTTCCTCAGGATTAAATATGCTGGGGACATCAACTCAGGTGTGCTCAACAAGAGCAACCTGTGTCCCCAGTATAAATACTTGGCGCATGTGATCCTGAAGTGTATTGCTTCTCGAAGGGGTGGATTTGATTACCTGTCAGACCAGATTCAGAATGCCTATGTGGCACTGGTGCTAAACCACCCCTTCAGCTTCTCGAGCATGATCTTTTCGTATCTGGTGGAGAATCTGGAGGCCAAGGGGAAGGAGGGTTTTTGTATGTATCCCAGATTTTTGCAGCTGATCTTTAACGAGAAGCTGCCATTACTTCCCACGAGAAACATGATGTGGTTGCCCTAGAGGTTATGGATGACACGACTTTGGGTCGCATGAGAGTGTATCGGGGCAAGCAGGTAAAGCCCCAGGTAAAAAGGTTGATCGGCCATCTGGCAAATGAACGGTATTTGGCACCAGGTAGACGCAAATGGCGTCATGATGACAGCGATTTAGATGATGAGAGGTTGTCGCTCCCAGAGCATGATTCAGACGATGATGATAGTGGGGATGTTGGGGATGATATGCCTGCTCCAACGAGGGGCACAACTTCAGATGTTATACCCCCAGTTTCTGCCCCAACAGGCGATATCGCTGAGTCTGCAGGCTTCCACCAGGACATCATACCTGGTGAGGAGGAAGAAGAGTCAGATGAGGAGCCCTTGACGAGGACTTGGGAAGCAAGGTTGTTCCCACCGAGTATGGACTCCGGGCGGTTGGTGAACGCCCCAGGGTTCGGGAGAGAAGACTGTAGATCCCAGCTATGCTCCTGAGTCTACTAGCCGTGTTCTAGGGGGAGCATCCACCTCGACTGGATCGAGGAAGAAACGGATGGCTCAGCCCCACGGCCAGAAGAAGAAGAGAAGAAGACTCACCTTCGTACCCACCACAACCACTACATCTACCACCATCCCTACCACTTCTACAGCCACACCATCCACCACCACAGCCACCACAACCACCACAGCTACCACTACCACTACCACACCTCCCACCACTGTAAATATGCCAACCACCACCATATCTTTCACTCCTACATCACCTCCAATATCTCACAGACCCAACCCTATCTTTACCACAACCACCACCACCACTAGCCACCAATCAGGACCCTCATCTGATCCCGCACATATATATGGATCTCATCTACCTCAATTTGGGGTAGAGGACCAGCTTTCAGCGCTAAACCGTATGGTGATGCGACTGTTAGCTGCTGATGAAGAGAAGACTGCACAGATCCGACAGCTTGCAGAACTCACTGCTGTGCAGTCACATCAGATCTCGGAGCAGTATCGGCTAATCAAGGAGCAGGCCCAGCAAATGGCTGCTCAGAGCCTCGAGATCGCCTAACTCCAAGAGCATAGAGTCACTTCTGCTAAGAAAATTGAAGAGTTGGAGAATGCTAAGAAGACCATCATGCTCAAACTTAAAGGATCTAAAGATGAGCCTCTGAAGATTAAAGAGGGAGATGGTGATGATAGTGATGATGATGATGTGGATGAAGATGAAGAGAGTGACAATGATAAAGAAGCAGAAGGAGGGGATGCACCTGCATCGGCCACTGCTACAGGTCAAGAGAACAGGACTAAGAACAGACAAGATCAATCAGCCTCTACCTCTGCCCCTACAAGTGATGAAACCTTGATACAAGAAAAAAGTAAAGATTAGATGATTATGTATTTATCTTCTTTTGTATTTGAATCATGTAATTGAACACAATGTACTTAATGTTTATATTACTTTAATGCCTTTCTGTTTGATGAATTACTAATGATTATGTGTGAAATGTTTAAATCAAACAGATCAAAATTACCAAAGAGATGAGTTTGACGTTGCTCCCCTTCAGCAGGTCAAGTCTCAGCTAATAATGATTCTTGATCTGCAAGGGATAGTCAGGAGTTCAGTGAATTATACCCCTGCAGAAGGGGAAATAATTCATGACTTAGCAAATGAGCAACTCGCAGAGCTTTTCGAGCTAAATCCAAATGAAATAGTAAAAGATGCTCCGACATGCGATTCGACTAGTGACGAAGAGTTCAACGATGTTGATGATGTAGAGATCGAAGATGTCACTGTTGAGGAGTACCCTTAGTACGCTGACAATGAGGGTAATGTGGTCCCCAATCTGGGTGAATCCCTTCTCAGCGATACTATTGAGGTGTTGAACAATATGGAGCAAGAAACAGAGAAAGCAGAAGACACAGACCAAGCCTCAAATGATGATGTTGACATTCGAAAGGCTGAGTGGGCTGCATGTTCTGAAGAAGTTAGAGCCCAACGTACTACACCAAAGAAGGATTCCTACACCAAACTCTACAGAGTCAAGAAACATCATAAGGTGTCAGGTAGGATTATAGCATGGGCATATTTTGATGACCTTAACGTCTATGCAGTTAAGAGGGAGAAGGGCATAGAGTATTTTAGATTTCCACATGATCTAAAGACTCTACCAAGTTTTGAGCTCAACCAGTTGGCCAAACTAAAGCTTTTGTATGCTGACTCGAGGAAGATGTCAGGCTGGTTTGAGGCTGCCCTAAAGAAGGAGTACCACACTAGATGGGTTAACTTCAGACCCCAATGGCCTACGAGGTATGTTAGAAGGTCTGAGGTTGATGCCAGTACCGGCAAGCCTAAGATAGTGTTGAAGTGGAATCCTCCACGCACAATGTCGAGAATCCCACTCAGGGAAATGCCACAGGATTTCACTCCACATTTTAAGTGGTGGTACTATGATTGGAGAACAGCTGAAGCGGTCATAGTCTTAAGCAAAGAGGGACAAATGGATACTATCAGGGTATTCGACCCGATGTGGCTTACAAACTTGTCGGAAAGTGATGTATATACGCTATACAAGTGGCCACTGTTCTATGATACGCAAGATATTGTACAAGCTCTTTAGTTCCAGAACGTTTTACGACTGTGCTTCACATTTGAGATTCACACGGGAGTCACAACAGAGGAGAAGTACAAGAAATACAAGGAGGTTATGCAGAAAACAAGATATTAGAGAGATCTAGGTCCAAGGGGGAGTTTGTTGATACATGTATGTCCCTAGATCATGATATGAAATGTAATAGATCTTGTTTATCTAATTCTGGTGTAATTTGATATGATAATGAAATGGTATTGGTTGATTGTGACTTGTAATGATTAATATTTCATTAATGAGTTGATATAAATTGTTGATTAGGTTAGTGATTGGTTGAATGTTTACATATAATGTTTACTAATTAATACATTCAAACTTAAAATAATGAAGTTATCATGCGAATGGCCCATGCGAATGGACCATAAGCATGAACACCTTCATACGAATGACTCAGTCGCACGACTGAACCAGGAGACTGGATCATCGTATGATTGTAACATAAGATTGGCTCAGTCGTGCGAATGAATCAACCGCATGGTTCAATCGCACGACTGAACCATACTAATGGTTCAGTCGCACGATTGAATAATACCAACCTATAAATACAACTCAATTCGTGAAAAATAAGGACTCTCGATTAATTACGATTCCAGACGTACCCTAGCTGTCCAGAAGCCTCCCAATTCGTTCTCCAAGTTCACAGAACACATTAGATCGATTCTCAATCGATTTTTAACGTTAGTTTCAATTCCTGATTGATTCTTCGTGTGTTCTCATTGATTGGGTCGCCAATCAAATAGGATTCCGCACTATTTGATCTGGTTTACACGCTAATCTCCAGGTATTTTGTTCAAATACCAGGTCCTAACACAAGTCAACACATCACTGTATCAAATGCGATAGACTTGTTCATACGCATTTGTTAACTGTATCAAATGCGGTAGAGTAAACTTCACATTCACTTCACACACTAATGCGGTAGAGTAAAATCATTGTTCGCATTAGTTGTACTTCAAAAATTGTTGTTACCCGCATTAGTTATATGCATGGGTTATCTTCACCCGCATTAACTAATGCACTTACCTGCATTACCTTTTGAACTTAATCAAAAGTTAATATGATTGAATTGATTATTCATCTTATGAAGAGGTGTCCTTGATTGATTTTTCTTATGAAGTTGGCTGTTGGAGTTGCGTATTTTTGCTTGGATTGACTTGTATGTTACAACTAATACAAGTTTCCTAATTGTGACAGATCTTAGGCTTATCATGCTTCTAAGAATCTGCATAAGCTGAGATATAATGGTTGACTTATTGCAACAACACCAACTAAAATTCCTTTTGTTTTGTTTTTCAAAGTTGAGTTGATAAACTAAAATTTGAACTTTACTCAAAAATTTTAAATTACTCCCCTAAAGTTTATGTCCACATTTGGAGAGAAACTTTAAAGATTTTAAAAGTTTTGAATACTATTTTGATTAATATTACTAATGAAGAGAAAATCTCTTTGTAGGGATCATATCAATCTTACATTACACATGTTCATCCTTTATGATTAAATGGACATGATTATGAACTTGAAGATTGAAGGTATGTTTGTCCTCTTAAACTCATACCTGGCTCATATTTTGATGCAAATGACTTTTATCATGTTTTGGTTAATTTATTATTCAATGTGTACCTCACACACATAAGCATGAAATGATCAACCCTCCTTATACAATGCATGGTAGAACTTTTTCACAACTTTTCTTACCAGGTTACTTAAGTCATGAAATCTCATGTTCACTGATCCTTATTGGGATTCTTTTAATTTGATCCTTTTTCATGTTGATCCTCATTGGGATTCTTTTCACTTTACTTTGGAAGGTGATCCATGATAGGATTCTTTTGTTCATTCACTTGGAATGTATTAATTTGTTGATTCATCCATTTTGGATGTGTTCCACATTGGAATCTTTTGGATCATGACATCTGCACTATGTGCAAGTTTCATCAGGTCTTTGCTCAGCAAAACAAAGATGAAACATGATGTGGTGAAAGAGATTCATAAAGTATCATTACCTGGTGTGTTTAGGTTACTGCACACACATGCATTCAGATAAGGCAATACATACCTGTACTTTGTAATGAGTGTTTCACAATTGAATATTTCTTTAATTCATCACTGCATGTATCTTTTCTTCTAAGTTGAGCCTACCAACATATCTGGTAAGTCATTTTAGTCTTTTACATTTTGAAACTAAGAATAGTGAATGATATAACGACTATAATTATATCATTTCCCAAGATTCTTTTCTTCATAAAACTTGATTTCTTTTTGTGGTTTTTCTGATGTTTTAAAATATTTTTGATGTTTTTTATTTTTTTTGTTTTACTCAAGGTTAATCATGCCAATTGACTGAACCAGAAATTCAAACCTACTAGGTTCAAATGCCTTGGTAAACAAATCAGCTAATTGATTTTCTGTTGGTACTTGAATCAATTTGATTAAACCCTTTTCAGCACAGTCTCTCAAAAAATGATATCTAATTTCAATATGTTTTGTTTTTGAGTGCTGAACTGGATTATTAGTTATAAAGACAGCAGCTGTGTTGTCAATTGAAATTGGAGTATGTAAAAAGTTAAAACCATAATCAAGCATCTAGTTTTGAATCCAGAGAACATGAGAGCAACATGCTGAAGCAACAATATACTCAGCTTCGGCTGTGGACACAACACATTTGTCTGCTTCTTGCATTGCCAGGATACTAGTCTGGGACCAAGAAATTGACAACCACCAGAAGTGGATTTTATGTTGAAGTTGCATCCTCCATAATCACTGTCCGTGTAGGCATAGAGATTAAATTCTCCTTCTTTTGGATACCATAATCCGAGAGCTGGTTTGCCCTTCAAATATTTGAATATCCTCTTGACTGCGTTCACATGTTATTCTTTTGGATCAGCTTGATATCTAGCACACACACAAACACCAAACATAATGTCAGGTCTACTGGCTGTTAGATACATAAGTGAACCTATCATTGATCGATAGTGAGTTTGATCCACTGATTTGCCTTCAGGGTCAGGTGCAATCTTCACTTTAGTATCTACAGGAGTTCTGATAGACTGACAATCAACAAAGTGGAATTTCTTCAGCATGGTTTCTACATATTTTGATTGATTGATGAAGATTCCATCTGTTGTTTGCTGGACTTGCACCCCCAGAAAAAATGTGAGTTCCCCCATAGCACTCATTTGAAACTTTGAATGCATAAGATCTTAAAATTCTTTGCAGAGTTGATTGTTTGTCGAGCCAAATATAATGTCATCCATGTAGATCTGGACTAACAACATGTCTTTTCCTCTTATTCTTTTGAAGAGAGTCTGATCAATCTTTCCTCTTTCATACCCATGTTCAAGAAGAAAGGATGATAGAGTCTCATACCACTTTCTTGGAGCTTGATGAACACCATACAGAGCTTTGTCAAGCTTGTACACTCTGTGAGGGAAATCTGGATCTTCAAAGCCAGGTGGTTGACTTACATAGACTTCTTCAGCAATCTTTCCATACAAAAAGACACACTTTACATCCATTTGATAAACAGTAAATTTCATAGACGCAGAATATGCGAGAAAGATTCTGATTGCTTCTAGTCTGGCAACAGGAGCAAACACCTCGTCGTAGTCAATTCCTTCTTCCTGAGTGTATCCCTGTGCCACTAGTCTTGCTTTATTTTTGATGACTATCCCTCTATCATCAGTCATGTTCCTGTAAGCCATCTAGTACCGTTAGGGTATTGTCCTTTGGGAAGATCTACCAGCTGCCATACTTCTTGTTTCTTGAATTGCAGCAATTCTTCCTGCATTGCTTCAATCCAACTATTGTCTTGAAGCGCCTCTTTGATGTTTTTGGGTACTATTTGACATAGAAAGCATGAGAACAAACAGATGTTTGCAATACTTGACTTGCTTCTTGTCACCCTCTCATTAAGATCACCAATAATGGTTTCAACTGGATGATTCTTGTGTATTCTTGTGGTGGGAATTATGTCACCAACAATAGTTACATCAAGATTGGAGACATTCAGTTCATTATGGTCAAAGGCACAATCATCTTGTATTGTTTTTGAATTATGAAGATTGTCAATTTTTGTTTCAGTAACTGCTACATCTTCAGCAGCACTGAGGTTGCTTGCATCATTTGAAGTACCTTTGAGTTTCTTCTGGATGAGAAGCCTGTTTTTGATTTCTGATCTCATATGACAAGTCATCTGAGTGAGATGGTACCAGGCTAGGACCTTCTTCAGAAGAAACACTAAGGTTTTGTGACAAGTGTCTAATGGGATCAGCTTGAAGATGAACATCTTCATTCGTATGTTCATCAGATGTAGGTGGAATCAATGGATAATTTTCTCTTCTTTCTACAGTTGATGAAGTATCACCTCAATGTATATTTCCTGCATCAGACAAGTGAAATTGGTCAAATAATTTAGTAAAAGTGTCAATATCAAACAACCAATCAGGACCATTTGTAGATTTGGGAAATGAATGTTCCTTGAATTGAACATTTGTGGATTCATCAATAATGTTCAGTCTAGGATTGAACACTCTATAAGCCTTTGAGACGGAAGAATAACCTACGAAAAATCCTTCATCAGTTGGATGAAAATTTTCCCAAATGATCACGGGTGTTTAATATTGAAACTGGACAACTAAATGATTTGAGGAATCCAATAAATGGTTTCCTATGAAATATCAGTTCATAAGGTGTCATGTTACTTTCTTTAACAATCATAGTTCAATTTTGCACAAAGCATGATGTGTTAATTGCTTCTGCCCAGAAGGTGATTGGCAGTTTAGCATTGGCTAGCATAGTTCTTGCTGCTTCAATCAGTGTTCTATTTCGCCTTTCAACTACTCCATTTTGTTGAGGAGTTCTAGCTGCACTGAATTTATGAGCAATGCCTTTGGTTGCACAAAAGAAACTCATATTTTCATTTTTGAACTCTATACCATTATCACTTCTTATTATTTGACTTTGAGATCAAGTTGATTTTCAATTTTAGTGATAAATTCTTGAATGATTTGGGATGCTTTATTTTTATGAAGTAGGAAGAACACCCATGTGAATCGAGAAAAGTCATCAGTGATCACTAAACAATATTGTTTCTTTCCCATACTCATTACATGAGTTGGTCCAAACAGATCCATGTGAAGTAACTTTAATGGAGTATTGTTAGTGTTCACCAGCTTAGTTTTGTGAGACGATTTATGTTGTTTTCCTTTGAGGCACGCTGAGCATTGATCAATAAAATTGAATTCCTTTTGAGGAAGACTAATTACATGGTTTCCTTTGACTAACTTGTTCATATTTTTAAAGTTAGTATGCCCCAAGGTCTATGCCAAAGCTATGACTCATCAAACGAAGCTTTAGACAAAAGACATGTTTCTTCCTTAGGTGACGCAGAACACAGGTTTAAGACATGTGTATTATTCTCCCTCGGAGTCTTTAAGACAACCCATTCTTCAGGAATCTGAAATCCAGGTTTCAGAATGTAGCAGTGAGTGTCTGTAAAGTGAGTGGAATATTTTTTGTATCAGATTGGAATTCGTTGTTCACAGTAATTCACTCTGTCAAAGCTCAGCATCCCATTTGTCACAGATCCTTCTCCTGTAATCCTGCCACCTTCTGAATCTCCACCGAATGCCACAGTAGTTCCTTGTATGTACTTGAAATCATGAAGGAGGGAACGATCTCCAGTCATGTGTCGGGAGCATCCACTATCTACATACCATAGGCTATTAGACCTGTGTGGATGAACCTACAAACAAAAAGAACTAATTAGAATAAGGAACCCAAGCCATGATGGTCTTGGGTTTCCCATTCCTATTCATGATAGTCACCTCCTGGTATTTCCCTCTGAATGGTGATTTAGATGAAGGTGATTTGAGAGATTTTTGGTAATGAATTGGCCGAGTCATCTCATCTACATCTACTGAGGATTTAGATGAATAATGAAATCGGTGGTCTCTATTTCTTTGTAAAAATTTAGCCCGATTTTCATTATCAAAAGTTGGTTTTTGCTTAGAAGGTCAAGTTTGTGTTTCATTGTGAGATGATTTCTTTGACCCTTCCTTAAATCCTTAGAGTTATTTCTCGTTATTTGTTGATCTAGGAGTCCTAGATTGAGTATTATGAAGATGAGGTTTGATAGAATGCATCACAGTAGATGTTTTTGAGATGGGCTTGTGTTGTGGAATTCTCACCCCTTCTGATTGAAGTAACAATCAGATGTATTGTGATTGTTCATGTCACAGATTGAACAATACTTGTTGAAATAGCAATTTTTGGTGGAGTGATTGTTCATATCAGATAGAACAATATTGGTTGAAGAAGCATTTATCTGTCTTGTGATTGAACAGTCACACATATCACAATACATTTGTTTGTTTCTCGAATCAGATTTTTCTTTGAGTGACTCAACTAATACTTTGCTTTTGATGAGTCACTTTCTTTTCTTTAGGTGATGAATCAGAAGCCCTTTTGTAGATTGTTTCACAATACTACTCTTGTCATTGTCTGGGCTATTTCTGTTTCTTCAACCTACTTCTCACCTCTTTCTCAAACTGGTCAACATGTTCTTTGTTATAGATATCAAACCCAACTCCCTGCCTTAATTTTGATGATTGAGGGTCTGATGAAGTTTTATGTGTTGAACTCAGTTTTACAGTTAGTTTCTTTTTCAGTGAAACCTTTTTGATTTGCTTGAATTTTATGGAGATACAATCTCATTATCAGAACTACTCTCAGTAGTGGGTTTCACTGTTTTGACATATTTCTTTTTCCCTTGTAAAACAGATGGTATGAATTTTATAAAAGGTACACTTGCTTTTACAGGGCTTGATGGTTTTTTTGACAATCACTGTCTTGTCAAAACACTCTTTGATTTTGATTGGGTGTCCTAACTTGATTTTGTCCTCATTGGTTTCAAAATAAACATCAGGTTTGTTTTGATGATTTGTCACTTTTTCACTACTGATTTAGGTTCCATAATTTTAAGTTCAATTGATTCAGAGAGTGATACAGAGTTAGGCATGACAGTGTAATTGTCATTGTATGGTGGAGGACATGAATTGTACACAATCCCTGACATGTCCTTTGGATCCTTTTGTGAATCCAACATTTCTTGCAGCTTGACTGAAGACATTTGAAACTTTTCAAGTTTCACTTCAGTCATAGATTGTTAAGCTTTAGCTTGAGCTAACTTTTCAGTAAGTAGCTCATTTTCAGCTGCAAGATTGTATTTCTCACCATGTAATTTTTCTATGTCAGAAATGAGAGATTTGATTTTTTTGATTTCAAATTTTTAGTTCTCTCTTCATCATTTCTGACTTCACCTTTTTTTCTTTAATTTTATCTGACAGTTTATGATTGTGTTCTCTATACTCTTGTAATTCATTTATGCATTTCTCACTACAAAGGTTAGTTTTTACCTCAGTAGGCATTGCAGATGGTCCATCATTGATATGAGCCATGAGAGCATGATTTTGGAATTGAGGCTTGACTTCCTCAGCATACACACTCCAGTCACATATCCCATCTTGTTTGATCACAAGGGCACTGGTCGAAGGCTGACTGCTTGCATGGGCTTGATTTGTCAACTGTGGTTGATTCTGGTATGTTTGCTGATGATGAGAATGATGGTACTGCTGTTGTTGATTGTTTGAGTGATAGCTTGAATTGGGCTGTGAGGATGATTGACCAGGAGAGTTCCTTGAATGGTTGGTTTTTTAGGAGCATTGCACTCTCTTGAGAAATGGCCAGTCATGCCACAATTGAAGCATTTTACCTTGGATTTGTCATATCCAAGCTTTGTGTTCGCATTCAGGCTCAGTTTTCTTCCTTTTCTGAAGAATTTCTTTGCTCTCATGGCAATCATTGCCATTTTCCACTGTAGATCCATCTCCTCAACATTATCAGGATCTAATTCTTCTAAATCTTCCTGTATTAAATGGGTAGAAGTGAGTCTTCCCCCAAGATATGCTTCAAAACTTGCAATAAAGGCGTTGTAGGTTGCCTTTTGCTCTTCTGATTTTAAGTCTTCTGGAGAGATTGGAGGTGCAATGGAGACTTTTGGGCTTGTGCTAAAGTTGAATGGTGATTGAATGATGGAGATGCATGAACCCAGTATTGTTCATTGATCTCTTGATGAGATGAAGTCATCTTCCTCTGTGATGAAAGCATTTTCAACAGAATGTGATTCTGAAGGGAATTTGTAGGCTTCAATCACTCTTGGCCCACTCAGATTTCTGCTTTGTTCATCAAGTTCCAAAGCTTCAATCTTGGCTATCATAATGTCTAGAGTGGTACTCTCAAGATCAAGAGTATTTTTCAACATTGTGACATTTTGCTTCCAGCTTTCAGGCAACTGTGAAGCATTTTCTTGTTGAGTTCTTTAATGTTGTATGAAATACCATAATTTCCAAGTCATTGACCAACTGTACAAATTTGTGCAGTGGTTTTGATATGGATTCTCCTTTGGTGTGATGGAAGGTTTCATACTGATTGACTAGCTTCTCTTTGTTAATTTCAGCAACTTCACTGCTACCTTCACACATAATTTTGAGAGCATCCCAAACAGCTTTAGCAGTTCCATATTTTTCCAATCTTTTAGCACATCCATTTTAAGTGCTTGAGTGAAAATAAAGTATGCTTTAAGATCAATTTTGATTTTCTTATAGTCATCTTCATCAGAGTTAAGTCTTCAATTGGTATTCTAGCAGTCTTGTACAGCGCAGCTTGAGCTGTTGATAGTAACATGAATATGTGGACCCTTACATATGAGATCCAAAAGTCAGGATCTACACCTGTGATATAATTTCTAAACCATATTCTCCATTGTTTAAACTCAGATTTGTGTTTAAGCATGAGAGGTTTAGGTGTATGACCTAATTCAGAGTAACTGGAGAATCCATGTTGATTTGTGTAAGTATAGATTTAGTTGATTTTAAGATTGATTGTGTTTGATGAGTCCGACTTGTTCAAGCAGTTCTGTGAGGTTCAGAATGAATGTTCTTGCTATTTGACAGGAGTATTTTTGTTGTTTGCTAAGTAGAGATGATCATATCTACCACTAGCAACTTGATTATCAGATCAATCTTTCTATTCAGTCAGTGCGTAGATCTGAAAGAGAATCGAGAGCCAAAGCTCTGATACCAATTGACTGGTTTAGTAAGGAGTGATATTCTTACTGAGAATCGAATATGATAATCAAGTCAATGATTGAGTGGCGTAAACAAACATCAGAGAAATTCAAGCAAGAAAATTACTCATAAATGCTATTTGTATTGATTTGAAAGTTGACAAATTACAGAGATAATTACAATAAAAATCCTCTATCTATCAACCGTCCCCTCAGTACGAGGTTACTATTCTATTTATAGACAATACAAAATGCTTTACAAAATGACTAAACTACCCCCTGACCTTTACATCAGAAACTAGTCTAATCTTGATCCACATTGCTCGCATCTCTGCTTGTTCATCTGCTTGAAAATGCGGATATACTTAATCTTGATCTGACAGGATCAGCGATCACAAGTTTGATGTATTAGAGTTAAAGGCAGCGAATAAGAATAGGATTAGACAAATTGTAGCAAGAGTCGATGCTTGTATGCATTAAGAGCACATACGGTTATAGCGAGAGAATATATTTCTGATTCAAGGAATGTTTATAGATATGGAATTTTCTAATCAAATCATTCATTCATTCACGTCATTCACGCTATTACAATAGTTGTCACTCCTTATATAGAGTGCAACAAACACTGCTGTTATCACGGAAAGTGACAACTGGCAGATCTAATACAAAAATAACTAACTCTTAACAAACTACTGAAATTTCACAACTACTGAGAACATATCAGAGTGTTAAGTACAAAATATAAAACTACTACTGATTGGAACTACTGAAACTACAACGACTGAAGAACAAGCTCTTCAGTCTTCTTACAAAACTACTGAAACATAAAACTACTGAACTAGAAATATAAAACTACTGATATCACAACTACTGAAGAAGTACTCTTCAGCAGTTGTGACAAACTACTGAGGCTTCAGTACTTGATCTTCAGACTTTGACCTTCAGATTTTCATCAGCTGATGACTTCAGTAGATATCATCAGCTGATGTCTTCAGTCTTTGTCTTCAGACTTTGTACATCAGTTGTTGATCTTCAGCACTTGTAAACTCTTCAGCTGTTGTACTTCATACTTGGTCTTTCACTTCAGTACTTGTGTTCTTCAGCTGTTGTACTTCAGCACTTTGTTTTTCAGCTTTCAGTTGTACTTCAGTACTTTGGTCTTTCAGCTTAGTACTTGTTCTTCACTGTTGTACTCAGCACTTTAGTTCTTCAGCTGTGAAGTCTTCAGCACTTGATCTTCACTGTTGAAGTCTCAGCACTTGTCAACTGCTGATGAGGCTTTCAGCAGTTGTTGTGATACCATGTGGGACTTAGAGGTTTTCTGATCTTGGCTCATTGGTTCTTTTGGTCCAACAAACTCCCCTGAACCAATGCAGCAAAACCTCTAAATTATTTATTATCCCACTTATTGTTGGCAAATGTTGGTCTTTTTCCTTCTTGATCAGTAAGAAGATGACCCATGTAAGCTCCGGCCTGGGAAGAAATCTCAAATATTTGTTTGGCAGGGTATGAATGGGAACTCTGTTTTGGGGAACTGGACACAGAGTTGTTATCCCATTCATGAGATTTACTTCCCCATAATGAGTCTGTATGACTCTCGAACATAGGCCTCAAGGAGAACAACTTGTTCCTCCTAAGAGAGTTCTTCTACTCCTCCTTCGAAGAAGAACTCTGGACCATAGTACTCTGATAAGTACTTCATGGTCCTGCCATTTTTCAGCTCCACCGTAGTTACCTCCTATATACAAATTCATCAGGATGGTTGCCTTCAAGGAGTAACTGGAGCTCATTCTTCTGGATGTCTTCAAGCTTTTATATAACAACCCCTTCTTAATCATCTTGTTTTCTAGTAAAGCTTGAGGGGTCTTCTTTGCTTGGTGAGCTTTCTTGAATTCATCAATGATTTCCCAAGGTGAGACTACAATGGCCAACATGATGGTAGAATCTATTGTTTTTCGTACCTGGCCATTGTATCTGTGTGGAATAGTTCTTTTATGGATTCTAGAACTCACCCTGGGTCTGGCCATACTCTCACTCTCTCCTTCTGATACTGAAAGTGTGCCTGAGAGTGTACAGCCTTTGAGCATGCCCTTTCATGGCTTGAATAGATGATGACTGAGGAAATTCCTTGTCAACCATCTTCAACGTTGCTCATCGTGCTGTTTCTGCTGTTCTTCTTCTTCTATCTTGACTCTGACCATTTTCCTTTGAGAGTCAGGTGTGATCATGAGTTGACTTCGGGTTTTGGTAGCTTTAGAACAGCAGAGAGTGGCAGACTATCATCTTCATCCTCCTCTTCTTCTTCTTCTTCCATCCTCAGCACCCTTCTCCTCCTTCTGGGTGCATCACTGGATGATGGTTGGGTTGATGAAGGAATTGGTTTTGAAGAATGAGGATGTTTGGATTTTGGCTTAGAGATTGGTTGGGAGATTGAGGGATAGGCTCTGTTTGAGTGGGTGAAGGGAAGGTTGATCCAGCATCTTTGTAGTTAGTTTCGCCTTTGTGAGTTTAGCCATCTCTAACCTTTTACCAGCCCCAGCCTCATCAAGGGCTTCCACAATAATCCCTTTGTTGAATTGCTCAGACAAACATTCTGGTGGCTATAGCCAGAATGCTGTCCCTGGTCCACGCGTGAATCTCCATAACGATCTTCCTAAGTATTTTGCAATAAAGGGATCATTATTTCCAATCTCTCTTTTTCAAGAGCATCATACCCTGCCCATCGGGTTTGTATCTCTTGCACTTCCAACCTTTGATCTCACTATCCAGTGTGGCTTGTGTCAAACCCCTGCCTGAAGAGTTGTTCAATTATTTTATCCATGGATCGGCTGTGTGTAGTGTCAGCTTCTTTTACCAGCTCCTCCAAGGATTTGTCTTCAGCATATGATCATCAGCACTTTCTTTCGCTTATAAGTGAGCAGAGGTTGCTTTCTTTCTCCCCTCTTGGGCTTGCTTCTCTTCCTTCTTTTCCTCTGTTCTTTTCCTCTTCTTTTCTTTCACTGCAGTACTCTCCCCCTTTTTGGATGCATTGGAGGAAGGGGTTTGTACCGCAGAAAGAGTCTTTTGTATACAGCAGCATCATCAAGGGCTGTAAAGTTGAGGAAAGCCTCTCATCAATGGCTTTAGTCACAATATCAGTGATTATGGGTGTGATGGAGGGAGGGAATTTTGAAGTACAGCACCTATTTGCTCAGGAGGGTTCTGTTCCTGAGAAATAGGGCCTGAAGCAGAGGCGGTGGTTGAGTTTGGAGTGGCTTAGTGTGTTTGGGAACCTTCAAGTGAAGTGCCATCTGTGGGTGGGTAGAGGCAGATGGTCTTTCTCCTTGGAGAGTTGATCAAGTAGGTTTTGCAGCCTACTGACTTTCTCTTCAAGGATTGTGTTCTGGCAAGAACATCGTAGAAAAAGCCCAGGTCATCATCAGCCGAAACTGAATCATCTGACCTCCTGCTTAGAGCAGGATTTACATGCACTGGGTGTAGACCAGTTGGTGCATGTGCCCCTTGTGCTTGGTACTAGGGACTTCCAGTCTTAGGACAGTGTCCATCATCAGCTGTTGCCTCTAGTGAGGTCTTAGCAATGTTACCAGCCTCATTCTGATCATTGCTGAGTCAGAGGAGGTGGCAGCCTCACTAGATATTCTAAGCTCCTTGTCTACACCAGGAGATAGAAGTGGTAACCCCTGTGCTGTGGGTTCTCAAGTGCACTGTGTTCCTCCCCCTCAATTGTAGAGGTATTCCCAGTAGAAGTGGTTTTTCTGGGAGGGGGTGAGGAGTGCAATTGAGTCAGCACTTGTGCAACTATTAAAGTTGGGCTGTGAGGGGCGGTTGTTGTTGGGGGGAAGGGATAGAAGCAGTGTGCACCTGGGGAGGTGGTGCTCTTCAATGGCAATCCCCTCAAGTGAGGAAGATCCCAGATATGTAGGTACCCCTTGTGTGGTTGCTGCAGGCTCCTGTTGAGAGGAGCCTGAGCGGCTATGGCTGGAAGAGTCATTGTATCCACTAGGGGTTTGACTAGTGGATATATCCTGCGTTTGTGGTGCAGGGGCATCCTCAGGGACTCAATTCCCTGAGTAGCCGTTTTGGGTTTCTTTTTGGTGGGTTTGGTGGGGACTTTTGATTTGGAGGTGGTGGCTGTGGGTTCCAGCTGCGTGGGTTTTCGCAGCTTGGCAGCCATTTTAGTGTCTGGTCAGAGTTGTGCCGGTATACTTCCGAAGAACAGCCGTAGCAGGGACTCCCAAGCCAACAAGTCCCTCAGCATTAAGCTGTTTGTAATGATGGCCATTATGAACCGTGGATATAGTATCCAACGGTTGGCAGTTAGTTTTGAGCCATGTCCTTGAGCTCCGAAAATATTATTTCTGAAAAGTTTAGTGGTTGTTGCTCAAGAATAGAATACATTACTTGCTGCCATTTTGTCGACATTTGATCCCAAGACGACGTACGTCTTGGGGCCAAACATACATTACCATGTGAAAAATTAGGCGCTCAGCGTCATTAAAGTGTTTCTTCATGATAGTGGAGGCACTGAGATCGCCTTGATATCCATGTTGGGCAAAGGATAGATCTGTGGTGCCCTTCGGATATCCAGCAGGAGAACTAGCATCATTCAGATGAAGATTTTGCGGATTATTGCAGGAGTGATGACTACTTCTCTTGTTGTTGACGACCGACTGGAGAGATGGTGTGTTTGTTCTCCCCAGTGGTAATAGTAACGTTCATCCAAATTGTTGAAGGGATCGGCATGTAGTATGGGATTCAGAAGAAATGCCGTTTGTATTGGGACTGAACCATAAGATCGATAGCAGTATCGAACTTAGTCCAGATAGGCGATTTAGTGAGGTAGGCAACACAGTTGTGTCGCGGTTTAATTTGCATGGACGCCATTGAGAGGAGGGAATTTTGGAGAGGAACGTTAGGTTTGAAGAAGATGAAGCATGAGGATTAGGTCAGGGGTATATATAGGGTGCGGGTATAAAACGACTGAAGGATGTGGTGTTAGTCATCAGTAGTTTTAAACGACCGTTGACATGGTATTATCCTTTCAGACGTTGAAACAGCTGAAGTCGTGGTGTTAGGCATCAGAAGTTAGAAAACTACTGAAGACCGTGGTTTTGACTTCAGATGATTGAAACAACTGAGGACTTGGTGTTTGTCATTAGTAGTTATGAAACTACTGAGGACAGTGGTTTTGTCATCAGCTGTTGTAAACAACTGAAGACTTGGTATTAGTCATCAGTAGTTATAAAACTACTGAGACATGGTTTTGCTTCAGTTGTTTAGAATGAAACAGCAGTTGTAGAAACGACTGAAGAGAAAGTTCTCTTCAGCTGTTTTCGTCAATTCTTAGCTTGTCAGCTGTTTCATACTGTCCTCAACACATTCATCAGCCTTTTTGGCTGATTTCAGTTGTTTCATAGGACATCAGTACTTATCTGTTTTTACTGATTGCAGTAGTTGTAGCTGCATCAGTAGTTGTAACTACATCAGTAGTTTAGAACAGATGAAGTACTTCAGTACTTGTGAGACATTTAGCCTTTAGTAGTTATAAAAACTGCTGAGGGTAAAAGAGCTCATCAGTACTTATATGTGACATAGTTACTAATGATCATCAGTACTTATTACTAAGATCATCAGTAGTTTCACTTATTCTAGCTACAGCATACCAAGCCTTAACACCAGGTTTTGGAAAGTTGAACTATCCAAAGGCTTAGTAAAAATGTCTGCAAGCTCATCAGCACTAGGCACAAACTTAGGATCAATCAGACCTTTTTCAAAACAATCCCTTATAAAATGATGTCTGATCTCTATATGTTTGGTCCTAGAGTGCTAGACTGGATTTTTGACAATGCAAAGAGCTGAAGCACTATCCATTAACACTGGAGTCTTAGTCTCTGTAATGCCATAATCCAAAAGTTGATTTTGAAGCCAGAGTACCTGAGATGTACAACTTGCAGCAGCAATGTACTCTGCTTCAACAGTTGATGTAGCAACTGAGGTCTGTTTCTTGCTCTGCCAAGAAATCAGCAGTTGCCTAGGAATTGACATCCACCAGAGTTGATTTCCTGGTCAACTTACACCCTGCATAGTCACTGTCAGAAAAGCAACTAATTTACCAGAATGTCTAGTAGAATACCATAAACCTAGAGATGGAGTGCCTTGTAGATATCTAAAGATCCTCTTGACTGCAATCAGATGAGACTCTTTAGGTGCAGCCTGAAATCTAGCACAAACACATGTAGCAAACATAATATCTGGTCTAGAAGCTGTTAAATACATCAAGGACCCAATCATACATCTGTAAAGTGTTTCATCAACCACTTTACCTTTCTGATCTGTATCCAGTTGTGTGGTGCTGCACATGGGGGTAGAACAGGCTTACAGTTTTGTAAATCAAACTTTTGCAAAAGATCTTTTGTGTATTTGGACTGATGAATGAAAATTCCATCAGCCTTTTGTTTGATTTGCAACCCAGAAAGAACTGTAATTCTCCTATGGCACTCATTTCAAACTTCTGTTGCATCAACTTTGTAAAGGCATCACACAACTTGGATCAGAGGATGCAAAAATATCATCTACATAAATTTGAACAAGTAGATTATGCTGCCCAGCTTTCTTAATGAATAAAGTCTTATCTATGGAGCCTCTAGTGAAATTATTTCCAGAAGAAGTTTGATAATGTCTCATACCAGGCTCTAGAGCTTGTTTTAACCCATAAAGAGCCTTATCAAGCTTATACACCCAATCAGGATGTTTATTGTCCTCAAAGCCTGGAGGTTGACATACATAAACCTCTTCTTTAATTTTTCCATACAAAATGCACTTTTGACATCCATTTGAAAAACTTTAAGGTTTTGATAAGCAGCATAAGCTAAAAACAATCGAATTGCTTCCAGTCTGGCTACAGGGGCAAAGGTTCATCATAATCAATACCTTCTTCTTGTGCAAACCCCTGAACAACCAGTCTGGCCTTGTTCTTAACAATAAGCCCTTTTTCATCAGTTTTGTTCCTAAACACCCATTTAGTGCCTATTGCACACTTACCTGGAGGTAGAGGAACCAGTTCCCCACTTGCTGTTTCTTGAACTAAAGAAGCTCAAGCTGCATGGCATCAACCCATCCATTGTCCTTTAAAGCAATGTGATAATTCTTTGGCTCTTGCTGACTGATGAAGAGAGCATAGAAGCAGAATTTGACAATTGACTTCTTGTTGATACTCCAGCAGTGATATCACCAATGATTTGAGACATAGGGTGATTCTTCAGATCTTGATACACAATGAGATCTGTGCAAGTGTTGTATCAGGCTCAGCAGTAACAGATGGTGATGGTGAATCATTTCCTTGAAACCAATCAGTGGATGGTATTTCAAAGGAAGTTGAATTCGAAGAGATCTCATCAGCATTTGTTGTGGATGGTGCTACTGGAGCTACAGGAACATCAGGTCTAGCTGAATCAGGCAGCTGATCACTAAACCTGAAGAGGTGAGTACTGCAATCATCATCATCATCAGCAGTACCACCAGGTGGTGAACTGTTGACAGGAGCAACAACAGGAGTTTGATAGGGAACATATTGCAGTATGTCCAAATCAAATAACTCCACAGGCTTTGTGGAATCTTGTCCTTTGGAGATTCATTGAACTTAACATGTAGAGTTTCTTCTTCAACCATCTTTGTTCTGCAGTTGAAGACTCTGTATTCCTTGCAAGTAGATGAATACCAACAAAATACCCTGCATCCACCTTAGGATCAAACTTATGGAGTTGATCCTTTGTGTTGAGAATAAAACAGGGACACCCAAATGCTTTGAAAAATGAAATTAGAGGAGCCAAATGATGGAGAACTTCATATGGAGTCTTCATCAACCTCTGATTTACTAAAACTCTATTTTGCACATAGCAAGCTATGTTGACAGCTTCAGCCCAAAAGGTCAGTGGGAAACCTGAGTCAGCCAGCATGGACCTTGCAGCTTCAATGAGAGTCCTGTTCTTTCTCTCCACTACTCCATTTTGTTCTGGAGTCCTTGGGATGCTAAACTGCCTTTTGATCCCCTTGGAAAGATAGAAGTCATCAAGTGTATGATTTCTAACTCAGTTCCATTGTCACTCCTAATACACTTGACTGGAAGGGAATACTGCTTCTCAATATACAACACAAAGTGAATAATCTTCTGAGCAGCCTCATCCTTTGAATGTAGAAAGAAAGTCCATACAAATCTGGAGTAATCATCCCAATTACCAGACAGTATTTCTTCTTTGCCATGCTCATTACTCTCACAGACCAAATAGATCCATATGCAGTAATTGCAAGCAGCAGTGACTTAGGCACTTCAATAGGAGGGAATGAGACTTTGTGCTGTTTTCCTTTTAAACAAGCAGTGCAGGTTTCATCACAGTGGAACTCCTTTATTGGTAAGCCTCTGACTAAACTATTGTGGGTAAGCTGATTCATGTTTTTGAGATTAACATGACCAAGCCTTCTGTGCCACATTTAGATTCTTGAGAAGAGGCTTTGGAAAATAGGCAAGGATTGCCTTTGAGATCTATTTTCTTGGAAAGATCTAAGGCATATACTCTTCCTGTCCTGTTGGCTCTCAGAGAGTGTGATCATCCAACACCTTGTCAATCAAGTGCAAAACTTTGGATGACAGAATCCTACAGTTTTGACTGGTGAAAAGAGCAACATGGCCTTTATCACACATTTGACTGACACTCAAGAGATTGTACTTGAGATTTTCCACATGATTAACATCATCAAATTTGATTTCTCCATTGGAGACAAAGCCCTTACCAATGATGTAACCCCTAGCATCATTGCCAAAAGAAACAAATCCCTTCTTTCCTTGAGAGTAGTCATGAAGAAGAGAGCTGTTCCCAGTCATGTGCATAGATCCCCCACTGTCTACATACCAGATGCTACTTTGGCATGTGAAGAACCCTGCAATAATAAACAATCAGTTAGTTTTAGAGACCCAAACCTTTTTGGTTTGGGCCTGGTCTCATCAATAGATGGTAAACTAACAGGTTTATCTGAAACAACAGCCTGAGAGGAAGAAGATGGTGTAGAAGAGGAGTCCTTTGGCTTGGACCTCCTTTTCTGTGGTTCAACATAGGAGCATCTAGTTGGTTAACTCTACCCAACAGATGTTGAACCATCATAACCAGCTGTGTCTGATTTTGTGACAAAGCTTTCAGCTCATCAGACACATTGCCAGTGGAGTTTGATAAGTTCCTATGTTGCCCCTTCTTCTTCTGAGCATTCTCAGCTGTCACCTGTTTAACCCCTTCCTTTTTGGATTTCTTTGAGGACTTAGGGTTCAGGATTTGATGTTGCTGATACAAATGTGGTCTCAAACTCAGTTTTCATTTTTACCATTTTCTCATTGATTTCTTCTTTTTGTTTGAGTTTGGAACCTCTTTTGTACCAACAATCATCTGTAAGATGATTGAATAAACCACATACTTCACATGGTTTCTTCTTCATCTTAGGTTGATCATCAACTAAAGAGGTGAAGCACTGAAGACTTGTTCTTCAATGCTTTGGAAGCATTGTTTGCTGCTTGACTGCCTCTTTAGTATACTTCAAACTCTTTCTACTGGCAGTTTTTCTTCTCTTCAGTACTGACAGCAGTTGAAGTTTGAACTTCAGGTGTTAAATCCTGCTCTCTAGTCCTTTCAGGACCTTCAGAATTAACTCCTGAGTTGATCAACTCATTGATCATGTGAGTGTCAGCATTTGAACCATCAACATCAGCTGATAAGTTCAAAGAGGGCTTGATGCTGACTGCTACTTCTGATTGTGCTGTATCAGAAGGTAGATCACATGATGTGATGGATTGGTTATCACTCTCACCATCAGATTCTACCTCTGCTCTGGGGTAAAATCTGTAGTGGGAGCAGTGTGATTGTAACCAATTCCAAACTTCACATTGGAAGCAGATTGCTTACTAAAAGCATTTCAAAACTTTTGCATGATTGTACCCATCTATCACACTCTACCTGGTAACTGCAAGGGTTTCTTTGAGATCTTTGTACTTCTCTAGAAGTACCTCTTCTCTAGCCTTATCATCAATATTTGGCAATTCAGTTTATAAATCTCATCATTTTTATCTTTAAGCACAGACTCAAACTCAGCTTTGTTTTTGGAAATTATTGTTCTAGCTCAATGTTCTTATTAATTAGAGCTACATTTGCTTCTCTAATGGAAGCAAATGCTGCTATGCATGGTTCAGAACATAATTTGGCTTTTGCCTCAGAGGATACCTGTGATACCTGAGGTGTAGAGGCATTAGAAAATGAAGTATCAGCAGACTCCAAAGCCATAAGAGCTAGATTCCCAAAAGGACTGTCACCACCATGTTGACCAGCACCTGAGAACAGTTGGTCATGACCAGACATGTCATCTGGTAAACTGCTCCAGTCAACACTCCTGGGTGAAAAAGCTGTGTTGTTGAGGTTGAGTTTGTTGATGAGATTGGGATGGCTGAGGTTCTGGTAGTGCATGAGGTTGTGGTGCCATAGAACTTGAACTTGATTTGACTGTGGCATGTAATAACAAGGGTACGGATATGGCATTTGACCCTGAGGAACAAAATATGCCGGAGATTGTGTTGAGGATGATGACTAGAAGTGACAGGATGTTGCCCTCTGTGTTGTTGACTATTGCCAGGAAAAGTCACAAAGGGTGCAGTGGAGTTAGATCCAGTTGATCTACACTCTCTTGCAAAGTGTCCAAGCCTTTGGCATTTGTGACACCTCAACTTGCTCTTGTCAAAACCAACTTTGGTTTTGCCAGAGAGTCCTGGGAATTTTCTTCCAGTTCTTTTATAGAACTTCTGAGATCTAATATTTATCAGGGCCATTTGGCTCAAAATATCCATCTCTTCTATCATCATCAGCAATCCCCTTGAGATCATCCATATGAAGCATAGATTGTCATTATTACACCCCAGTAAACTGACCATCAACACTCACAAATGCAGAATCAGAAGTGCTTGAAGAGAAATTAATATGCTCATCATACTGGCATTCAGATGAAGCATATTCTGACTCATGACCCACCAAGGCAGTGTTGCCTGGTACAGTCTTCAGCGAGCTTTCCAGATGAAGACAGCTTTCTCTTCTGTTCTATCTCTCTCTCAAACGTGAGCATTTCCCATGGAGTTGGGTGAGAGATAGTTTGTCCAAACATGCACTAGAGCGTAGGACAATAGTATATGTGTCCCATCTCTCAGGCAGTGATCTGAGAAATTGTTATTCATCTGGATATTAGTGTACTCAAGTTTGACCATTTTAATTCAGAGATCAAACAAGAGAACCGCTCATATTGTTGAGTCAGTGTCTCACCCTTTCTATGAGAAAATGTCTCATATTGGTTGGGCGAGGATTTCTCTATTATTTGCCAAGACCTCATCTGTTCCTCCAAATTGTTCTTTCAAGGCATTCCAGAGGTCATGGGCAGTTTCATGATGCATTAGCCCAGAATAGATTTCATTTGGCAATGCCATGGCCAGAATTCCATGGCTTTTGCATCAATTTCAAGCAACTTCTTATCCTCATCTGAGTATTGCTCCCTCCTCTTCGGAACCATTTGATTGGTTTCCGGGTTATTCACCATAGGCTTGTGTGGACCATGTACCACTGATGTCCAACAACCTGCGCTGTTAACAGACAGGTGATGGAGCATTCGTCTTTGCCATATGTTATACTCATTCCTAACCAGCATTGGTGGCTTGGTTGAGGAACCAGTATTGTGAGGATCATTGGAGGGAGTAGTCATTTTCAGTTCAGAAACAATTTAATTCAAGCTTTTAAAAATTTTACACAGACCACAACAAACTCAATGAAAACCAAGAAAGATCTCAGGATGAATGACCAGAAATACAGAAAATTCAATCTCTATAACCGTTTCTTGCAAAACAAAAGCTAATTCAATCAAACTTAGATCTTGAATAGCAGTTTCAATGATCAATTATTAGATCGATCAATGATTAACCTGCTCTATACCATTTGACAGGATCAGCGATCACAAGTTTGATGTATTAGAGTTAAGGCAGCGGAATAAGAATAGGAATTAGACAAATTGTAGCAAGAAGTCGATGCTTGTATGCATTAGAGCACATACGGTTATAGCGGAGAATATATTTCTGATTCAAGGAATGTTTATAGATATGGAATGTTTCTAATCAAATCATTCATTTTCACTCATTCACGCTATTACAAGGTTGTCACTCCTTATATAGAGTGCAACAAACACTGCTGTTATCACGGAAAGTGACAACTGGCAGATCTAATACAAAAATAACTAACTCTTAACAACTACTGAATGTTTCACAACTACTGAGAACATATCAGAGTGTTAAGTACAAAATAAAACTACTGATTGAACCTACTGAACTACAATGACT
The DNA here is from genome assembly GCA_025506515.1 of Flaveria trinervia. Taxonomy (NCBI): domain Eukaryota; kingdom Viridiplantae; phylum Streptophyta; class Magnoliopsida; order Asterales; family Asteraceae; genus Flaveria; species Flaveria trinervia. The sequence continues at coordinate 64,206,997 of CM046452.1, read as the reverse complement.
GAAGAACAAGCTCTTCAGTCGTTTTACAAAACTACTGAAACATAAAACTACTGAACTAGAAATATAAACTACTGATATCACAACTACAGAAGAAGTACTCTTCAGCAGTTGTGACAAACTACTGAGCTTCAGTACTTGATCTTCAGACTTTGACCTTCAGATGTTTCATCAGCTGATGACTTCAGTAGATATCATCAGCTGATGTCTTCAGTCTTTGTCTTCAGACTTTGTACATCATTTGTTGATCTTCAGCACTTGTAAACTCTTCAGCTGTTGTACTTCAGTACTTTGGTCTTTCAGCTTCAGTACTTGTGTTCTTCAGCTGTTGTACTTCAGCACTTTAGTTCTTCAGCTGTTTGTACTTCAGCACTTTGTCTTCAGCTTCAGTACTTGTGTTCTTCAGCTGTTGTACTTCAGCACTTTAGTTCTTCAGGCTGTTGAAGTCTTCCCACTTGATCTTCAACTATTGAAGTCTTCAGCACTTGTCAAACTGCTGATGAGGCTTTCAGCATTGTTTGTGATACATGTGGGACTTAGAGTTTTCTGATCTTGGCTCATTGTTCTTTTTTGTCCAACAGATCAGCATTTCCACTTGATCATCAGCATTAGTAAGTTGGTCATCCGCATTGGTGATGCAGATGAACAAATACTTGTGCGCATTTGGTTGGTCATCCGCATTTGTCAATGCAGATGATCAAAGTCTTGTGCCCATCTTCTTTTGTTCTTCTGCATTAGTCAATGCGGAAGAGTAACTTGTTCAGCATAAGTATATGTCTTCCGCATTAGTTAATGCGGAAGAGTAAACACTTATCCGTATCAGATTTTTGTCTTCCGCATTGACTAATGCGGAATATAACACTTGTTATTTTTCTTGCAGATCTTCATCCGCATTGCATCTTGGACTTGTGGGATTCCAGCTGAACAATCATCAATTCACCCATTGAGTTGGCATGTATGATCCTTTCAGGGTGCAACATCTTTGAAACTTGAAATTTTAATATTTAAATTTAAATATGGCGTTATGTGACTGTGAATAATCTTAACCCTCACATCTCGACGATTCCGCCGTCAAGGTTGGGGTGTGACAGATTGGTATCAAAGCCCATAACTATAGGGATTTAGGTTATTAGAAATGGTGACCTAGACTATAGTTTATGTATGAACCTTATAGAATAATATTATTATTCTTGTAAAAGTATATGTTTTGCATGCTACATAATGCTATGCCATACTTATGTGCAACTTGATGCCTTAGCGTAGGATTGCCTTGTAATTGTTAAAACATTGTTACTTGTCTCCCTCTCCCCGACAAATGAAACTTCTTAATCTTATTCTTGACGACATGTGGAATCGTATACTTATGCTTATGACTTGGATCTTTAGACTTATGTCTAATCTATGTAAATTTCATCAAGGTTTTGATTTCATGAACCTAAGAAATTTGTGTGACTCATAGACACCTGTATCCTGGTTTTCCTGGAAAAAGGCCCTCGAGCTAAGGCAAGCATATTGCATAAATCCTACGGGACTAGTTATGCTTACCTGGGGATTTCTAGGATGAGCGATAAACTATGGTCAACATACACAAGTTTCTAAGGCGAATGGGTCAATTTACCTTGACGAGTCAACGTTTCCAAATGGTAATGCGTTACCAAATGGAACCATTCCATGTGCCTTACAACTCTTGACTTATCCTTGTTTGAAATATACCCATTGTTATTCTCTTTCTCGTGTCTAACTCATTTTGCATATTCCAGCATCTCTCATCATCATGGAAAGGTGGAAGTTCCTATCGTAATCTAGCCATCATGATTGCCCGGCAAATGGCTGCCGTCATCCCGACCATGGTTGCTGAACTCAATAGCACCTTAATGACCAACTCTAGCAACAATGGAAATGGTCAAGGGGAGAATAGTGCTAACCAAGGATGCAACAACCAAACTTATACCTTCAAGCATTTTAGCTCTTGCAAGCTCACTAGTTTTAGTGGCAAGGAAGGAGCCACTGGTCTTCTTGACTTGTTTAAGAGCATGGAGAACATTTTTGTCAATTGTGAGTGTCCCGAGGCACTCAAATTTCGTTATGTCACTAGTATGCTCCAACAAAGGGCACTTACCTGGTGGAATAGCGAAAAGAGAAATCGAGGAGCTGATGCTATTTGGGCACTCTCTTGGGATGAGTTCAAGAACATCGCCATCGTAAAGTTCTGCCCGAAAAGTGATTGCAAAAGTTGGAAGAAGAATCCTGGAACTTGAAGCAAGATGGTGGTGACCATTTGGCTTACAGAACTAGGCATCATGAGTTAAGTATACTACTGCCTCACATGGTCGGCACTGTCCCCCGCAACACCGAGAAGTCATCAAGGGTGAACCACCCCAAATACAATATGCTGTGGTGGGTTGCCGACCCGCAACCTTAGAAGAAGCCATTACTATCACCGCTCAACTCACCGAGAATCATATACAAGCAGGCACCATGTCTGTGAAGGGTGCAAAGAAGGTGGAAAAGATGGCTACCGAGGCCGTTAAGGAGACTAAAGCTGAGCCATCTCACAACAACAACAAGAAGAAGCGCAAGTTCACACCGGCGCGTAACTATGCTATGGCTACATCAAAACAACCTCAAAGGCAAATGGTACCTGTGACTGCACCTGTGGCACAAGTGCCTGGGGCTAGGGCCTATGCTGGTCCTCAACCTATGTGCAACACTTGTAGGTATCATCATCTGGGGAATCAACCATGCCGTATCTGTACCTTATGTGGTAAATATGGTCACTTGGTGGCGACTTGTCACCGTGCACCTAACAACGCTGCAATGGTCACCAACCGTGTTTGCTACAACTGCGGGGAACCTGGCCATTTCTACCCACAATGCCCTCGTCTTGTCGGTAATGTTCCACAAGCCCGAGGATGTGCTTTCAACATTAATGCAAATCAAGCACAAGTAAACAACGATGTGGTGAATGATATGTTAACTTACCTTTAACTTTTGTGACCTGACTCTTTTCATTTGTTATCTGTATCGTTAAATACCTTTAAAATTGAACAGGTATGTTTCTTATTAATAAAACTTATGCATATGTCCTATTTGACTCTGGAGTCGATAAGAGTTTTGTTTCATTAGAGTTTGAACCCATACTTGCTAAGCCACATACGAAACTAGAAAGACCTCTCACCGTTGAAGTTGCCGATGGAGAACCGATCACCGTTGATGTCGTTATCCGTGATTGCATCTTAAGTCTTTACGCGCATGATTTTCTTATCGATCGTATTCCTATGAAACTTAAAAGCTTTGATGTCATCATTGGTATGGATTGGTTAGCCAAACACCATGCCGAGATCATTTGTTTTGAGAAGTGTATTGTATATCGCTACCCTCTGGTGACACATTGAAGGTGTTAGGTGAAAAATCCTCCAAAGAGCTTAAACTCATGTCTTGCACTCAAGCCCGAAAGTGCTTAAGCAAGAAGTATATGGGCTTCTTGGCTTACGTGGTCAACATGAAAGTCAAAAGGAAAGAACTTAAGGATATCCCGATTGTACGTGACTTTCCTAAAGTATTTCCCGATGACCTTAGTGGTTTACCTCCTGTGCGTGAAGTCGAGTTTAAAATCGATTTGATTCTGGGAGCAAACCCCGTGGCTAAGTCACCATATCGACTTGCACTATCAAAAATGTAAGAACTCTCTAATCAACTTCAAGAACTATCCGAGAAGGGATTTATTCGTCCTAGCTCTTTGCCTTGGGGTGCACCTATTTTGTTCGTGAAGAAGAAAGATGGATCATTTCGTATGTGCATCGACTATCGTGAGCTTAACAAGCTTACCATCAAGAACCACTATCCTCTTTCTGGTATCGATGACTTGTTTGATCAACTTCAAGGAGCTGCTATATTCTCGAAGATTGATCTACGTTCGGGATATCACCAATTACAGGTCCATGATGACAATATCCCAAAGACTGCATTCCGTACACGATATGGGCACTATGAGTTCATGGTTAGGCTATTTGGTCTAACAAATGCTCTTGCTGTCTTCATGGATCTCATGAACCGAGTATGCAAGCCTTATCTAGACAAGTTTGTGATCCTGTTCATTGATGACATACTTATCTATTCCAAGTCCCATACTGATCACGAGCTACATTGCGACAAGTTCTTGAGTTGTTGAAGAAAGAGCAATTGTATGCGAAGTTCTCGAAATGTGAATTTTGGCTCGAGGAAGTTCAATTTCTAGGACACGTGGTGAATAGCCAAGGAATTCACGTTGATCCTGCAAAGGTGGAAGCTGTGAAGAATTGGTGTGTTCCTACAACTCCTACTGAAGTTCGTTCTTTCCTAGGTCTTGCTGGATATTATCGGCGATTCATTGCCAACTTTTCGAGGATCGCGAAGCCGCTCACTTCTTTGACATAAAAGAATAAACCGTTCGAGTGGGGGTCCGAGCAAGAAAAAGCTTTTGAAGCGTTAAAGCACAAGTTATGAAATGCTCCTATCTTGACCCTACCTGATGGGAACGACGATTTCACCATATATTGTGATGCATCAAAACAAGGACTTGGTTGTGTTCACATGCAACAAGGGAAGGTCATAGCTTACGCATGAAGACAATTGAAGGTCCATGAGGTGAATTACACAACACATGATCTCGAGCTTGGAGCTGTTGTTTTTGCATTGAAGATTTGGAGACACTACCTGTATGGTACACAATGCATTGTCTACACCGATCACAAAAGCCTTCAACACGTCTTTAACCAAAAAGATCTCAATATGATACAACGTCGTTGGGTGGAGTTGATTAGTGACTACGATTGTGAAATTCGATACCATCCTAGTAAGGAAAATTTTGTAGCCAATGCTCTAAGCTGAAAGAGTCATAACAAGACAATCTCATTCCAAGAAATTCATGATCGACGACAATGGTTTGACACTTTGGCACCATTCGAAGCACTTTATGGTCGTAAATATCGTTCACCGATCTGCTGGACCGACATGGTGAAAACTTCATCACTGGTTCCAAACTCATACAAGAAATGACCGATAAAGTCTCTATAATCCGCAAGAACCTTGAAGTGACAAGAAGTTGACAAAAGAGCTATACTGATAAGCGACGTAAGCCATTGGAATTCCAAGTTGGGGAGATGGTTCTTCTTAAGGTTTCGCTGTGGAAGGGTGTTGTTCGCTTTGGAAAGAAGGGTAAACTGGCTCCGAGATTTGTAGGACCTTTTAAAATCTTGAAAAGGGTTGGAAAGGTGTCTTACCAACTGGAGTTACCTTCCGACCTTAGTGGAGTTCATCATGTGTTCCATGTTTCAAACTTGAGAAAGTGCTTGGCTGATGAAAGTCTGCATGTTCCATTGGAAGATATCCAGATTAACGAGTCATTGCACTTTGTTGAGAAACCTATTCAAATTATGGATTGCATTGTGAAGAAGACAAGAACCACAACTACCCCAATTGTCAAGGTTCGGTAGGAGAATAAGCGTGGTGCTGAGTTTACTTGGGAACGTGAGGAGCACATGAAGAAGAAGTACCGTTTTTATTCGTATAGTTTCGTTATTAATTTCGGGACGAAATTCTTATAAGTTGGGTAGATTTTAACATCTTGTATTTTCTGATTAATTAAAAGTTAAATGTTATGTTCTTGTAAATATTAGTTATGCTATTTATGAAACTTGATGGGCTACTCATGCTTGATTCCTTGTTTATTTTAAATTCCTAAGTTAATAATAAAATAATAATAATAATAATAATAATATAATAATAATAATAATAATAATAATAATAATAATAATAATACAACTTGAATAAATAACAAGTTAGATTAAAGTTTAATAAGGTGAGGGGGTCTTAATGTCAATTTATAAACTTTAAATTTAAGTTTTAGCATAAAATAACATAAATTCAAAGTTGAGGGACCAAATGTGTAATTAATTAAACCCAAACCCCCCACTTCCCTTTCCCCGTGTTTTCCTGGCCACAACTGCGGCCACCCTTCGGCTGGTGTCCGGTGACCCTAAAACCCCAAATTTTCTTCAAATTGAAACCCCCAACACCATTTTAGTTGTTCGGAAACTCGAATCGAACTTGAATATATCACTTAAATGCATTTATCAACCGGTTACAAACTCCAATCGAATAGTAACCGATACCTTAATCATAGAACCGTTCGGCCATTAAACGTCACTAATAATTCGATTAAATGAACCCAAATGATCGATTATCTACTCCTAATCGTATACTATTTCCAATTTCATCTGAAACACACAAGAATTGCACCTTCAGTTACCCCTTTGAAGTCGCAACCTGCAACCACCTGCAGACCTTATCTTGAGCTTATTAACTTACAATTAACAGAGGGCTTCTCATCTTTAGAGTCATTAGAAGCTTCCTGTAGAAGGAATTCGATTATCATCAATGATTGCTACCTTAATAAGTTTACCCTAGTCGCGACTTGGTTCCTATACGTGCACATCGAATACCATCTCAAATCTGGTAAATTCAACATCCTCATACACTCAAGATTACATGGCGAATCCAAGCCCCATTTTTATTTATGTAATCGTTATCAAATTAATGCTCAATTAGGATCAAAAGCTTTCTAGGGTTTATGGGGTTTGGGGGCATCAATATGGTTGTGTTTTTATAATTTAAAAACTATCATATACCACGGTTGCGGCCCTAGTCTATTGGTTACACACTCACATTCTAAACATGAGGTCCCGGGTTCGAACCCGGGCACCCTCAAATATTTTTTAAGGCTTTACAACCTTTAAATAAATTGTAATTTTTTTAATAAATATAAAAAGGAGTTTTGTAAACTATTTAAATATTCTGCAGGACACCAAATTATTTTCTGTAATTTTTCTAAATTTAAATAATTATATATTGTTTAAAAAACATTTTAACAAAGGTTATTATGGATAATTTCTTATAAAATGGATTGTAAATAATTAATAATAATTTATTATTGGTCCAAGCGTTTTCTTTTAATTATTATCGTTTAAATCATGATTAATTCAGATAATTATTCAAATTTTAGACTTAAACTTTATTAATTATTTTACATGATTTAATGTTATTTTCTCTATATTAAAACGCATAAATGGCATATTTCTTTATTTAATGTACTCCCAAATTCCACTGAACCCTAGTTCTTGTAAATTAATTAAACTTAATATTAGACATTAAAATTTGTAAATATATATATATATATATATATATATATATATTAGGTGCCTTGTGACGATTTATGTTGGAACGGCGCCTATTATCATTCTTATTAATCTTCATACTTATACTTATTTTGCCATGTGACTTTCCTTGCCCCTTTTTATATATTTCACACTATTTTGGGGTGACACATGATACATATACAACATACACTTATAAACGTTTGAACTTGTAGAGCACTTGCAATTTATCTTTATATTTTGTTATGGTTATTTGTGTGTTATAAGTGATTATATGAGATACATATTTGTTTGCAATTATTAACTATTGCTAGCCTGACGATGTCTTAGATCTTTGGGCCTAACAAGCCTATTTGGTGCTAAAGCAGATGTATTGCCGGCTCCTGATGACGTATGCTTGTTCATCATGGGTACCAAATACACTTAGCCAATCATATATACTTGTAATCAAGTCGAGGTTTGGTTGTAACGATATGTGTTTTATAAGCTTACTAACTTATAATCTATGACATGAATTGCTACTTGTAACCTTGTTATATTATGTATGAAAACCTTGGAAACTCACCAACTTTTTAGTTGACCTTTTTTTTTATCGTGTTCATGTAATGTCCAAGTTTAAAGTGATCAAATGAAGCTTGCAATAATCTAGGATTTGGACCTAGTTAATGGAATGAAAGAATTATGTTTTGTTATGTTATGCTTGGGATTATTTCATGTTTGAGACTTATGATTGTACTTTCTTTTGAAACTTAAAAATTTTATATTTACATTTAATATAGCGTTATGTGGCTGTGAACAATCTTTACCCTCACATCTCGACGATTCCGCCGTCAAGGTTAGGGTGTGACAGACCATGAGCACGAAGCACAACATATGTGCTAATTTAGATGCTTCTACTCAAAACGCTTTCGAGTTTACTGGGATCATAGCCTTTCTGAGGAGATCGGGGATCTTCAAGGCCATATCTACACCCTGCATGCTATATAGATCATTACAGCAGACCTTCTCGGAAGGTGCTACAGTTGACTGGTCCACTGAGCCTCATAGTATATGGAGCTTGATCTTTAGATAGGAGATTAGTATTACTGCAGCAGAGATAAGGCGAGTCCTGGATCTGGGTGATGATGATACCCACCCAACCAAGTTACACCTTTTGACCGTTCGGGGTTGTTTTATGCGGATGAAGTACACTAGGGACATCAACGTAGGTGTGCTCAACAAAAGCAACCTGTGCCCCTAGTTTAAGTACTTGGGCCATGTCATTCTAAAGTGCATGGCGTCTAGGAGAGGAGGGTTTGACGAGATGTCAGATCAAATCCAGAATGCATATGTTGCTCTAGTGCTGAACCACCCATTCAGTTTTTCGCACATGCTCTTTGCCTATATGATCGAGAACCTGGAACCAAAATGCAAGGAAGGCTTCTGTATGTACCCACGCTTTCTACAGATGATTATTGACGAGAAGCTTCCTTCGCTACCAAAGGAGAAAGACGATGCTGTTACTTTTGAGGTTATGGATGATACCACATTAGGTCGGATGAAGGTCTACCGGGGGAAGTAGGTGAAGCCCCCGGTCAGGAGACTGTTCGGGCACTTTGCCATTGATGATTATATGGCACCCTCTCACAAGAAGTGGCGTCATGATGATAGTCACTCAGATGTTGAGCCAATTGAGGTACCCACTGATGATAAAGAAGATGATGATGATGACATTATGATGGTCAAGGTGGTGAGGCACCTGGTGGAATTGAGAAGGCTGCCTTCCACCAAGACTTCCTGCTTGATGAAGAAGAAGAGTCTGATGAGGAGCCACTTGTAAGGACTGTCGGGAGTAGGGTTGTTTCCACTGACAAAGAGAAAGAGGTGGTTGGCGGACGCTAGGCTGGGTCAAAGGGTACTGCTATAGATGTCAGTGATCCTACTTACACCCCATACCAACCACACAGCTCAGGGGGAGCCTCTGTCTCCAAGGGCTCCAAGAAGAAGAGAATGGCCATCCCATGGGAAAAAGATTAAGAGGCCCAAGTTTACCTTGATTACATCTTCTACTTCTACCACCACTACCACAGCTACCACCTTAACCACAACCACCACCTCTACCACTCCCATAACCAGAGCCACTACCACTACCACACCCACTACCACAGTCACCACTCCATCCACCACTCATACACCCAGTCCTCCACAATCCATTCCTATTCCACCTCCCATCTTCACCACATCTACCACCATAACCACCCCTCAACAAGCTGGTACCTCCACCCAAGACCAAATGTCACATAGCTCCTCTCTACCGAATATCGGGTTAGAGGAACAACTTGCTAACCACAACCGCATTGTGCTAAGGTTGATTGCCACCGATGAGCTAAGGGCTACTCAGTTAAACAAGCTAATGCTGGTGAATGCAGCTCAGGCAAAGCAGATTGTACAACTCAGCGAGAAGAGTGCTCAGTACAAGAGAGCATTAGGCCGAGCCCACCACGTACCGACAAGTCAAAACGAGCTGGTGTTGGCATCGGTAAAGCGTATTGTTGGACTTGAGAAGAAGAATAATAAGATTTTGCTAAAGCTTAAAGGATCAGAGAGTGAGCCAATAAAGATCAAGGAAGGTGATTATAAAGACAAGGATGACCAATAAGGTGATGCATCTGCGTCAGCCTCTAATCCATCGGTTAAGGAGAGGCGGACCAAAAGAAATCAAGATCAAGGAGCCTCGTCCTCAGCTCCTCAAGCTGAAGAGACGACAGTTCAAGGCAAAAGTAATGATTAGATGTTTTGTACTTAAAACTTTTGTACTTGAAATATGTATCACATTAATGTAATTAATGACTATCTATGTTTGTTTATATTTAAATGTTTTGAGTAATAACTTATGTGTGGTGTGTTAAATGTTTAATCAAACAGATGAAACTCAATAGCAAGATGAGTATGATGTTGTCCCGTTTCAGCAAATCAAGCCTCAACTCACAATGATTCTTGATTTGCAAGGGATAGTCAAAAGGTCAGTGAGCTACACTCCCGAAGAAGGGGAATCATTCATGATCTGACCGATGACCAGCTAGCTGAGATGTTCCGACTCAATCCTGATGAAATTGTCAAAGAGACTCCAGAAGTTGATGTACTAAGTGATGAGGAGCTACATGATGTTAGTGAGATTGAGATTGAGGATGTTACAGTTGAGCACTATCCAGAGTACACTGACCTGAAAGGAGATGTTATCCCTAATTTGGGTGAAACATTTGGCAGTGGTACTTTTGAGAAGTTGGATGAAATGGAGAAAGAAAAGGAGAAAGAAGAAAGCACAGCCCAAGATTCGGATGCTAATGTTGATATCAAGAAAGCTGAATGGGCAGCTTGTTTTGTAGAGATGAAAGCCCAACGCGGGCCCCTAAAGCAAAATGCCTACACAAAGCTTTATAGAGTCAAACGACATCAGAAAGTGTCAGGCAAGATTATAGTGTGGGCATATTTTGAAGATTTGGATGTTTATGCTGTGAAAAGGGAAAAGAGGATTGAATACTTCAGATATCCTCATGATCTGAAGACTCTTCCTCGTTTTGAGCTAAACCGACTGGCATGCTTAAATCTGTTGTATGCTAATCTAAGAAAGATGTCAGGTTGGTTTGAGGTTGCATTGAATAAGGAATACCACACTAGGTGGGTAAACTTCAGACCTTAACAACCAAAGAGGTTCATTCATAAGTCTGAAGTGGATCCTATATCTGGAAAGCCTAAAGTAGTGTTGAAGTGGATTCCTCCACACACAATGTGCAAGATTCCCTTACGGGAAATGCCTCTGGACTTCACTCCACATTTCATATGGTGGTATTATAACTGGAGGACAAGGGAAGCGATCATAGTTTTGAACAGAGATGGAAAAATAGAAACTATCAGGGTATTTGACCCAATGTGGCTCACTAACTTGTCAGCTGAAGATGTCTATAATTTATGCAAGTGGCCACTTTTCTATGACACGCAGGACATAGTACAAGCTCTTCAGTTCAACATGTCATACGGCTCTGCTTGCTTTCGAGATACATGCAGGAGTCACAAGAGAAGAGAAGTACAATAAGTTCCAAAAACATGTGAAGAATATTAGACATTAGTTCCAAAGGGGAGTTTGTAGATACATGTGTACCTAGTTTATGTGCTTAAATGTATGTCTTTCATTTCTTACATATGTCTAATTTGATGAAATAATGAAATATGAGTTCTGATATGATGTTTATTTATTTTTGATTCATATGCATGAACTTCTTATATAGGTTTGAGGTTGTTGTACCTAATTCTTACTCAATAATAATTGAGTAATGTGTTCAACCTAGTTGGATGAGTATTCATGCTAATGGCCCATACTTATGGACCATAAGCATGAATATATCATGCTTATGGACCAGTCGCATGACTGAACCAGAAGACTAGATCAGTTGTATGATTGAGACATAAGATTGACTCAGTCGCACGACTGAACCTTCAGTCGTGTGTATGGATCAATCGCATGACTGAACCATGCTAATGGTTCAGTCATACGAATGGAAACCACTAACCTATAAATACCACTTAATTCATGGAAAAAAACACTTTGAGAGATATTACGAATACACATAAACCCTAGCCGTCCAGAGCATCACAAACAACCTGTCCAAGTTCATAGTTCATTCTTGATCGATTCTTACTCGTTCATACGTTTAGTTCATTCTTATATCGATCGGGTAATCGTTTTCACTGATTGGATCACCAATCAAATATGATTCGACACTATTTGAACTGGTTAAAAAACAAAATTAGTTAGTAATCCGTACGTACACGGTCCTAACGTAACGCTTCTTCATCAAAGCAATCTCTTTTACCTCATTCGAAGCTAATATGCATTCAGATTTGTAGTGACTAGGTTACTAAGCTTTGCTTCAAACTTCTCCTAGTTATAAGTCCACCATTCATAGTGAATACATAACCTGTTTATGATCAAGAATTATATTAATTTATTTGGAAGCTAGAATAGTTTAATACTTAACCATCAGCTCATTTCCACTCCACACATCAAGAATATATGATTAGTCAGTTTCTTAAGTACTTAAGAATATCTTTACAAAAATCTCTCACTTAAATTCTGTTGATATGTACATGTCGTACTCATCGTGAATGATACTTCGTGTCTAGTACATAGTATGACATATATAATAGAACCAATTGTAGAAAGATATTAAACACTTTTCCATTTTCTTCTTTTGTTCCTTGGTTAAAGGATACTAATTACTTTTTAGTAGGGTTTTGTTTGCCATTGGTAAGTTTTCTCTCTTGGAATCTTGCATTGAGAAACATCTCATAACCTTATCAATATATGTACTTTGACTTTGACCAATAAGCTACTTTGATCTATCTCTATCCTTTTTATTACTATAATATACACGACTTTGTTAAGATATCTCATTGTGAAGCATTTGTTTAACCGATATTTTACATCACTAAGCATTTCTATATTGTTTCCAATAATTAGTATGTCATCCCCGTACAAGATCTAATGTAACATAGCTCCCACTTACCTTCTTGTAACAAAGGCACATCTTTGTTATTGATAAAAAAACTCTTTGATTTTTCATAAAAAGGAGATTCTAGCTTGGAGATGCTTGTTTTAATCCATAAATAGATATATTCAATTTGCAAACCTTAATAGGATTTTTTGGATTCTAAAAAACTTTGGGTTATGCATATAGACATCTTTAGCATGTTGTTCATTTAGGTGTAAGGCCCCATTTTCACTCAACCTCATAGTTGGTTTCATGAACATAACCGTAGTTCTAATTTGTTAAATTATCTAGTATTCATTGCTTAACATTCACGATCATAGAAAATCATTAACCAGATGCCAATATTTGATCTGGGTTCCTCTTCATGCGTAATCAACATCATCTCAATCAAGCATGGAATTACTTAACATGCATACTAAAAGTCAGTGATACTAAGTGAGTTTTAGTTTTAGATTCTAGAATAATAATTTATAAGTCCATGGAAATTTTAAAGAGCGATCATAGTGTAAAATTTTATTTATTAACATAAAATATCATAGATCATTCTTTACATTGAAAACATATCATGTATAACATATAGTGATCACGCCACGCATATAAGCAACACTACGACCTGCTAGCACAACGCTTGCTATTGTGAGTGCTAGCATGAAGCAAGCTACTGTGGTTGCTAGAAAAAATCAAGATGATGAGTTGTTAACATAAAGCATCCCTTTGAGTCCTAGCACAAAGTAGGATAGTAAGGTGTTAGCACAAAGCAAGCCTTCGAATTGTTAACATATAGTAGACCTTTGAATTGTTAGAACAACACTGGCCTTTTAACGCGAGGAAACATCAAGCCTTTGAATGCTAGCCCGAAACTAGACTTTGGGTAAGAAATAATCACCTTAGTATCCATATTTAATCCTTAAGTTGAGTTATAAAGTTAGGTATAACTAATTATGAATTCTTCGAATAGTAGGAGCATATGGGGAAGTATTCCAAGTATGATGAATGCGGATAATAGTTATCCATTGAAGTTGACATAGGTCTATATAAGAGACTGTCAACTAATACGAATGGGAAGCAGTCTTTATCGGCTAAGTAATGGTCAATATTAATAGGATATATACATCAATGTAGATGGTAGGACTTAACACAGATAAGTGTACTATGTGGATAAGTTGCATAAATGAAGATGATTTAATTTAATACAGGTGAACCTTTAAGTTGGCTAAGTGTAAGGTTTAGTAACCATAGTAGTAAGATGACTATGGCTGAGTATACAAACACGGGTAATCGAAAGGCAAGTGGTGGTGAATGCAGTTGGGTAAACAAATGCAGGTAAAAGTTCACCTTTTTGCATCGGCCATAGTTAGACTAACGAACCAGTCAAGCGGTAGAGTAAACAAATGCACATAATCGTTTACTCAACTACTGTAACCTATGATAGTAACAATTGTATGCATGTGTGACATCCGGTAAATTTCCGTTACCGAGCTCCGTTAGTTCCGTTAAGTCTTGTATACACGTGTCGTGAGCACACACTAGTTGTCGTTTAACGTTGGTGACCTAATAATAATGAATAATGTTAATTTGATGTGAATCTAAGTGATTATGTGAGTATTGGGTTATGTTTATGTGTTTACACATTTATAAAAGGTTAATTAAAGAATTTATCGCGTAACGCGGAAACGTGCCTATTTATTGTATGTCTTGTGTTTTTATAAAGATAAGATATATAATGAATTTTATAAGTTTATATCTTTATATTATGAAGTTAAAACACTTTACAAAGAGTTTAAAGCTTAGTTTTTATAAAATACAAATTACAAGGGTTAAAAGGGTAAATATGTAAATTAATATTTAACAAACAACCCAAACCCTAATCCCCACCCAAAAGCGGCCGCGATCAAACTCCTCTCCCTCTCCATCTTTGAATTCGACCAAGATCAAGCAAAGAAACACGACATTGGTTGGATTTCAAGGTTTAGAACACGTTGGAAACATCAATTTCAAGCAATTACACGTTTAAAGGTTAGGTTTTTCGAGTTTTTGTGAATGGTTCATTAGGGCCGAACCTTGGATTCGAAATTGATCCTCATTAGGTCGAATTGGATGTTGTTTGATGATGTTTATATGTTAGTTAGGTTGAATGCATGTTAGTTAACGTCGATCATGGATGAATTACATGTTGTTAGTGGGTTAATCATGGGTTTTGATTCTAGTCAAACCCTAATTCGATTTTGGGCATGATTATGGGTGAATGATGGTTGTTTGATGAATGTGTGGTGATTAATAAGTTGTATAAATGTTAGGAATCATGAATCTTGCAAGAAATTGATGATTTAGGGTTGATGTTCATAGGTTACTAATAATAGTAACTTTATTTGCATGAAATGTTGAACTATGGATGTTATGATGTTATGGATGTGTTCATGGTGATAATTAGATGTTAGATTGTTGTTGTGATCATTGGAAATTCAAGAAAACATGTTATAGTTCATACATTACTAAAGATAGTAACTTTTGGATATGAATTGGTGAATTATGATGTTTGGATGTGGTTGATCATGCTTAGATGTTAGTATGAGCTTGAATTGGTATAATTGATGATTCATGTATGCTTTGGATGTTTGATATTTTTGGGATGTTCTTTCCCAAAAGGGAAACTTTATTCGTGTAAACGTTGAAATATGATGTTATGATCATGTTTGGGATGATAGGAGCCTACTAGTATGTTCAAGGATAAATTCTAGAGTGATAGAACGTGTTAAATTAGTTGTATGGCATGCTGGATAATCATGGGTGATATTTGGACTTTAGTGATCATGTATGGTTTGGATGTTGTGTAGTAGTAGGACATCATGCTTGGGACTGGTAATTGATTGTAGTGATGTTGTGAATGCAATGCATATGCTTAAGAATATGGTTATGATCATTATACACGCGTGCGGATCTGAGGCCCCTACTTAGTAGGATTGGCAGGTTTAGGATGTGAAGTCATGAGTGACTTCACATGGCATGTGATGAATGGTTGAACTTTGTTTGACATGTTAGTTGTATTATAACTAATGAATATGTTAATGTTCTAGATTCGCATGACTTGTATAGTGCTTGATTGTATGATGATCTAAGTGATACACCTGGTTGATATAGCATATGTATGATACTATTTGAATGTTAATCATGTATGTTGTATGCGCTCATTGGCTTTATTTGAATTATAACTCATAATGTCACCAACGGGTCAAACGGGTCAACTAGGTCAAACGTGTCTATTTTTCTGGAAGCTTGAGTCTTTGGTTTTGGTATGATTAGGGTTTGACATGTCTTTTATTTACACGTACTTATGTACTCACATGATCTAGGTAACCTTTGAAGGTTGGCTATCCTCTCGTTTCTCAAATAAACCCTAAGTACTCTTTGCATACATCAGGTGAGTTCATGCCCCACTCTTTATTTAATCTCTTTTGGGGGAGATAGCATACTGGTATTTATACGAACGCTTTTAAATATTTAAGTCGTGTATAATATTACTATAGTGTTGTTTACCATGGAAAAGTCCTCACACTTTTGAATTGTTAATATTTGATAGCGGGAAAACTTGGGTAGTACTACTGGGTCTGACGAGCCCCACCTGTGTGACTCGAGGTCAACCGGGTGCAATTTGTCCTATTGAACATTGTCACGACATGGTAAGTCGTGACAGGAGGCAACAACTATCACAGTCAGCTTCAATTGCAAAATCACTATGTATTAATATTACTGATAATAGACTAGCTATCTATTACCATACACTGCTTATATATATCACAACTGTTTACATGTTTATTGAACTCAAACTCTTGAACTCACCAACCTATGTGTTGACATTTTAGTATGCTTTTCTCAGGTCCTTAGCTTGCTTGCCATAGGAGCACTGCACGGTTCATTGCATTTTAAGACACGATGCTTCAAGACAATTTAACATTTTAACAATTATAGTTTACTCTTTTGGTTGGCACTTGTTTTGCCATAGTTATACTTTATTGACTTGGGTTGTTTTCAAAACGCTTCCGCATTGTTTAAAGTTTGTATTTTGGTTGATTTTGTTTAAATTATGGCATTTAGAGTCGTTCTGAGTAACTATTGACTGTGATCCTGGTTTGTTCACACGCCTCGCGGTAAAACTCCGCAAGTGGATTTTGAGGGTGTGACAGATTGGTATCAGAGCCATTGGTTATAGGGAACTAGGTTGCATACACACTAGACTATAACCGCACACAGTTAATTAGTTACCTGTGCCTTACTCCCATTTACTGTATACTCATTGGCATACACGTCACACTCTCTGCAGCATGGCATCGTCTTCAAGAGCTCCGGGTAAACGACCCGAATCACCTACACGATCTGAATCCCCACCTCCCGCACCTGTACCTGATGATGGATTAGATTGGCCCCGACTGGCTTATCCCCGAGAGGAGATTGACTGGGATCAATCATTCGCATTGATGAAGCGTGACCCTCCGCGAGACTCGCGTTCTTATCCTAGGTTTGTTGACCACATCATGTTTAGGGAGCGCGTACCTGTCCTAAAGCCAAGGACTAGGAATAATGCCAATCAACCCATGCTTTCACTCCCACGAACGGCACAGTCCAACGAGCAACTGATTGCTGCACTGGATACTGAACAACATCGTGTAAGACGACTCACGGGTGATGTCTGTACACTACAACAAGAGGTGTACAACCTGAGACATCAATTGGATGAA
>CM046452.1:63969546-64182046 GCA_025506515.1 Flaveria trinervia | reverse complement strand
ATAGCTCTTCCACACACTTTATAGTTTGTAAGATGAGTTAAGGTGTAGAACTTGTGAAGATGAGCTTCCCTTCAGAGAGCCCATGAATGAAAAAGATGAATAAGAGATAGTGAAGGATGTCTCTGAGAGAAGAGTGAGGAAGATCATCCTAAGAAAGGTCATTATTCTCCCAAGGAGAAAAAGGAGGTTGGGATGACCAAGTCCAAAAGGAAGAACTTGATCAAAAGAGCCAACAGGAAGTCAAGAAAGACTGAAGAGATCAATGCCACTTTCAAATCTAAGCAGAAGCAAATGTTCATCTCTATAGAGTTTGTAGTGATAAAGGCTGAAGACTCAACTATGAACTCTGGTACTAGGAGTTCTAGTTCTTGTCCAAATCATCCTAGCAAAGGGAAAAAGGTTGATCAACTATGTACCACTGCTACATAGCCTGAACCATCCAACTCCAAGGACAAGCTTCACTTGAAGAAGCTTGCTACATTAACTATGAAGATGAAGATGGAGATGGAAAGTGATTAAGTTAATCCTTCCTCTCAAAAAAAGATTCTCATAAGAAAAAAAATAGAATATATCATGTGTGGAAATACTTCTCATGCTCTTCACTAACTGTATCCTAATTTTGTATCCTAATTTTATGATCAGAGGCATAATATTCTCTTCATTGAGCATGAGTGCATTGTTTTCAAGCCTGGGGTTGTCATTCCTTAGGAGCATATCTTGCTTAGAGCCCCTAGGAAAGAGAACATGGTCAAGATGGACTTGCAAGAAACATCCCCTTTAGGAGAAGTTTTGCAGGATTGATATATGTCACTTAACACTTTGTTTTTCTCTCAAACTCACTTAGACTCACACGGTTACGAGAATCAAAATCTCTCAAATAGTTGATATTAATATACCAAGTAACTTAAGAACACAAAGAAATAATTTTCAAGATACTTGTATATATTACTTCTCAACTCAAAGTTTACAAGACTCTTACAAGCATGATATGAGAGTTACAATGAGAAACTATATATACTATTACCTACAGCCGGTTATACTTTAATACCAGCTAGAATCCTATAACTAAAGCAGAGCTACAAAGCTATAGTTAAGGTATCTTAGATAATGTCTTATCTAAGATATGGTAGTCATGAGATGTCCATGACTTACCTTTTGTCACTAACTAAAGTTAGCAATTGTACGAAGAAACAAGGGTGAACAGTGGAATAAAGTATGGTCAACTACATGGCCTTTTGGGAAAACGCCATGCAGTATAAGAGGTCTCCAACAGAGTGTCAGGGAATCATACTTATGTTTAGTGGTCCATAGCAGCATTTTCCGAAGGTTAATTGGCTTTGGAAGACCTAATTCTTCCGAAGCCTTTTATACTTCAGAAGATGCTGCTTCTTCTTTGGCTTGAGGACTTCTTCTTCGGAAGTCATTGTCTTTGAATTCTTCTAAGTCTTGAACTTCGGGAGAGAAGACTTTGTATTCAGAAGTTGAAGCTTTTCCTTTGGAAGATGATCTTGCACTTTGTGTTCAGAAGAACTCCATTTCCTTTGAAAGTCCACACTTAGCTTCGGAGGTCCTTTATAAGTTGCACCAAAAATAGTCTAAGTGTTTGGTTTTGGTTGCACCAATCTTTCAAGATCCAACAAAATTCTCCTAGGATGATGCTACCAAAACTTCACTTACTTCTGCTTCTTAAAATTTTCTACACAAGAGACAGGAAATATTTGTTTGTTTCTTTGTTTTGTCCGGAAGTTGTGCTGTGAAGTTTGTGCAAGTCATCAGTGGATAGGAGATCTAGTCTATCACTCCTAATGACATGCACCCTTTGTTTTTCCCACCTGAAGAGCGTTAGTTGATGAGAGTTATAGTCATACTCCCATCCAACAATGGATTCAAGTTTAGGATCTACAACCATTGGGAGAAAGGCTTTGCCTTTGGGTATTGATCCTTTCCACTCCTCCTCCACTTTCAGTTGACTATGTACTGGATGAATCTAGGATACATAAAGAATGTGTCCTTTTGAAGGTATCCCATGAGGTTAGTCAGCACAAACCTTGAGTAGTTGAAGCAGAGGCTCTTTACCAGTCCATGAACTAGGCAGCCTAGTTCATATGGCATTTGATCCCATCCCCCAGACTTGTTAGACAGACAATGGAGAACAACATGAAGTAGGAACTTCCAGTTGTATGATAAATTGAAGTTATACACCGTGGACCTAGTCATATCTCCTCCATATCCCATTTGGAGATATGTATCATCAAGATCTGATTTGTGGAACTCAATTGGAGTGCCTTCATCATGGAGCTCCAGATGATCAGGGATTACTTGTTCAGTAATGACCAACTCCTGGCCAGAGATGCTCGTCCAAATAACCCTAACTTCGTTTAGGAGTACTATCTGACCATTACCCCAAAATTCTTCCATGTGATTCAAGTAAACACTAGGGTTCACAGTCAGAGCGGTAAAGTAGGTAGATTGGGTAAGAAAGGAGATGATGTTTGAGATGTCAGCATCCTTGGTAGAGTAAAGGAATGCGACTTGCTTGTGTTGAGGGTTGAGTGCCATTGTAAGAAAGAATATGATGAAACAAGTTTGAGCAGGGTGAATTTGGGGTGAAGGAAGCTTTGGATAGTGAATTTGGTAAAAAAAGATTAAAGTGAAGAGTGGGGATTATTTTAAATGGGTGGAATGGTGGTTTTTGGGGTTTTGGATAAGGTGAAAAGATGGTTTGGGGCAAGATGTGACGGTGGCGGTAAGGTTAAAAACCATTTGAAAGATTACGACATCATTAATAAAATCTTTACTTTTTACTGTGTGGGGCCCAATGATTTCCGTTACACAGTAAGTTTTTCTTTTGAGTATATAGGATTTCCGAGGTTAATCTTCTTCCGAATGTACTCTTCTTCTGAAGCCAATTTTACTTCCGAAGGTAAATTTCTTACTTCAGAGAATAAAATGTGCCTTCCGAATGGAGAGTTTTATATGCTTCAAAAGTAGATTTGATACGCAATTAATTGCTTCATTTGAGAGTAAGAACTCTTCCGAGAAGAATATTTACCTTGGATAAATTTAGCTTCGGAAGATATGAAAAGAATCTTCCAAAGGTTAATTTCTCTTCAGAAAAACCCTTACTTAGATTGTTATCACAAAAGACATTACACATTTCAAAAAAGTTTTCAAGTGAGATAGACTAATCAATGTTCATCATCCCAATAACTATAATGAGATATTTAAATATTTACTTATCAAAAGCTTTACTAAACAAATGAACATATTGTTCATTTGAATCAACTTTAATTAGTTTGATCAGCTTTTTCTCAGGAATATCTCTAATGAAATGATTACCTGATATTGATGTGCTTTGTTTTGTGCTTCATGGGATTTTTAGTAATTAAGATAGCACTGTTCTTGTCAATGTGGATAGGAGTGTTCATGAAGTTGAATCCATAGTCTAGCATCTAGTGTTGAATCCAAAGTAGCTGAGCACAATAACTTGCAGCATCAAGGTATCTAGCTTTAATAGTAGCTTTTGAGACACATGATTGCTTCTTGCAATGCCATGAGATGATCCTTCCCCCATGAAATTGGCATCCTCCTGCTGTGGATTTCTTATTGATGTTGCAACAACCATAGTCACTATCTAAGTAGCCATATATATTGAAATTGCTATTCCTATGATACCAAAGACCTAATTTAGGTGCTCCTTTGATGTATCTAAAGATTCTCTTGGCAGAAACTAGGTGAGACACATTTAGAGCAGCCTAATATCTTGCACAAATACATGCAACAAATATGATATCAGGTCTACTTGCTGTGAGATACATCAAAGACCTAATGATTGCCCTATACTAATGTTGATTAGTATCCTCCCTTTCAGAGATAGGAAAAAGGTCTTTGTTTCTTGGTATAGGTGTCTTCGCTGGCTTACAATCCTTTATATCAAATCTATCAAATCAAAGACATACTTAGATTCATTGATAAAGAACCCTTCCTTCATCTGCTTCACTTGAATTCCAAGGAAAAAGTCCAATTTTCCCATGGAACTCATCTTAAACTTCTTCTTTATAATGCTCTCAAAGTCTTTACACATTTGGTCATTTGACAAACCAAATATGATATCATCAACATAGACCTGAACAAGCAATGTGTCTTTCCCAGACTTCTTTGTTAAAAGAGTCTTATCAATGGTACCTCAAGTGTAACCATTTTCAGCTGAAATTGAGACAAGTCTCATACCATACCCTAGGTGCTTGGTGCAACCCATAAAGAGCTTTATCCAGCTTGCACACATAGTTGGGGTGCTATGCGACTTCAAATCCTAGAGGTTGGCACACATAGACCTCCCTATCTATATTTCTATATAGAAAGGCACACTTGACATCAAGCTGATAGACATTAAAATTCTTGTATGCAGCATAAGCAAGGAAGATTATAACTTCCTCAAGTCTAGCAACAGGTGCAAAAACATCAATATAATCAATTCCTTCCTCTTGGGTATATCGTTGAACTATCAGTCTAGCTTTGCTCTTGATGATCAGGCCTCTATCATCTCTCTTGTTTCTAAAAACCCATTTGATTCCTATAGGTACTTAACTAGATAGTAGCGGGCAAAGGTTCCAAACCTTTGTCTCTTGAATTGAAGCAACTCCTCTTGCATTGACTGAATCCATCTACTATCCTTTAAGGCTTTTTCTACTTTCTTGGGTTCCATCTAAGACAAGAAGCATGAGTACAAACAGACTGTCCCATGATGAGTTTGTCCCCTTGTTCTCACACCTTCAAAGACTTCTTTTATGATGCTCTCAGCTAGATGAGTGTTGTGAATCCTTAGTCTAGGAATCACTCCAGTTGCAAAGATAAATCCAAGTTGGACATATTTTGCTCAGGAGCATGAACACTTAGGCCAGCTGCTGTTTCAATGTCATATAATAAGGACTTACTAATTGAAAGAGAAACATCATCATCAATGATTGGCTGAGAAGCAGCATTAACAGTTGTCTGTACCTTTAGAATACTGCTTCTATCAATCGGGTGTTGTTCAGTGTCACTTGAAGGAACACTGGTTGAAGCTTCACTATCTCTTGAAAGACTTATGCTACTTGATTTTAAGATAGTTGGAGCTGGATCTTCAGTCACTCTTGGAGAATTTGAATAGGGTTTGGGAAACTCAAACAGTTGATCATGATCATTTTGAGGACATTTTCTAGCTGAAACATTCTCACAACATGGATTAGAATAGTTAGGAAACAGTTCTAAGTCAAAAATGTAATCAAGGCTATTCCCTCTAATACAAGGAGTGTGCTTATTAATGACAATCTTGGATGATTCCTCAAATTGTTGATTTTTGATGTTTTAAACTCTATAAGAAATAGAGTTGGAGGAATATCCAACAAAGATAGCATCATCCGACTTTTCAGCAAATTTTGCCAAATTGTCTTTTGTGTTAAATATGGTACACTTGCTGCCAAAGGACCTTAGAAAGCCAATGAACCTTAGAAAGCCAATGAACAATGGCCTCTTGTTCCATATCTCATAAGGAGTTTTTCCATGTGGCTTAACTACAATAACTTTGTTATGTACATAGCATGCAGTTGCACCAAAAATAGTCGAAGTGTTTGGTTTTGGTTTTAGTATACAAGAACTCCATTTCATTCAGATATCCACACTTAGCTTTGGAAGTCCTTTATAAGTTGCACCAAAAATAATCCTAGTGTTTGGTTTTGGTTGCATCAGCCTTTCAAGATCCAAAAAGTTTCTTGTTTTCTATATAAGGCAAATAGTGATGAGTCTTTTCTCTGGCATAAAAAATATGACATGTAAACTATAAAAATATGAAAAAATTAAGTAAGAATGATTTAGTAACTATAATGCTAAAGAAATAGTTTATATGTGTTGAACATTATGTTGCATGCCTGAAAGGGAAACAGAATAAGGTATCTTAAAAGCCAAAGGAAAGAAAATCCATCACTATTCCCTTACAATTGTTACATATGGATCTCTATGGCCCCACCAGTGTAATGAGTCTAGGAAGGACCTCATATTATTTTGTGAGCATAGATGACTTCACAAGATTCACTTAGGTCTTCATCCTTAGAACTAAGGATGAGACTCCTAAGATCTAGAAGAACTTATTTTGAAAATTGAGAATCAATATGATCACAAGGTCAAAACCATAAGCTATGATCAAAGAATAGAATTTAAATACCAAATCTTTTATACAATTTATGATGAAAATGGTATTACAAGACAATATAGTGCTTCCAAGACTCCTGAGCAAAATGATGTTGCTGAGAGGAATAACATGACACTAATTGAAGCTGCAAGAACTATGTTTTCTGACTCTAAACTGCCTATCATGTTTTGGCCAGAGACAGTGAACACTGCTTGCTATGTGCATAACAGAGTATTGGTAGTTAAAACTCATGGCAAGACTTCTTATAAACTTTGGCACAATAGGAGACCTTTCATTGGTTTTCTTAGGTCATTTGCATGTCCTTGGACCATCTTGATACCAAAGACCAAATAGCCAAATTTGTTGAGAAATCTGATGATGGACACTTTATTGGATATTCTTCCAAGGCTAAGGCTTATAGAGTATGCATCTTAGAACTAGAGTAGTTGAGGAGTTGGCCAATGTGACAATTATTAAGAACACTCCTAGTTTGAAAGGTTCTAATCTTTATTGGCTATTTGATATTGATTTAGCTAAAAACTACTTTAACAAGTCTTGTGAGAATGTTTCAGGATCCACATATGTATATATATATATATATATATATAATATATATATATATATATATATATATATATATATATATCAATAGGAGATCTTGACCCAAGATTTGAGCTCAGAAGACCTAACAATCATACTACTTCAGCCCTAATGGTAACTAACCCTACAAATGAAGTTCCTATCAGCAAAACAATGACAAATTAAGTTGATACATCTGAGGTACCTACAAATTCCAGCTCAGGGGCACAAGACTCAAATGAAGGAGCTTCAAATGTAAAATGAAGTGGTAGTGGTGATAGTGATCAAAGTTTCTTGATGCTCATAACCAGTCCATGGAAGACCACATCAATGACGTCACACACTCATTGGATCAAGTCCATCTTGATAAGTGTGCTAATGTGGTTAGAGACACTTTATTGTCAGATCTAAACTTCTCAAATTTAGATCTGTCAAATCAACTTGTTGTGATCCCTTAATTTAGGATACATAAGTCACACCCCAACTCAAACATCATTAGAGATGTTGATCAAGGGGTAGGAACAAAAGGACAAACCCATGACAAAAATATTTGTCTATAATCTTACTTCTTGTCGCATATAGAGCCAAATAAATTTGATTAGGCTTTGAAGGATAGAAGTTAGGTTGAAGCAATGTAAGAGGAGCTGCTTCAGTTCAAAAGACAAAAGGTTCTAGGACCTATATCCTATTCATTAAACGAAGACTATTATAAGAACCAAGTGGGTTTGGAGAAACAAGAAGGATGATAGAAGACCTATCATCAAGAACAAGGCAAGACTGATTGTTCAAGGATACACACAAGAAAAGGGAATTGATTGCATTGATGTCTTTGCTCCTATAGAAATACTTGAAGCTGTTAGGATATTCCTTGAATTTGCTACATCCAAGGACTTCAAGATCTACCAACTTGATGTCAAGTATGCATTTTTATATAGGGTAATTGATGAAGAGGTGTATGTAAAACAACCACATGGCTTTGCAGACCCAAATCATCCTGATTACGTCTTTAGGCTTGATAAAACTCTCTATGGGCTGCACCAAGCTCCAAGGAAGTGGTATGACACACTATCTTAGTATCTCTATCAACATGGTTACAAGAGGGGTACTATAGATGGAACTCTCTTCATCAAAGGAACATGAAATGACTTGATGCTGGTTCAATTATATGTAGATGACATTATCTTTGATTCAACTAATCCAAAGCTTTGTAATGACTTTGAGAGGCTGATGAAGAATAGATTGTAAATGAGTGCCATGGGAGAACTCAATTTCTTTCTAGGAATTCAAGTGAAGCAAGTTAACAATAACATATTCAAAGGTAAGTCAAAGCATGTACAGGAATACTTACAAGATTCAATATGATAATATGTAAGGTTGCAAAGACACTCATAGCCAGAAACCACTCACTTGGACCTGATCATGAGGGGTAGAGTGTAGATGAACACCTTTATAGGGCTATGATTGGGTCTCTTATGTATCTTACAGCTAGCAGGTTGGACATCATGTTTACCATATGCAAGGTAATCCCAAGATGTCACACCTAGTTGCTATCAAGAGGATTCTCAGATATCTCAAGGGTGTTCCTAAACTAGGCTTTTGGTATCCAAAGAATTCTAACTTCAATCTGTATACTTATACAAATAATGACGATGGTGGTTGCAATATGACTGCAAAATCTACATCTGGAGGATGTCAGTCCTTAGTAAAAGGATAGTCTCATGGCAATGCAAGAAATAATCCTGTGTATCTGCATCAACTGCTGAAGCTGAATACATTACTGCTGCTAGCTGCTGTGCTCAAGTGCTTTGGATTTAGAATCAGATCCTTGACTACGGATACAACATAAAAGAGACTCCTATCCATATAGACAACAACAGTGCTATCTCTATCACAAAGAATCCTGGGCAGCACACAAGGAGAAAACATATCAACATCAGGTATCAACTGATTAAAGATAACTTTAAAAGGGGATTAATAAAATGAATCAAAGTTAACACAAATCAACAATATGATGATCTAGTCATAAAATCTTTGATAAACAGAGATTTTAATATCTTGTATAAGGTATTAGGATGATTAACTTTGAATAGATTTTCTTTAAATTTTAATTCAAAAAATATTTAAGGATTTGTGTGTCATAAGTTACCTAAACTATCACCCACATAAGCCCAGTTTACCTTGCGAGAAAGTCTTTTCAAATTGATATTCCTTAAAACTTTGAAGATATTTTCTTTTGGAAGACATTAAAATTGTCTTTGGAAGAATTTTAAGTCTTCAAAGCATATAACTACTTATAAGAAATTTACCTTCGAAAGAAATGTTGACATTTCTTTCAAAGTCAAAATATTATTCTAAGTACTCATATGTATTTGAAGAACAATTTTTTTCCGTAAGCAATTATGCCTTGAAGATTTATTCGATTAGGAAAAAAACTTTAATGTTATAATATCTGCCGAAACCAAATATTCCTCTAAAAATAAATTAACCTTAAAGAAATTTTCTTTTCAAGCAAAATTTTAGAAAACTAAGGAATAACTTCCAAAGTCAAATTGGCTTCGGAAGCTTTCATCAAAACATCCGAATAAAAAAGTCCCTTCGAAAGATGTGACTCCCAGGAAAACTAACTTTTTGAGCACTTTTTTAGAGTTGGGACCCACATCCGGATTTCAAAGTTTATGCTTTTGCATTAACTTTGTCTTTCCTCCCTCTTTTACTTTCCCAATGGTTCCCCCTCTTTTACTTTCCTCTTCATCGCACTCTTCTCTAACATAAATTCACCCACAAACGGCCTTTGTTCTTATCTTTCTTCACACCTAAGCTTTTTTAATGGCCAACCTTGATCGTATAAACCATCCTGATTTTTTCATGCAACTTCACAGGCAACATAATCAAGTTGCCTTTTTGAACTCTAATAAAGATCAAACTTTCTTAGTGGTTTTCCGCTTTCTGGCTATCTCAAACTACTCCACCTCCCTCACCATTAATCCTCCACTTTATAAGGATCAACTTTTGGACTTTTGGTGGACCTGTTGGACTTTTGGAGGACCTGCCAAGAGGTGACCATGGATAGGGAGAAGGCACTGTAAAATAGGTCACCATAGATGGGGACCCGCAATTCAGGGAAGGACAATCTTATCACTCCAGCATCAATAAACACTTATGTTTAGCTACATGATGTAAAAGAGGATTTTTCCTTCCCCAAGTCAACTATTAACCAGTCCTTTGGATAGATGGACTATGAGAGAGACTGTAAAATCAAAATCTTTAGGAAGGGAAGGTCTCTTCTAAATGAAAGTACCTCCTCCATGTGATCATACATAGGTTATCCAACAAGCATGGAGGATGGGACCAGATTCCAAGGATCTCTCCTTCATAGTTCATAGGATGGTTAAAGGGGTCAATTTTAGGTACTCATAATTTGTGTATACTAACTTACTTGCAAACCTCAACTCCTTTCAATACTACATGTTCCCTAGATATTTCCAGCACATTCTCAACTGTGAACTGTGCTAATAGTTGAGGGGAACATATAAGGTTCTGAAATTGGGACAGCTAAAGCCCGCTATCTTCATAACTACGAGAAAGCTAACTATCACCGTCTTAGGGTGACAACCTAACAACACAAACTAGTGTTAAACCCACACCTTCTACTTCACAATAACCCACACAACCACAAATAACCATCACCTACCAAAGAAAATCCAAACAAACCCCTACACAAGCCACTAGCTACTAAGCTTATGCAGGCCCCCATATCACCACCTATACAAAAGGAAGTAGACACTAGAGCTCTCACTTTCCTTGATGAGCAAACCACTCCCATCTCATAAATGATTTGTGATGAGTTTCCTCATGCTCAGCCTAATGAGCTCACAAGCCCAACAACCTTAAGCCTTCACTCAGAGTCTCAAAACTCTAGTGAACAACCTTCAAGGGAAAGTTACAATCCCAATCTCTAGATCTCAACTAACCAATTCCTAGCCTAGACTTCTATGATGATAAAGACATGATATTCAATGAGTATCATGAGTGTCTCTTCTCCTCCCATGCTCAAGAAAAGATGAGTACTCCTATTTCCGCTATGACTAGCCCATATCATCCACCTACAACTGAGGTGGTGTTGATTCATATGTACCTAGTTTACGGTCTTAATGTAATATGTTTGTCATATCCTAAATGTAATGAAACGAGTGAGTTGAATGAAGCATATTATGTGGTTGTTGATCTTAATGTCTAAAGTTTCAGTGTATGTTTTAATGTTTATTATTTATTAATGCATATTGAATAAACTATATAGGTTTGTGGTTGTTTGAATAGATCCTAGTCAAGTAATGATTGGGAAACATATTCAAACTTAGTCGTATGAAGTCTTCATGCGAATGGACCATGCTAATAGATCATACGCATGAACATCTTATGCTAATGGACCAGTTGCATGACTGAGCCAGGAGACTGGATCAGTCGCATGACTAAGACATAGGGATGACTCAGTCGTGTGATTTA
Source organism: Flaveria trinervia (assembly GCA_025506515.1). Taxonomy (NCBI): domain Eukaryota; kingdom Viridiplantae; phylum Streptophyta; class Magnoliopsida; order Asterales; family Asteraceae; genus Flaveria; species Flaveria trinervia. The sequence continues at coordinate 64,170,798 of CM046452.1, read as the reverse complement.
CTCAGTCGCATGGTTTAGTCGCACAACTGAACCATGCTAATTGTCCAGTCTTACGATTGACTAACCCTAACCTATAAATACCACTTAACTCATGGAAAAACATAACACTTTTAAGAATTTGACTCCTACTCGTACCCTAGCCATCCAGAATGTCCAAGAAAGCCAGTTCAAGTTCATAGATCGTTCTTTATCGATTCCTATTTGTTCTTAATGTTTAGTTTAATCTTATATCGATTGGGTTAACGTTATCACTGATTGGATCGTCAATCAAATATGATTCTGCATTATTTGAGTTAGTATACACGTGAATCAGTTAGTACTCCGTCCAGTACATGGTCCCTAACAGGTGGTATCAGAGCATAGGCTCTTGATTTACGTGTGATTCAATCTTTTTTTATATAAAAATCATGTTTTTCACGCAAAAACACAATCTTTTTGTGTCAAACGTTGTTTTGGACGTCTCAAGGTCATAACTTAACGTTTTTCCGGTATACAACAATTAGGGTTCTTGAGAAATTCGTGTTTTTACGTCAAAATACCTTAAACCTTCGAATTCTAACTTCAGTCGCACGATTGACTCAATCGCACGACTGAATCAATACGCATCTCTCATACACACGATTAGACTCAGTCGGTCATCCTTACGTATGACTAAATTGCCTAGTTGCATTGTTCACTCGCACCTATCCATTCACACGAGTTAGCCATCCGCATTGGTTCATTCGCACGTCTGAGCCATACGCATTGGTCAATCGCACGAATTGTCCAATCGCACACCTTCGTTGGCACAAGTAAAAAAGTTGTGTTCTAAAGACCAAAGTCATTAGTAATGGAGGATCAATATTCAGCATTCACTGTCGGAAGGGACTCTAGGATTCAAAATCTATTGCTTCTAGAAAATGAAGTGGAAAATCATAACAAGCCCCCTAAGCTTATAACGTTAGATGATTACCCACAATGGAAGCAAAGATTTGAGATTTACTTAAATGGAGTAGATCCCAATCTGTGGGAGTCGATAGAGACAGGATATAGCATGCCTGTAGGTGCAGATGGAGTCAAACTTACCTTAAGTGGCATGACTGACGGCCAAAAGGTAAAGTACAATACAGAGAAGAAACTATATGGTTTGCTGACTCAGTCAATTCCTAAGGACATCTTCCATCAATTTTCTATGAACAAGCAAGCTAAGAAGCTGTGGGACGCATTAGAAAAGAGGTATGAAGGAAATGCATCGTTAAAAGCTCTAAAGGCTAAAGCGTTGAAGAAGGAGTTTGACAACTTCTCGTCAATGGGAAAGGAGAGCTTGGACGACGTCATTGATCGGTTCTACCATTTGATGAGTGAGCTGCACACTCATGGAGTCACCACGTCTATGGAAGACATAGTTTCAAACTTTGCAGATGGGTTGCCACAGAAGTGGGTTTCCTTTGTATCCAACCTCAAACAGAATGATTTGCTAGCAAAGTTAGATATCAACGACTTCATTCTGAAGCTGAGAGAGGGAGAGTTGAGGATAAAGTACAGGGCCCAAAAGTCTTCATATGATCAGAATCTTGCACTATAAAACTCAACTCCACAAGCCAAGACGTCTAGAGCACCACTTCAAACGGCATTTGTGTCGAGTTTAGCTGGTCCATCTCAAGCTACCACTTCAGGTTCTGACATGTCAGGGTCATCTTGTACTCAATAAATAGCACTTGAAGCCAATGCTACAAAATTGAAGACTGAGAATCTCGGGAATGTTACAGTGGATGTAGCAAAGAAGCATATGGATCTCTTAGCAGCGGTCGTTCACTCCTATGACAGACTAGTTGCTGGGAAGATTAGGAACTACCATCTGGCAGATGAGGACTACGAGCAGGTAGACGAGACAGAGCTGGAGAGAATGGACATCATGTGGGCCTTAGCAAGTGCTGTTCGGAGAACTAAGAAGTGAGCGGACAGAATTTGATTGCTACCAAGGACATAACTTTTGGTTTTGACAAGACCAAAGTTACCTACTTCAACTGTGGGGAAAAGGGGCACTTCAAACATGAGTGTGTGAAGCCCAAGAAGACAGGAAATGGAAATCCATTTTCATCCTTCAATCGTCAGGATAAACCCACAAGCAGTCCTACTTCGTCAAGCAAGGATCCTAAAGCCTTGACTGCTCACGATGACGAAGGACAAGATTAGAGCTTTCAGTTTGTGTCTTCGGGAGAATCCAACATTGCTAGTGTTGAGGATCTAGATGACGACTCAACAAGCGAAGGTGATATTGTAGTGGAACTCGTGATGTCAAATGTTGATGAAACTGCAACTGTTGTTGATCACCTGCATGAAGAAGGGACAAGTTTATTAAGTCCAGAATCACCAGAACCAGAAAAGTCAGACACTGCTTTGATGGCTGATTCACCTCACCCTCTCAGGTAAGTACCACTACTCAACTTTTTCAATAATCATGATTGTTCTGATTGTAATAAAATTTGGGAAAGCATTGATTTGAAATTTTCTAGGTTATTAGACCATAATGATTTCTTAGTAAAGGACTTATAACTGTGCACAGAAGCAAATAGAGTCTTAAAACAAAATAAGCATAGCTATAAAGAAAAGATAGAACATTTGAATAAACAACTTAGGGAAACTGAAGTTGTAGCTTTTAACCAAGCTAATGATATTAAGTTCTATCTAAACACCCCAGAAGACACTAAGAAACAAAAAGCAGTTTTGGAAGTAGAAGTAAATTCATTAAAACAAAAACTGCATAGTTGGACAAGTTCTTCTCATATTGTCCAACACTTAGTGAGAGAACGCAACAATGGGGAGGGTTTGGGATATAAAGTGGTACCACCACCACATGAGACCTTGATGAATGCCAAAAGTAAACTAATAAATAATAACCTAATCAAGGATCATGTGGTGTCCACTCCTCTTGTAAGTGATCCCAATTCCACATGTAAACCAAATGAATCTGTCACTAAACAAAAGGATGGCACTTCAAAATCAAAAGGTAAAATACCTTGTATTAATCTGGACGAACAATTTGAAAAGGTTAAAATAAAGTCTGGTTCAACCAAGTTTATTTCTGAACCTAGAAATACCAAACAAATTAACTAATCATGTGCTTCATGTCTAAGTCCAAATAAACAAAAGGGAAAAGATGCTAACAATGTTCAAACAATTAATTTTGTTAAACAAGATAAAACATCTAAAGAAGAAGTGACTAAGCCCAAATTGAATAAAGTCACATGTGTGTCACACACTTCTCCACAGAAACAGTTAAATCGTCAAGTTGAAAGCAGATCATGCTACAACTGTGGAAAGTATGGGCACATCGCGTCTTACTATCCTTATTATCAAACACCAAAGAAAAAAATTGAACTTTATGACACTAAAGCAATCTCTTTCAAAAGAAGCTCCAGGACTCCACCAAAAAGAGTCAGTGAACCTAAAGTTCAACCTATCAGCCAGTCGTCTATTTATCACAAACAGGCCTTACACAAAGCTGGCTTATGGAAAAAAAAGTGTATGTCTGGTAATGAGAACAAGAAGACAAATGACCTTCCCTCACCCTCTAATGGACAATGGGTAGAATTTATGATGTGTGATGCCTTTGGGACACCCAAGTCGGTTAAGGCTTGGGTCCCTCACCTTAGCTAATGTTTTCAATTGAATGTGTAGGGTGTTCGCTATAGTGCTGAAACAAGTACTTGGATTGTAGATAACGGAGCATCAAGGCACATGACTGGAACCCGGACACTCCTATCAAATGTCAAACAAATCAAAGGAGGTCATGTTTCTTTTGCTTGAAATAAAGGAGGTTACATCACAACTTAGGGGTAGTAGGGAACTAGAAAGTGAAGTTTGACAAGGTAAATTATGTTCAACAACTTCAAAATAATCTGCTTTCTATTTCCCAAATTTGTGAGAAGGGGTTTAAAGTAGTTTTCGACAATAAGAAGTGCTATGTCCTGAAAAAGGACTATGTAATTCCGGAGGACCAGGTCTTAATGTCAGCCTCAAGATATAATGACGTTTATGTCTTGGATCTATCAAAGGCCTCCACAACGGATCATCAGGTTTAGTGCTTCTTGTCAAAAGCTACTGAGAAGGATTCAATCTCCTGGCATAGGAGAATGGGGCACATCAATCCACGGAAGATGAACCACTTGATCCAGAATGATCTAGTGCGAGGAGTCAATGTCAAGAACTTCCAACTCCTGGATTTTTGTGCCGCCTGCAAGAAAGGCAAACAGACAAAGAAGTCTCATAAGGCAAAGAAAGTTAATTCTATAGAACTGCCTGTTGAGCTTCTTCACATGGATCTGTTTGGTCCAGTCAATACAAGAAGCATCGAAGGCGACTTGTATTGCTATGTAGTTACAGATGAATACTCAAGATTCTCTTGGGTAATGTTTCTGAAATCAAAATCAGAAACATTTAAGTCATTCAAAGAATTGGTAACTACTCTAGAGTCTCTCTACAAGCTGAATGTGAGACAAGTACGTTTAGACAACGGAATCGAGTTCAATAACCAATGGATGGAGGCTTTCTACAAAGAAAAGGGAATTGTACACCAGTTCACTTCCGCCTACACTCCTCAGATGAACGGTGTTGCTGAGAGAAAGAATCGTAGCTTAATAGAGACAGCACACATATGCTAGCAGACTCGAAACTGCCTATCCAATTTCGGAATGACGCAGTTGCCAATGCGTGTTACACGTTAAATCAAGTTTTGGTGGTGAAACGTCATGGCAAGATGTGTTACCAGTTTCTTCAAAGACGTAAACCAAATCTGGAGTACCTCGAACCGTTTGGAGCACCATGTACGTTGCTGAAGAAAACTCAGGAATGGAAGTTTAGCGAGAAGGCTGAAGAGGGAATTTTTCTAGGATACAACATACCGAATAGAGAGTCTACAACAACTCAACGGGTCAAGTAGAGGTGTGGTGTAACGTCGATGTTCAGAGATACACCACCCCTCCTGCTGGAAAAGGACCCGCATTCTTTTTCGACTATGATGGATTCTTTAAGTCATTCAACATTCCTCTCTCCACTTCTGACAATGAGTTAGCAACCAAAATGATGTATAATGTCTTAAACACACTATCACAGGACTCTACATCATCCGGTTCACAAGGTGAATCACCTAACCACTCAGGGGAGCACTCGAGGTAAGTGACTCTTTCTCTGACGATGAAGCCGTGGAGAATGATCAGGACACTTAGGAGCAACAGGTTCCTACTACTGCAAGTCCACAAGCATCATACATTGATGCCTCTAAATCTCTAGAACCTCACACTCCTACTACCTCAGATACGGAACCAAACATTCATAATCTTGATTCTGAGGTAGTTGTTCCCACCACTCCTGGAGCATTAAATGTCTATCATCATCTGGACAATGTCATTGGGGATGTCAGATCAGGAGTTCAGACAAGAAATCAGCTGTATTCGGCTGATTATGCCTCAGTAATGGAAAAAGGATATCTTCACGATAGTGCATACCGCTATTTTGTGTATCAGTTCGAGCCAAAATACGTCAGTGAAGCCTGAAATGATGAGGCATGGCTGAGTGCCATGCAAGAAGAACTTCTTCAGTTCAAGAAGTTAGGTGTATGGACACTAGTAGATAGACCTAAAGGTGCTAAGGTCATTGGCACCAAGTGGGTATTGAAATGTAAGAAAGATGACCAAGGTGTCATCATTAGGAACAAGGCTCGACTTGTAGTTCAAGGATTTCAACAAGTCAAGGGAATCGATTACAATGAAGTATTTGCACCAGTGGCGAGAATGGAAGCCATCCGTATCTTCCTAGCCTATGCCTCGTACATGAAGATTAAAGTCTACGAACTGGATGTAAAGAGTGCATTTCTTCATGGTGAAATCTGGGAAACAGTGTATGTCAGTCAACCCAAAGGATTTGAAGATCCATATCATCGGGACAGAGTTTACAAATTGGATAAGGCTCTCTACGGGCTTCACGAAGCCCCGAGAGCATGTTATGAAAAACTCTCAACTCACCTTATGAATCACGGATTGCGCAGAGGTGTAATTGAGTGTGCACTGTTCATCAAAGAAAAGGATGGTGATCTGCTGCTTGTTCAGATTTATGTTGATGACATATTCTTTGGTTCCAAGAACAAAGAATTATGTAAAGAATTTGAAGCAGTAATGAAGGCGGAATTTGAAATGAGTTCCATGGGAGAGATGAAGTTCTTTCTTGGGTTACAGGTGGATCAAACACCAAAGGCGATATTTCTACATCAGACCAATTATGTAGGGGATATTCTCAGTCAGTTTGACATGGAGAATGCTTCCGCAGCTGGGACTCCACTTGCTACAAATCATGATGTAGCACCGACGAGAATGGGGATCTGGTTGATGCCACCATGTACCGAGGAATGATTGGATCCCTCATGTACCTCATTGGCTCGAGACCTGATATTATGTATGCAACATGTCTCTGTTCCAGATATCATGCGAAACCCAAAGTTAACCATCTTATAGGTGTCAAAAGGATATATCGTTATCTAAAGGGTACACCAACACTTGGGTTGTGGTATCCTCATGATGATGAGTTCAAGCTTACCGCTTACAGTGACTCAGATTATAGCGGATGCAAGATGAATTACAAATCCACCTCAGCAGGTTGTCAAATCTTTGGGAGAAGATTAGTCACGTGGCAGTGTAAGAAGCAGACATCAGTTGCGTTGTCAACTTGTGAAGCTGAACATGTTGCTGCGGGAAGCTGCTATTCTCAAATCATTTGGATTCAACAGCAGATGCGGGACTATGGTTTGAAATTTTCTAACACCCAATATTTGTTGATAATTCTGCTACAATAGCCGTTACTAAAATCATGTCCAACATCCTAAGACCAAACACATCGGAATTAAATATCACTTTATACGTGATTGTTTTGAAAAGAATCTAATCGATGTCGTTAAAATAAATATGGATTTCCAACGCGCTGACCTCTACACAAAAGCCTTTGATAAACCATGTTTTCTATATCTGTTACAGGTCCATGGCATTAAAAAGAAAAGTGATGTGATTCCAGAAGATGAACATGTTTAATCCGATGCGTCAAGTCCATTTTCTTTTATTTTATTTTATTTTATTTTGTTCAATTAATTTTGGTTTTCTTTTATTTCTTCACCTATGAAAATCCTAAAAACACAAATCGTTTACGGTTTTAGAATTTTAGAGGGAGAATAGGTTAGTAGTTTTATAATAAAAAACGAGGGAGGAGGACAGGCAAGCTAAAAGAAATGAGATCGTATCTGAGATATCAATTCAACGACTATGGAAAATGATAGTGCATAGGTACAAAGCATTTGGGACTTTAAAAGATTAAATTGAATTAGATGTGAAATTCAAAGTATAAGTCGGAAAATTATGAGCAACATAAAAGGAAAAATGATAGTTAAACTAGCTGCTATTAAGGTAACACGAAAAAAGTAGACCTAGAGGATGCTAGATCATTAGATTATGTGTCGGTAGATTCAACACAATAGATAAGTAGCCCTCATTGGTGATCTCAAGATCAAACTAAGTTGTTCAATAAGCTGTGGGTCATCATCTTATCCCTGGTTAACACAATCAACAGAGTTCCAATAAGGGATGACCAAAATATGAGCAAAGCACATGATGAAAAATGCAAAAAGCAATCAAACTGATAACCAATGTTGTTGGTGCGATCTGTGCAACAAGAATAAAATTGTGCAAACAAGAAGATAGGTTATGTGCCTCTCTGCTGTGCGGTGGCACTCACCTGAGGATAAGCAGAACCTATATATTCTAGAATTTATTATTGTTTGCCGCCTCTCTGTTGTGCGGTGGCACTGACCTGAGGCTTGGCTTCTCTTTGAAAGCTCTAAGAATAGTTTCTTCATGTCAAAAATATCCGTAGACCGCTCAAAAATCTCCTGAGGAATGTTGATTACCATATAAGCGTGGGATCCATAAATGCGTGTTGAAATAATTAAATCTTTAAACCATCACCAATCTGTGTGAAAATTCTGTGTATGGATTTAGGTGGACAAGTATACTGACAATCATCGTGGCAGAAATTCTTGAAAGTCCAAATCAATATGTGCATCTTATAAAACTAGTATGATTTCCTTAATTTGCTGATGACTCTCGATGAAAACAAGAATGTAGCATCAAATGATTTTGGTAACACGTCCAGAATGAGTTGATTACCTGTATGATTCCGTAATGAATCGTTCCTCTTATGGTCAAAATAACTTGAAGCTGCTTGTTCAAGAAATAAATCTGTTAGATGTCTATCTTAGGATTTTCACGTCACACAAAATCACAAAAACATCTTTAGTTTTGTCTTTTAATGTTAGCTCTTTTGTTTTGTTTTAACATTTAGTCAATTTAGAGTTATATGTCGGACTATGTCATGGAATTCAATCTGGGATTAACTTACTTAAAAGGATCACGTCTAAGGTGACCAAACGTGTTTTCAATTTTAAATGGGTCACGTCTGAGGTGACAAAATGTGTTTTGTTTAAAAGCATCACGATTGAGATGATCAAAAGTTTTCAAAGTTAAAATGATCATGTCTGAGATGATCGAATGCTCAAAATGTTTAATCAAAAGTTAAAAGGGGTTGAATATCTAATGGTCATAAAGTCAAAATCATGAGTATGATCCATTCGCACGACTGGACCATGAGTATGGACCAGTCGTACGATTGGACCATACTTATACACTAGACAACCGAATGGAGCATGAGTATGAACCATTCACACGAATGGCTTACAAGATTGAGCCAGTCGCCCGAATGGAGTTGTCTGAATGAGTCAGTCGGCCGACTGAAGGTGATCGACTAAACCAATCGCCCGACTGAGTTCCAATCGCCTGAAAGAAAAGAGCAAATGGATCCAGTCGCCCGATTGAAACCAGATTCAATATAAATAGGGCTATAGTCGATCGCATATGCTCATCACTCCTCATTTGCCCTAAAATCGCATATCATGCCGTTACTCTGCCAAAATTTCTTCTGACCTTACTCGGCTTCAAATTTTGGTATTCTGACGAATGCTGGTCTTTACACATGTACAATACGGTGCAATCTACACAAATCGAAGTCGATTTGTGCCCTAAATTAATGAATTCGGCCCTAATAAAGAACCGAGACTTAGTTGGACAAATAAACTAATAAAACTAAGTAAAAAGTTGAAATCAAGGTTATTAGGTGCTTCGTAGGGTTGTTGCGAGTCTAATGAGCCAACCACGATGTCTAATATTAAGATTTGCTCAATAATTGAATTTCAATCGAACAGACAGTAGGTCATGCGACTGGACAACCGGTTGAACTACAACCGCACAACTGAGCTGGACGAATGACTTAGTCGGCTGAATGAACAAGGCGTATGAGCTCAGTCGGCCGACTGAACTAGTCGCAGGCTCAGTCACCCGATTGAACTCAGTCGCATGATAAGTCACCTGACTGTATTCAGTCGCATGTTAGGTCAAACGACTAAACCCAGTCCTATGGTCCAATCGCACGATTGAACTAGACTAACCTCGAATAGTTTAGAGTGAATTGCTTTCTGTTATGTGCTGATCTAATATATATGTGTCTTGTGTCACAAATTTATGGCTGATCGGTGGACCATCAACACCAAGCAAAATATTTGTGCTCATTTGGACGCCACCACTCAGAACGTTGTCGAGTTTGCTGGCATCATTGCCTTTCTAAAGAGATCACGGATACACCGAGCCATATCTACACCATGCACTCCCTACAGGTCTATACAGTTGGCCTTCTGGGAGGGTGCATCAATTGACCAATCTCACGAGCCCTACTGCATCAGAGTACTATATTTGGGCATGACATAGAGGTGACAGCCACAGATCTTAGACGCGTACTTGGTCTGGGTGATGATGCTGCTCACCCAACCAGGCTACACCCTCTGACTATGAGGGGATGTTTCCTCAGGATGAAGTACTCTGGGGACATAAATGCAGGTGTACTAAACAAAAGCAACGTGTGTCCCCAGTTCAAGCACTTAGCACATGTCATCCTCAAGTGCATAGCATCGAGAAGGGGTGGATTTGATGACTTATCTGACCAAATCCAAAATGCCTACATGGCACTGGTGCTGAATCACCCCTTCAGCTTCTCCAACATGATTTTTTCATACCTAATCGAGAACCTTAAGGCCAAAGACAAGGAAGGCTTTTGTATGTACCCAAGATTCTTACAGATGATTATTGATGAGAAGATTCCTTTGCTACCCAAGGAGAGCCACGATGCAGTATACCTCGAGATTATGGATGACACCACTCTTGGGAGGATGAAGGTCTATAGGGGCAAGCAAGTGAAGCCCCCTGTAAAGAGACTGTTCGGGCATCTGGCCCGGGAGGAGTACGTGGCGCCGGCAAGGCGTAAGTGGCGCAACGAGGAGAGTGACTCAGATGTTGAGCAAATTGTTCTTCCATCTGATGACTCTGATGATGACGACAGTGGCGCTGGTGGAGAGTCTGGCCTCGCTACTTCTAGGGCCACCACTACACATGTTACACCTCCACCACCCACTCATGGAGATGCCACCACCGCCAGTTTCTGTCAGGATTTATGTCCTCCTGATGAGGAGGAAGAGAGTGATGAGAAGCGACTAACAAGGACAGTGAGCAGTAGGGTGGTTGCCACCGACCGAGGCATTCAGGAGGTTGGAGGACGCCCTAGCGAGTCTGGAGAGACTGCAGCGGACCCCAGTTACACACCTGGTCAGCCCAGCAGCATCCTAGGGGGAGCATCCACCTCAAGGGGCATGAGGAGAAAAAGGATGGTCTAGCCCCATGGGTTGAAGACGAAGAAAAGAATGTTGACCTTCATCACCACCACCACCACCATAGCCACCACCTCTACGACTCCTCCCATCACCACTACCACCATTCCACCCACCACCACTACTACTACTTCACCCACCATCACCACTATAGCCACTCCACCACCTATCTACACCACTTCCACCACCACTACAGCATACACACCGCCACCCACTCATCTACCTCCACCCATATTCACCACAGCCACCACTACCACCACCAGCCACCAAGCCGGTCCCTCATCCTATACCACATTCACCACTGGATCACCTTTACCTCTCAGTGGGGTAGAGGAACAGCTATCGGCACTAAACCGTATGGTGCTGAAGCTGTTAGCTGCCGATGGCGAGAAGACTACCCAACTAGGACAGTTGATAGAGCTTACTGCTGCATAATCATAGCAGATCTCTCAGTAGGTAGAGGAGATCGCCTAACTCAAAGATCATAAAGCCAAATCAGCAAAGAAGATTGAAGAGTTGGAGTCATCGAACAGATCTATCATGCTCAAGCTTAAAGGATCCAAAGAAGAGCCTCTGAAGATCAGAGAAAATGATGATGATGGTGATGACGATGATGAAGAGGATGATGATGAAGAGGATGAGGATGACACAGAAGATGGAGGAGATGATGACGAAGGAGGAGATCCATCTGCTTCGGGTGCCCAAGAAGCTAGTGAGAGGCGGGCCAAAAGGAATCAAGATCCGGGTGCCTCGACATCAGCCTCGACTATAGAGGAACACATGATTCAGGGCAAAAGTAATGCATAGATGTTTGTGTAATTTAAATCATGTGTAATTGAATATTGTATTAAACTTATGTGCATGAATGTTTATGTATATATTTAATGTTTACTGTCTTGATTATTTACTGATGCATGATGTGTTAAATGTTTTAAATCAAGCAGATCCACATTATCAGCAAGATGACTATGATGTTGCTCCCCTTAGCAGATCAAGTCTCAACTCACAATGATACTTGATCTGCAAGGGATTGTCAGGAGGTCAGTAAGCTATACTCCCGAAGAAGGAGAAATTATTCACACCTCACTGATGAGCAACTCGCAAAAATTTTCCGGTTAAACCCGGATGAATTGGTTAAGGATGCCCCTACCGTTGATATTGCTAGTGATGCCAAGCTCAATGATGTTGATGAGATAAAAATTGAAGACATCACAGCACAGCACTATCCAGAATATACTGATCGAGAGGGAAATGTGGTTCCAAATTTTGGTGATACACTCGACAGTGATACGCATGTTAAATTGGATACGATGGAGAGGGAGACCGAGAATCAGAAAGCCAAGCCCAAGCCATGGACGCCGAGGTTGAAAACAAAAAGGCTGAATGGGTAGCTTGTTTTGCAGAGATCTATGCCCAACGCACAACGCCAAATCCTAGTGCCTACGCCAAGCTCTACAAAGTAAAAAAGCATCTTAAGGTGTCTGGCAAAATTATAGCTTGGGCTTACTTTAAGGATCTGAATGTATATGCAGTGAAAAGGGAGAAGGGAATCGAGTACTTCAGTTTTCACATGATCTGAAGACTCTTCCTGGTTTTGAGCTCACCAGTTGGCACGCCTGAACCTGCTATATGCTGACCCCAGGAAGATGTCAGGCTGGTTTGAAGCTGCATCGAAGATAGAATACCACACACGATGGGTTAATTTCAAGCCTCAACAACCTACGAGGTATATTCGAAGGTCGGAGGTGGACCCAAGGATTGGGAACCCAAAGTGGTGTTGAAGTGGAGTCCTCCGCGTACTATGTCAAAGATCCCATTGAGGGAAATGCCACAGGACTTCACTCCCCACTTCAAGTGGTGTATTATGACTGGCGTACAGGAGAGGCAGTCATAGTATTACAGAAAGAGCACCAAATGGAGACCATCCGGGTATTTGACCCAATGTGGCTAACCACCTGTTAGCTAGTGATGTTTATATTTATACAGGTGGCCATTATTCTATGATTCGTAGGATATTATACACACCCTCTAGTTTTAGAATGTGATAAGACTCTGCTTTGCATTCGAGATACATACTGGAGTCACAGTCGAGGAGAGGCATAAGAAGTTTGGCGAGCTGATGAAGGATGCCAGACAATGAAGGAAACTAGGTCCAAGGGGGAGTTTGTTTATTCATATGTACCTAGTTTACGGTCTTAATGTAATATGTCTGTCATGTCCTAAATATAATGAAACGAATGAGTTGAATGAAGCATATTATGTGGTTGTTGATCTTAATGTCTAATGTTTCAGTGTTTGTTTTAATATTTATTATTTATTAATGCATATTGAATCAACTATAGGTTTGTGTTTGTTTGAATAGATCCTAGTCAAGTATTGATTGGGAAACATATTCAAACTTAGTCGTATGTAGTCTCCATGTGAATGGACCATGCTAATGGACCATACGCATAAACACTTTATGCTAATGGACCAGTCGCACGACTGAACCAGGAGACTGGATCAGTCGCACGACTGAGACATATGGATGACTCAGTCGCACGACTGAACCTTCAGTCGTGTGATTGACTCGTTCGCATGCTTTAGTCACACGACTGAACCATGCTAATCGTCCAGTCGTACGATTGACTAACCCTAACCTATAATACCACTTAATTCGTGGAAAAACATAACACTTTGAAGAATTCAACTCCTACTCGTACCCTAGCTGTCCAGAATGTCCAAGAAAGCAAGTCCAAGTTCATAGATCGTTGTTGATCGATTCCAATTCATTCTTAACATTTAGTTTAATCTTATATCGATTGGGTTAACGTTCTCACTAATTGGATCGTCAATCAAATAGGATTCCGCACTATTTGAGTTGGTATACACATGAATCAGTTAGTACTCCGTCCAATACACAGTCCCTAACAGGTGGATCTTCATAAACCTGTTCAGGAGGTCCATATAGAAGAGCCTCTTACTTCAACAAGTGCCTACATCATGGCAACCCAACTCATTGACACTTCCCTTGAAGTTGTCATTATGCAGGGGAAATCTAGCAACCAAGAACATAGTGATGGGGATGAGAAAGACGACTTTGGTCAATTCTCTTATCCCCCATGATTCTTCTAATTTAGGTGAGGGAACATTATACTAAAGGTTCAAACGCTTACTCAAATCTATACTTATTAGTCTCTAAGGCTAGTCACATGGAATCTCAAGTGACTTCCCCGCAAAGGAGGGTCAATGATGAACAACTCGATATTTATGATCTTAAGGAAAAACTAGCTAGGAGACATTAAGAAGGAGTCTACTAGGAACATAAGAACCTATGGATGTAATAGACCTAACCCTTAGCTCACATATGAAAGAGGGTGATGCTACCAAAAAGGGGGAGAGAAAGTCTAAGCAATACACAAAACCTAGGAGTTCTTCACATGGTATGGACATTGAGGATTCACCACCCTCACTTGGAATTGTCCATACTCAGCATCCTCCAAGTTTACATGATGTGGAGTCACTCATACAACGTCTATTTGAGGAAGGTATCCTAGAGCTATGCCTAACCCATTTATCTCTATGAAAATCCAATCATGGAATGAAGTATGATACCGATAGGTGAGCTCTGATAATTATAGAACTCAGGGGTAACATGAAATCTTTAACATTTCAAGCCAGTTTATGAGATAGTTGATTCTGATTAACCTTCAATTACCAAGCAAGTCAAAATAGGCAGGCTACAAGATAACGGATAGGTTTTAAGACATGTACTTCTTCAGATATGTACTCTCAACACCATTACCTTAGGAGCACTAGTTGGTGAAGGTGCTTTACAACCTCTCTTGGCCAGAGCCTGGCGCTACTCAGGAAATAAAGGCCAAACTCTCTCCATCCTGAGTCACCAAGGCCTTTGAGTGACTATGGGAAAAAGAAACTGTTGGACCAAAGAACCAATGAGCCAAGATCAGAAAACCTCTAAGTCCCACATGGTATCACAACAACTGCTGAAAGCCTCATCAGCAGTTTGACAAGTGCTGAAGACTTCAACAGCTGAAGATCAAGTGCTGAAGACTTCAACAGCTGAAGAACTAAAGTGCTGAAGTACAACAGCTGAAGAACACAAGTGCTGAAGCTGAAAGACCAAAGTACTGAAGTACAACAGCTGAAGAGTTTACAAGTGCTGAAGATCAACAACTGATGTACAAAGTCTGAAGACCAAAGCTTGAGTCATCAGCTGATGAAAATCTGAAGGTCAAAGTCTGAAGATCAAGTACTGAAGCCTCAGTAGTTTGTCACAACTGCTGAAGAGTACTTCTTCAGTAGTTGTGATATCAGTAGTTTATATTTCTAGTTTCAGTAGTTTTATGTTTCAGTAGTTTTGTAAAACGACTGAAGAGCTTGTTCTTCAGTCGTTGTAGTTTCAGTTGTTTCTAATCAGTAGTGTTAAGATTAGTTATTTTGTATTAGATCTGCCAGTTGTCACTTTCCGTGATAACAGCAGTGATTGTTGCACTCTATATAAGGAGTGACAACCTATTGTAATAGGTGAATGTTGGGAATGAACGTGAATGAATGAATGATTTGATTAGAAATATCCATATCTATAAACATTCCTTGAATCAGAAATATATTCTCTCCTATAACCGTATGTGCTCTTAATGCATACAAGCATCGACTTCTTGCTACAATTTGTCTAATTCCTGTTCTTATTCCGCTGCTTGAACTCTAATACATCAAACTTGTGATCGCTGATCCTGTCAAATGGTATCAGAGCAGGTTAATCATTGATCGATCTAATAATTGATCATTGAAACTGCTATTCAAGATCTAAGTTTGATTGAATTAGCTTTTGTTTTTGCAAGAAACGGTTATAGAGATTGAATTTTCTGTATTTCTGGTCATTCATCCTGAGATCTTTTCTGGTTTCATTGAGTTTGTTGTGGTCTGTGTAAAACTTTTAAAAGCTTGAATTAAATTGTTTTGAACTGAAAATGACTACTCCCTCCAATGATCCTCACAATACTGGTTCCTCAACCAAGCCACCAATGCTGGTTAGGAATGAGTATAACATATGGCAAAGACGAATGCTCCATCACCTGTCTGTTAACAGCGCAGGTTGTTGGACATCAGTGGTACATGGTCCACACAGCCTATGGTGAATAACCCGGAAACCAATCAAATGGTTCCGAAGAGGAGGGAGCAATACTCAGATGAGGATAAGAAGTTGCTTGAAATTGATGCAAAAGCCATGGAATTCTGGCCATGGCACTGCCAAATGAAATCTATTCTGGGCTAATGCATCATGAAACTGCCCATGACCTCTGGAATGCCTTGAAAGAACAATTTGGAGGAACAGATGAGGTCTTGGCAAATAATAGAGAAATCCTTGCCCAACAATATGAGACATTTTCTCATAGAAAGGGTGAGACACTGACTCAACAATATGAGCGGTTCTCTTGTTTGATCTCTGAATTAAAATGGTCAAACTTGAGTACACAAATATCCAGATGAATAACAGATTTCTCAGATCACTGCCTGAGAGATGGGACACATATACTATTGTCCTACGCTCCAGTGCAAGTTTGGACAAACTATCTCTCACCCAACTCCATGGGAAACTGCTCACGTTTGAGAGAGAGATAGAGATAGAACAGAAGAGAAGTTGTCTTCATCTGGAAAGCTCACTGAAGACTTTGTACCAGGCAACACTGCCTTGGTGGGTCATGAGTCAGAATATGCTTCATCTGAATGCCAGTATGATGAGCATATTAATTTCTCTTCAAGCACTTCTGATTCTGCATTTGTGAGTGTTGATGGTCAGTTTACTGGGTGTAATAATGACAATCTATGCTTCATTATGGATGATCTCAAGGGGATTGCTGATGATGACTTAGAAGAGATGGATATTTTGAGCCAAATGGCCCTGATAAATATCAGATCTCAGAAGTTCTATAAAAGAACTGGAAGAAAATTCCCAGGACTCTCTGGCAAACCAAAGTTGGTTTTGACAAGAGCAAGTTGAGGTGTCACAAATGCCAAAGGCTTGGACACTTTGCAAGAGAGTGTAGATCAACTGGATCTAACTCCACTGCACCCTTTGTGACTTTTCCTGGCAATAGTCAACAACACAGAGGGCAACATCCTGTCACTTCTAGTCATCATCCTCAACAACAATCTCCGGCATATTTGTTCCTCAGGGTCAAATGCCATATCCGTACCCTTGTTATTACATGCCACAGTCAAATCAAGTTCAAGTTCCTATGGCACCACAACCTCATGCACTACCAGAACCTCAGCCATCCCAATCTCATCAACAAACTCAACCTCAACAACACAGCTTCTTCACCCCAGGAGTTGTTGACTGGAGCAGTTTACCAGATGACATGTCTGGTCATGACCAACTGTTCTCAGGTGCTGGTCAACATGGTGGTGACAGTCCTTTGGGAATCTAGCTCTTATGGCTTTGGAGTCTGCTGATACTTCATTTTCTAATGCCTCACACCTCAGGTATCACAGGTATCCTCTGAGGCAAAAGCCAAATTATGTTCTGAACCATGCATAGCAGCATTTGCTTCCATTAGAGAAGCAAATGTAGCTCTAATTAATAAGAACATTGAGCTAGAACAAATAATTTCCAAAAACAAAGCTGAGTTTGAGTCTGTGCTTAAAGATAAAAATGATGAGATTTATAAACTGAAATGCCAAATAATTGATGATAAGGCTAGAGAAGAGGTACTTCTAGAGAAGTACAAAGATCTCAAAGAAACCCTTGCAGTTACCCAGGTAGAGTGTGATAGATGGGTACAATCATGCAAAGGTTTTGAAATGCTTCTTAGTAAGCAATCTGCTTCCAATGTGAAGTTTGGAATTGGTTACAATCACACTGCTCCACCTACAGATTTTACCCCAAGAGCAGAGGTAGAATCTGATGGTGAGAGTGATAACCAATCCATCACATCATGTGATCTACCTTCTGATACAGCACAATCAGAAGTAGCAGTCAGCATCAAGCCCTCTTTGAACTTATCAGCTGATGTTGATGGTTCAAATGCTGACACTCACATGATTAATGAGTTGATCAACTCAGGAGTTAATTCTGAAGGTCCTGAAAGGACTAGAGAGCAGGATTTAACACCTGAAGTTCAAACTTCAACTGCTGTCAGTACTGAAGAGAAGAAAACTGCCAGTAGAAAGAGTTTGAAGACTACTAAAGAGGCAGTCAAGAAAGCAAACAATGCTTCCAAAGCATTGAAGAACAAGTCTTCAGTTGCTTCACCCTCTTTAGTTGATGATCAACCTAAGATGAAGAAGAAACCATGTGAAGTATGTGGTTGTTCAATCATCTTACAGATGATTGTTGGTACAAAAGAGGTTCCAAACTCAAACAAAAAGAAGAAATTAATGAGAAAATGGTAAAAATGAAAACTGAGTTTGAGACCACATTTGTATCAGCAACATCAAATCCTGTAACCCTTAAGTCCTCAAAGAAATCCAAAAAGGAAGGGGTTAAACAGGTGACAGCTGAGAATGCTCAGAAGAAGAAGGGGCAACATAGGAACTTATCAAACTCCACTGGCAATGTGTCTGATGAGCTGAAAGCTTTATCACAAAATCAGACACAGCTGGTTATGATGGTTCAACATCTGTTGGGTAGAGTTAACCAACTAGATGCTCCTATGTTGAAACCACAGAAAAGGAGGTCCAAGCCAAAGGACTCCTCTTCTACACCATCTTCTTCCTCTCAGGCTGTTGTTTCAGATAAACCTGTTAGTTTACCATCTATTGATGAGACCAGGCCCAAAACCAAAAAGGTTGGGTCTCTAAAACTAACTGATTGTTTATTATTGCAGGGTTCTTCAACATGCCAAAGTAGCATCTGGTATGTAGACAGTGGGGGATCTATGCACATGACTGGGAACAGCTCTCTTCTTCATGACTACTCTCAAGGAAAGAAGGGATTTGTTTCTTTTGGCAATGATGCTAGGGGTTACATCATTGGTAAGGGCTTTGTCTCCAATGGAGAAATCAAATTTGATGATGTTAATCATGTGGAAAATCTCAAGTACAATCTCTTGAGTGTCAGTCAAATGTGTGATAAAGGCCATGTTGCTCTTTTCACCAGTCAAAACTGTAGGATTCTGTCATCCAAAGTTTTGCACTTGATTGACAAGGTGTTGGATGATCACACTCTCCTGAAAGCCAACAGGACAGGAAGAGTGTATGCCTTAGATCTTTCTAAGAAAATAGATCTCAAAGGCAATCCTTGCCTATTTTCCAAAGCCTCTTCTCAAGAATCTAAACTGTGGCACAGAAGGCTTGGTCATGTTAATCTCAAAAACATGAATCAGCTTACCCACAATAGTTTAGTCAGAGGCTTACCAATAAAGAGAGTTCCACTGTGATGAAACCTGCACTGCTTGTTTAAAGGAAAACAGCACAAAGTCTCATTCCCTCCTATTGAAGTGCCTAAGTCCACTGCCTGCTTGCAATTACTGCATATGGATCTATTGGTCCTGTGAGAGTAATGAGCATGGCAAAGAAGAAATACTGTCTGGTAATTGTGGATGATTACTCCAGATTTGTATGGACTTTCTTTCTACATTCAAAGGATGAGGCTGCTCAGAAGATTATTCACTTTGTGTTGTATATTGAGAAGCAGTATTCCCTTCCAGTCAAGTGTATTAGGAGTGACAATGGAACTGAGTTCAGAAATCATACACTTGATGACTTCTATCTTTCAAAGGGGATCAAAAGGCAGTTTAGCATTCCAAGGACTCCAGAACAAAATGGAGTAGTGGAGAGAAAGAACAGGACCCTCATTGAAGCTGCAAGGTCCATGCTGGCTGACTCAGGTTTGCCACTGACCTTTTGGGCTGAAGCTGTCAACACAGCTTGCTATGTGCAAAATAGAGTTTTAGTAAATCAGAGGTTGATGAAGACTCCATATGAAGTTCTCCATCATTTGGCTCCTCTGATTTCATTTTTCAAAGCATTTGGGTGTCCCTGTTTTATTCTCAACACAAAGGATCAACTCCATAAATTTGATCCTAAGGTGGATGCAGGGTATTTTGTTGGTTATTCATCTACTTGCAAGGCATACAGAGTCTTCAACTGCAGAACAAAGATGGTTGAAGAAACTCTACATGTTAAGTTCAATGAATCTCCAAAGGACAAGATTCCCAAAGCCCTGTGGAGTTATTTGATTTGGACATACTGCAATATGTTCCTATCAAACTCCTGCTGTTGCTCCTGTCAACAGTTCACCACCTGGTGGTACTGCTGATGATGATGATGATTGCAGTACTCACCTCTTCAGGTTTAGTGATCAGCTGCCTGATTCAGCTAGACCTGATGTTCCTGTAGCTCCAGTAGCACCATCCACAACAAATGCTGATGAGATCTCTTCGAATTCAACTTCCTTTGAATTACCATCCACTGATTGGTTTCAAGGAAATGATTCACCATCACCATCTGTTACTGCTGAGCCTGCTACAAACACTTGCACAGATCTCATTGTGTATCAAGATCTGAAGAATCACCCTATGTCTCAAATCATTGGTGATATCACTGCTGGAGTATCAACAAGAAGTCAATTGTCAAATTTCTGCTTCTATGCTCTCTTCATCAGTCAGCAAGAGCCAAAGAATTATCACATTGCTTTAAAGGACAATGGATGGGTTGATGCCATGCAGCTTGAGCTTCTTCAGTTCAAGAAACAGCAAGTGTGGGAACTGGTTCCTCTACCTCCAGGTAAGTGTGCAATAGGCACTAAATGGGTGTTTAGGAACAAAACTGATGAAAATGGGCTTATTGTTAAGAACAAGGCCAGATGGTTGTTCAGGGGTTTGCACAAGAAGAAGGTATTGATTATGATGAAACCTTTGCCCCTGTAGCCAGACTGGAAGCAATTCGATTGTTTTTAGCTTATGCTGCTTATCAAAACCTTAAAGTTTTTCAAATGGATGTCAAAAGTGCATTTTTGTATGGAAAAATTAAAGAAGAGGTTTATGTATGTCAACCTCCAGGCTTTGAGGACAATAAACATCCTAATTGGGTGTATAAGCTTGATAAGGCTCTTTATGGGTTAAAACAAGCTCCTAGAGCCTGGTATGAGACATTATCAAACTTTCTTCTGGAAAATAATTTCACTAGAGGCTCCATAGATAAGACTTTATTCATTAAGAAAGCTGGGCAGCATAATCTACTTGTTCAAATTATGTAGATGATATCATTTTTGCATCCTCTGATCCAAAGTTGTGTGATGCCTTTACAAAGTTGATGCAACAGAAGTTTGAAATGAGTGCCATGGGAGAATTACAGTTCTTTCTGGGGTTGCAAATCAAACAAAAGGCTGATGGAATTTTCATTCATCAGTCCAAATACACAAAAGATCTTTTGCAAAAGTTTGATTTACAAAACTGTAAGCCTGTTCTACCCCCATGTGCAGCACCACACAACTGGATACAGATCAGAAAGGTAAAGTGGTTGATGAAACACTTTACAGATGTATGATTGGGTCCTTGATGTATTTAACAGCTTCTAGACCAGATATTATGTTTGCTACATGTGTTTGTGCTAGATTTCAGGCTGCACCTAAAGAGTCTCATCTGATTGCAGTCAAGAGGATCTTTAGATATCTGCAAGGCACTCCATCTCTAGGTTTATGGTATTCTACTGGACATTCTGGTAAATTAGTTGCTTTTTCTGACAGTGACTATGCAGGGTGTAAGTTGACCAGGAAATCAACTTCTGGTGGATGTCAATTCCTAGGCAACTGCTTGATTTCTTGGCAGAGCAAGAAACAGACCTCAGTTGCTACATCAACTGCTGAAGCAGAGTACATTGCTGCTGCAAGTTGTACATCTCAGGTACTCTGGCTTCAAAACCAACTTTTATTATGGCATTACAGAGACTAAGACTCCATTGTTAATGGATAGTGCTTCAGCTCTTTGCATTGTCAAAAATCCAGTCCAGCACTCTAGGACCAAACATATAGAGAAGACATCATTTTATAAGGGATTGTTTTGAAAAAGGTCTGATTGATCCTAAGTTTGTGCCTAGTGCTGATGAGCTTGCAGACATTTTTACTAAGCCTTTGGATAGTTCAACTTTCCAAAACCTGGTGTTAAGGCTTGGTATGCTGCAGCTAGAATAAGTGACAACTACTGATGATCTTAGTAATAAGTACTGATGATCATTAGTAACTATGTCACATATAAGTACTGATGAGCTCTTTTACCCTCAGCAGTTTTTATAACTACTGAAGGCTAAATGTCTCACAAGTACTGAAGTACTTCATCTGTTCTAAACTACTGATGTAGTTACAACTACTGATGATGCAGCTACAACTACTGCAATCAGTAAAAACAGATAAGTACTGATGTCCTATGAAACAACTGAAATCAGCCAAAAAGGCTGATGAATGTGTTGAGGACAGTATGAAACAGCTGAAAAGCTAAGAATTGACGAAAACAGCTGAAGAGAACTTCTCTTCAGTCGTTTGTACAACTGCTGTTTCATTCTAAACAACTGAAGCAAAACCATGTCTTCAGTAGTTTTATAACTACTGATGACTAATACCAAGTCTTCAGTTGTTTACAACAGCTGATGACAAAACCACTGTCTCAGTAGTTTCATAACTACTGATGACAAACACCAAGTCCTCAGTTGTTTCAATCATCTGAAGTCAAAACCACGGTCTTCAGTAGTTTTCTAACTTCTGATGCCTAACACCACGACTTCAGCTGTTTCAACGTCTGAAAGGATAATACCATGTCAACGGTCGTTTAAAACTACTGATGACTAACACCACATCCTTCAGTCGTTTTCTTACCCGTACCCTATATATACCCCTGACCTAATCCTTCAATGCTTCATCTTCTTCAAACCTAACGTTCCTCTCCAAAACTTCCCTCTTCTCAATGGCGTCCATGCAAATTAAACCGCGACACAACTGTGTTGCCTACCTCACTAAATCGCCTATCTGGACTAAGTTCGATACTGCTATCGATCTTATGGTTCAGTCCCAATACAATACGGCATTTCTTCTGAATCCCATACTACATGCCGAATCCCTTCAACAATTTTGGATGAACGTTACTATTACCACTGGGGAGAACAACACACCATCTCTCCAGTCGGTCGTCAACAACAAAGAAGTAGTCATCACTCCTGCAATAATCCGCCAAATTCTTCATCTGAATGATGCTAGTTCTCCTGCTGGATATCCGAAGGGCACCACAGATCTATCCTTTGCCCAACATGGATATCAAGGCGATCTCAGTGCCTCCACTATCATGAAGAAACACTTTAATGACGCTGAGCGCCTAATTTTTCACATGGTGAATGTATGTTTGGCCCCTAAGACGTCGTCTTGGGATCAAATGTCGACAAAATGGCAGCAGGTAATGTATTCTATTCTTGAGCAACAACCGCTAAACTTTTCAGAAATAATATTTTCGGAGCTCAAGGATATGGCTCAAAAACTAACTGCCAACCGTTGGATACTATATCCACGGTTCATAATGGCCATCATTACAAACCAGCTTAATGCTGAGGGACTTGTTGGCTTGGGAGTCCCTGCTACGGCTGTTCTGCCGGAAGTATACTCCCGGCACAACTCTGACCAGACACTAAAATGGCTGCCAAGCTGCGAAAACCCACGCAGCTGGAACCCACAGCCACCACCTCCAAATCAAAAGTCCCCACCAAACCCACCAAAAAGAAACCCAAAACGGCTACTCAGGGAATTGAGTCCCCTGAGGATGCCCCTGCAACACAAACGCAGGATATATCCACTAGTCCAAACCCCCTAGTGGATACAATGACTCTTCCAGCCATAGCCGCTCAGGCTTCCTCTCAACAGGAGCCTGCAGCAACCACAAAGGGGTACCTACATATCTGGGATCTTCCTCACTTGAGGGGATTGCCATTGAAGAGCACCAACCTCCCCAGGTGCACACTGCTTCCATCCCTTCACCCCAAACAACCGCCCCTCACAGCCCAACTTTAATAGTTGCACAAGTGCTGACTCAACTGCACTCCTCACCCCTCCCCAGAAACCACTTACTACTGGGAATACCTCTACAATTGAGGGGGAGGAACACAGTGCACTTGAGAACCCACAGCATAGGGGTTTACCACTTCTATCTCCTGGTGTAGACAAGGAGCTTAGAATATCTAGTGAGGCTGCCACCTCCTCTGACTCAGCACATGATCAGAATGAGGCTGGTAACATTGCTAAGACCTCACTAGAGGCAACAGCCGATGATGGACACTGTCCTGAGGCTGGAAGTCCCCAGTACCAAGCACAAGGGGCACATGCACCAACTGGTCAGTGCATGTAAATCCTGCTCTAAGCAGGAGGTCAGATGATTCAGTTTCGGCTGATGATGACCTGGGCTTTTTCTACGATGTTCTTGCCCAGAACACAATCCTTGAAGAGAAAGTCAGTAGGCTGCAAAACCTACTTGATCAACTCTCACAAGGAGAAAGACCATCTGCCTCTACCCCCCACAGATGGCACCTTCACTTGAAGGTTCCCCAAACACTGAGCCACTCCAAACTCAACCACCTGCCTCTGCTTCAGGCCCTATTCTCAGGAACAGAACCCTCCTGAGCAAATAGGTGCTGTACTTCAAAATTCCCTCCCTCATCACACCCATAATCACTGATATTGTGACTAAAGCCATTGATGAGAGGCTTTCCTCAACTTTACAGCCCTTGATTGATGCTGCTGTCCAAAAGACTCTTTCTGCGGTACAAACCCCTTCCTCCAATGCATCCAAAAAGGGGGAGAGTACTGCAGTGAAAGAAAAGAAGAGGAAAAGAACAGAGGAAAAGAAAGAAGAGAAGCAAGCCCAAGAGGAGGAGAAAGAAAAGCAACCTCTGCTCACTTACAAGCGAAAGAAAAGTGCTGATGATCATACTGCTGAAGACAAATCCTTGGAGGAGCTGGTAAAAGAAGCTGACACTACACACAGCCGATCCATGGATAAAATAATTGAACAACTCTTCAGGCAGGGGTTTGACACAGCCACACTGGATAGTGAGATCAGAAGGTTGAAGTGCAAGAGATACAACCCGATGGGCAGGGTATGATGCTTTGGAGAAAGAGAGGTTGGAAATAATGATCCGCTTTATTGCAAAATACTTAGGAAGATCGTTAATGGAGATTCGCGCATGGACCAGGGACAGTATTCTGGCTATAGCCACCAGAATCTTTCTGTCTGAGCAATTCAACACAAGGGATTATTGTGGAAGCCCTTGATGAGGCTGGGGCTGGTAAAAGGTTAGAGATGGCTAAACTCACAAAGGCGAAACTAACTACAAAGATGCTGGATCAACCTTCCCTTCCACCCACTCAAACAGATCCTATCCCTCAAATCTCCCAACCAATCTCTAAGCCAAAATCCAAACATCCTCATTCTTCAAAACCAATTCCTTCACCAACCCAACATCATCCAGTGATGCACCCAGAAGGAGGAGAAGGGTGCTGAGGATGGAAGAAGAAGACGAAGAGGAGGATGAAGATGATAGTCTGCCACTCTCTGCTGTTCTAAAGCTGCCAAAACCCCGAAGTCAACCCATGATCACACCTGACTCTCAAGGGAAATGGTCAGAGTCAAGATAGAAGAAGAAGAACAGCAGAGAAACAGCACGATGAGCAACTGTTGAAGATGGTTGACAAGGAATTTCCTCAGTCATCATCTATTCAAGCCATGAAAGGGCATGCTCAAAGGCTGTACACTCTCAGGCACACTTTTCAGTATCAGAAGGAGAGAGTGAGAGTATGGCCGGCCCAGGGTGAGTTCTAGAATCCATAAAAGAACTATTCCTCACAGATACAATGGCCAGGTACGAAAAACAATAGATTCTACCATCATGTTGGCCATTGTAGTCTCACCTTGGGAAATCATTGATGAATTCAAGAAAGCTCACCAAGCAAAGAAGACCCCTCAAGCTTTACTAGAAAACAAGATGATTAAGAAGGGGTTGTTATATAAAAAGCTTGAAGACATCCAGAAGAATGAGCTCCAGTTACTCCTTGAAGGCAACCATCCTGATGAATTTGTATATAGGGAGGTAACTACGGTGGAGCTGAAAAATGGCAGGACCATGAAGTACTTATCAGAGTACTATGGTCCAGAGTTCTTCTTCGAAGGAGGAGTAGAAGAACTCTCTCAGGAGGAACAAGTTGTTCTCCTTGAGGCCTATGTCGAGAGTCATACAGACTCATTATGGGGAAGTAAATCTCATGAATGGGATAACAACTCTGTGTCCAGTTCCCCAAAACAGAGTTCCCATTCATACCCTGCCAAACAAATATCTGAGATTTCTTCCCAGGCCGGAGCTTACATGGGTCATCTTCTCTACTGATCAAGAAGGAAAAAGACCAACACTTTGCCAACAATAAGTGGGATAATAAATAATTTAGAGGTTTTGGCTGCATTGGTTCAGGGGGAGTTTGTTGGACCAAAAGAACCAATGAGCCAAGATCAGAAAACCTCTAAGTCCCACATGGTATCACAACAACTGCTGAAAGCCTCATCAGCAGTTTGACAAGTGCTGAAGACTTCAACAGCTGAAGATCAAGTGCTGAAGACTTCAACAGCTGAAGAACTAAAGTGCTGAAGTACAACAGCTGAAGAACACAAGTGCTGAAGCTGAAAGACCAAAGTACTGAAGTACAACAGCTGAAGAGTTTACAAGTGCTGAAGATCAACAACTGATGTACAAAAAGTGAAGACAAAGACTGAAGTCATCAGCTGATGAAACATCTGAAGGTCAAAGTCTGAAGATCAAGTACTGAAGCCTCAGTAGTTTGTCACAACTGCTGAAGAGTACTTCTTCAGTAGTTGTGATATCAGTAGTTTATATTTCTATTCAGTAGTAGTTTTATGTTTCAGTAGTTTTGTAAAACGACTGAAGAGCTTGTTCTTCAGTCGTTGTAGTTTCAGTAGTTCTAATCAGTACTTTGTTAAGATCAGTATTTTGTAAAGATCTGCCAGTTGTCACTTTCCGTGATAACAGCAGTGATTGTTGCACTCTATATAAGGAGTGACAACCTATTGTAATAGGTGAATGTTTGGGAATGAATGTCGTGATGAATGAATGATTTGATTAGAAACATTCCATATCTATAAACATTCCTTGAATCAGAAATATATTCTCTCGCTATAACCGTATGTGCTCTTAATGCATACAAGCATCGACTTCTTGCTACAATTTGTCTAATTCCTATTCTTATTCCGCTGCCTTGAACTCTAATACATCAAACTTGTGATC
Source organism: Flaveria trinervia (assembly GCA_025506515.1). Lineage (NCBI taxonomy): Eukaryota > Viridiplantae > Streptophyta > Magnoliopsida > Asterales > Asteraceae > Flaveria > Flaveria trinervia. Next base: position 64,143,740 of record CM046452.1, on the reverse strand, counting down.
GCTGATCCTGTCAGAAACCAACTCTTAAGGAGATTGAGGAGGAGGGGGGAGAGAGGAAAATGAAGCTAAGGCGAGAGAATTCAAGTGGATCTCCAAGCTTTATAGAAGTTGCTATTAGGGCTGCCCCCATGCCAACACTCAACAAGATAAATAGAGGGCAGCCAGGATAACTATTTTCTGACCAGGATCTATGAAGTGGATGAAATTATCTATGTTCCCTTAGAGAAATTAAATGATTTGGTAGAAATAGAGCTATCTAAGGAGAGGAAGGAGGTAGAGAATGCAGAATTGCTCCTCAAGATTAAAGAAGAAAGAAGCAGAAAAGGTTGTACAAACATGCTCCTACCCTCCCCCTAGTTCATGACAAACCTAAAAGAGAAGTTGTGACAACTAAATAACCTTAGGTAGACAAAGAAGTTGATAGACAAAACATGATCAACTACCTGAGTGCCACAAGTCTCTATCAAGCATCTGTATCTCTTCCCCTGTATCTCTTCCCCTCACAGATGAATACATTGAGTTTGAGTATCTTAAGCAACTGGAGCAACAAGTCATCAAAGAACAAAAGGATGCTAAGAGAAAGATGAGAGAAGAAGTTGCAAAGTCAAGAGCCATCATCCAGAAGAGTGAAAAAAACTTTGTTGATAGGGAGAGGATGACGAGCTTCTTGAAGTTGTATAGATTCTCTGGAAGGGGGCTAGGTCTTATGTCTTTATCCACCATGGATGAGCACATTAGAGTGATCAAGAAGAATATTAAAAAGGGAGAGCTTATGGACTTGCATTTTCCACAAAGCTAAGCTCTTCCTGAAGATGAGGCTAATGTTAAACCCAATCAGACAACACAACCTGAACCTAGAATTTCATCTCAGCAAATCATATTCTATTCCAAAGAAGGGTTCTACTTCCTTTCTTTTGAACCTATGAGGAAAGAGGACCCAACTAAGAGAGGTACAACTGTACAACTGAACAACCTGGTACTCAAGACCACCCTCTTAGTTACTGACTCCAAACAGGAAGAAAAGGATAGCCATAAAGAGTGTATCATAGAAGAAGTCAAAGACATCCACCTCCACACCTCAAGATGAGTTAGAGCATCCCGAGGAAGTGCACAAAGAGGCTACTCAACCAACTCCAACTCAAGCATAACCTCTTGCATCTGGAAGACCTATTTTGTCTTGGACTTTTGTTGCTAATCCAGACAAATGGTATGTCATCAAAGATCAAGGTGGTCAAGATATCTATTTCTGGAAAGACATGTTGGATCTACCTCTGCGTGATCTCTATAACATGAGAAGATATTATGAAAGTCTGAAGGATCCTGATAATGATGAAGAAAGGAATGGTCTTAATCGTAATAAGGACTATCAATTGCTAAACAAGCTTATCTGTTTTGGTAGCATCAACCTAGGGGAGTTTATTAGGTTAATAGAAAGGTTGATGCAACCAAAGCAACTAAAATGCTTGCTTCATGCATGCACTTTGTACTAAGTAGAAGTTTGTTCAGAAGTTTTATACTCTACATAGAAAATATTCTAAGTGTAAAATCTTCAAAAGCCAAAAATCAAATCTTCCGAAGCTAAAGATAAAGTCTTCCAAAACTTTAGAGACAAAGTCTTCTAAAGCCAATGAAGTGAAGACTGATTTCTTCAAAATACAAAGAAGAATATGCTTTCCTTGGATGCACTTTTGCATAAAGCTAATTCACTTTCTGTTGCAACTCTGAAGACTCACCAACTTGCATAACTTATGAAAAGGTCCATGCTTTTACAACTATACATTAAGGTCTAGAGTCTATAACTTTCTATTTTATGTACTTTCAACCTTTTTGTATATCTTAGGATGTGAGCTATGACATGTCATAGTCACTATTTAAAAGGCAATCTGTCTTTTGACTTTACATTGATCTTGTTGTCTAGATTAGTGTTTCTAGCTGGCCTTCAAACTATGGCAGGCTATAGAATGTAGTATATAGTATTCAGGTTCTTGTATTTCTTTTCCATGCTTTGTAACATTTATAAAAGAACTTGAGAACAATATACAACAATCTTGAAACCATACTTATCTGTTTTTGTTCTTAGTTCTGTCTCTTTGTTTTGCTTGTATTATTAGCATGATAAAAAAAATTTGGTTCCTATTGATATGTTAAGTGTTTTAATACTTTTTTTATTGTGAGATTGATTGTATCGACCTCGTTTAACTGGTCCTACGGTTATAAAATTTGAAAGACTTAATTTATTATTATTATTGGGTTTTACTTACACTACTCATTTAGGTGTTATTGAAGAGTATTTGAAATGAAAAGTATCATCTACTAGACCCAGTTCGGTTGACTTAGACAATCTACTTGGGATTATAGTGGTAGGAAAAGTTTTTTGGATCATCATCTTGATCAAAGAGATGAAGTATTGGCTTAATTGACCATACCAACCACACGATCATGATTTTTCAAAATAAATAATGTATACTATACATAAAACATATAAGACGAGTATTTTAAGATATCATAAAATTAAAACACTTACTATATTCAATACATAAAATACAATCAGTTTTGAAGGTAAAATAGTATTTATAGCATTATTTACAAACTACCCCTTACATTTTGCTACTTAATATGTTTTAAAATTTAAGCTATATCTTTTAATCTATTACATTTAAAAGTTTTGATACAACACTTAACCTGTGTGTTCTTAAATGTTTTGTTGTAAACTTTTTGCTTAACAAATATATATTTTGTGAGCTATAGTAAGTTAATGCCTATATGTACAATTAGTCATGCAAAACTCATTTATTTAGTTTTTTAATTTTTAGCTTTGAAAAAACGAAATAGACTTTTGTAAAACTAGTACAAGAATAACAAAATATTAAATGCATCTGCCGCATGCAAAATGACACCCCACACATTACGTGACCACCCTTCTAGTTGTGAATATAGACCGATGTTTCTCACTGACTTGATTTCATTCTTATGATAATTGGTTAATGTACAATATAAAAATAGACCGCATTTGTTTGTATTGTTATTTATTGGCAGATTATGTTGGGAACAAAGTGGACATGATTTCATTTGTATAAAAAGGGTATAAGAGTGGGAACAAAACAGAGTTGTTTGCTTTGCATATTGGTGATATAAGTAGTTTTCACAACAAATCAACTAAAATATATGAAGATCTTTTAAATTAAAATCAATCTATTGCTATTGCTCATCATAACCAAGATAATATTGAAAAAGTGCAATTCAGATTCAATTGAATGCTACAATTAATGCTTGTCGATATTTTAATGATAAATATGACATTGTTTTGTGGTAATGATGAACAGAAAACCGTCTCTTTGCGACAGAAATTCCTTTGAACAAACGGTCTCAACTCTATTTGATGATGAAGAACATTTTCAATTACCAAAAGTTAAAGTGATAACCAAATTTATATTTTTGAGTATTCAAAAGATATTTCTAATTGTTTTGAGGATGAAATTCTAAATTCATTTTTAAAACAATTGGTGATGATGTGTTCATTTTGTTAATTGATGAGTCTAGTGATGTGTGAAAACAATGAAATTGTTCTACAACATGCGGATACACATGGATTTGTTAAGGAAGGATTTACAACATGAATTGAATCATAAAAGAATAAGGGGTCAAGTATATAATGTGTAAAACAATATATGATGTAAGTTTAATAATTTAATAGAAATTATATTAGAAGTAAACAGTTTTGCATATTATGCATATAGTTGTACTCACCACTTCAATTAATGGTTGTGATAATTGCAAGAAAACATTTTAGGTATTGTGACCGTATTTTTTTATCAATTAAAGCATGCATATGAATATGTTTGCTCTTCTTAAACAACAAATATATCTTTTGTATAAATGAGAAAGAGAGAGTGAAAACGAAATGATAGTGGTATACTCAAACCGAAAGTTGATTAAATCAAAAACATTTGTTTTGAATGCCCCAAATATACATGATGAAATCCTCATTACAAAGCACTTACATGTTTCGCTAATATATTTTCATCCATCATCAGAGTCCACTTCTAGTCAAACATCCAGAGCACTTATATGATCTGGATGGCCTGTCGCCGGAGCAAAGGTATCTCCGGCCGGACGGTGATAAACTCCGGCAAGCTACGGAGTTTGAAAGTGAGAACTCAGCGCTGCGGTTGCGGTGTTGGTGTGGTGGTGGTGGAGGTGGAGAGGAGATCAAATCTTGACATGAAAGCTTATGAAAGCTGTTCAAACCACAACCCATGAAAGATGATGTTGCCATTAAATCTGAATAAGCTTTCAAAGTTTGTTTGAATATTTCTAACAGTTTTTATGGACACTACTTCAGATGATGAAGATGAAGATCTGAAAGTATGGAGACAGGATCATCGATAGTCAATGATTCTACACACATACATTATAAATAATACAAGTGCTTTGAGTTTTTTTTGTAATTTAAATTATAGATTATTCCTTTCCAACATCTACTATATAAAATTCAATATTAGATATAGTATTTTTTCCGTTTTAATATAGAAGAAAAAAAAATATTTTATAGATACATAGTTCGTTTTGTCATGCATGCATTAGTGAATCTTAATAAAATATTTGGATTTATTTGCATTAGAAATAAGAGATGAGAGAAAATATAAAAGCCAGAGAAGAGGTATTCTCAAATATTTTATCATCTAACTCCAATATCCAACGAATAACACATCCATTCCATATTTATATAGCAACCGATTAACTAATGAAGACAATATATGATCAATTCTCATAAGAGGTTTTAACCATTCAGCATTAGTATAATGTTTAACCATTCATGGACAAATCTCTAAACCATTTAGATATTTGTTTGCGAAACAAACAGTCTGAATCATTAAATGTTAAACCATTTAGATATCAGAACCATTAAGAGACTGATTAAAAGGCTATCAAATATCCCTTAGTTTGGTTAGCAAAAATTTTGCATTTTTTCTCTGCCGATCATCAGAAAAGTCTTGTTTAGTTCAAACTCGATCAAGAGGTTTTATATATATGAACCAACCAACAATTCAATATAGTATTAATTCAAATTCATTTGTATGAATCTGATTGACTACATACATTTAGAACACAACTACTTGATGGTTGAATAGCATTCAACAATCAAATCAAAATGAACAATTAATGTGATTGTTAGTGTTTCAAAGCACCAAATACCAAAATAGATGAAATCCATTCTTGCAAATCTAAGACCAAGTTAGAATCTCTTAATGTTTAACTAGTAATTAGATCCATAGATTTCTGATATGTGTCAATCTTGTTTTTTGTTGTCTCCTTGTTCCAATACTTTCCTTTTGTAGTGGAACTATCTGAGTATGTGCTTTGCTATATAATGTGACCTTGGTTCTTTTGCCTGAGCTATGATACTAAGTTTATATATGATATCTTGATGGGTTTTTGTATGCTAAGCACCACATCAAGATCAACAATGAACTTCTTCATCAAAGCAATCTCTTTTACCACATTCGAAGCAGATATGGATTCAGATTTTGTAGTGACTAGGCTACTGAGCTTTGCTTCAAACTTCTCCTAGTTATAGCTCCACCATTCATAGTGAATACATAACCTATTTATGATGAAGAATTATATTAATTTAACTGGAAACTAGAAAGTATAATACTTAACCATTAGCTCTTTTCCACTCCTCCACACATCAAGAACATATGATTAGTCTTGCTTAAGTACTTAAGAATGTTCTTTACAAAAATCTCTCACTTGGATTATGTTGATATGTACGTGTCATACTCATCATGAGTGATACTCCGTGTCTAGTACATAGTATGACATATATAATAGAACCAATTATAGAAAGATATTAAACACTTTTCCATTTTCTTCTTTTGTTCCTCGGTTTAAAGGATACTAATTACTTGCAGTATAGTTTTGTTTGCCATTGGTAAGTTTTCTCTCTTGAAATCTTGCATTAAGAAATATCTCATAACCTTATCAATATACGTACTTTGACTTTGACCAAAAAGCTACTTTGATCTATCTCTATACTTTTTTTATTCCCATAATATACGCGACTTTATTAAGATATCTCATTGCGAAGCATTTGTTTAACCGAGATTTTACATCACTAAGCATTTCTATATTGTTTCCAATAATAGTATGTCATTTCCATACAAGATCTAATGTAACATAGCTCCCAATTACCTTCTTGTTACAAATGGCACATTTTTGTTATTGATTAAAAAACTCTTTGACTTTTTCATAAAAAAGGAGATTCTAGCTTGGAGATGCATGTTTTAATCCATAAATAGATATATTCAATTTGCAAACCTTAGTAGGATTGTTTGGATTCTTAAAAACTTCTGGTTATGCATATAGACATCTTCAGCAAATTGTCCATTTAGGTGTAAAGCCCCATTTTCAGTCAACCTCATAGTTGGTGAAGATCATACATAGGTTGGACTCACCTTAGATTAGATTGTTTATATTTTCTTGTAATAGGTCTTATGTTAGCTTACTTTTGTATGTAGTTAGCTTTATTTTGTTTTGCAGTAAACTATAGTTTCATTCACACTCAGCTGTTTAGGTCTCTCTACGAAACTGTTGTGTCTGTCGGGCGAAACTACAGTTTCGGCAGAACCTTTCACTGGCAGCGAAACTGTCTGCGAAACTAAGACTGCTATATATAGTTTTGATCTTTTTCATTGTGGATTAATTTTGCAAAACCCTAATCGTGTATCCTTGTTGCAAGTAACCTTTGTAAGCAGTAATTTCATAGAAATATCATTGTGCTTTATTATTATTGAGTATATTGATCATCATTGTCTTAGTTTGATTGAATTGGTATTGTTCTCAATCTTCATTATCCTTCTTGTCTATTGTTTGTATTTGATATTGAACGATTCAACAACTCATTTGTACTGCAAATCGATCAAATGGACCAAAAGTTGGTTTCATGAACATAACCATAGTTCTAATCTATTACATTATCTAGTATTCATTGTTTAATATTCACGCTCTTAGATAACCATTGACATGTTGCCATTATTTGATTCGGGTGCCTCTTCATGCCTAATCATCATCATCTCAATCAAGCTTGGAATTAATTAATATGCATACTAAAAGTCAGTGATACTAAGTGAGTTTTAGTTTTAAATTCTAGAATAATAATTTATAATTCCATGGATATTTAAAAAGTGATCATAGTGTAAAATTTTATTTATTAACATAAAATATCATAGATCATTCTGTACACTGAAAACATATCATGTATAACATATAGTGATCATGCCACACATATAAGCGACACTACGAACTGCTAGCACAACGCTTGCTTCTGTGAGTTCTAGCATGAAGAAAGCTACTATGGTTGCAAGAAAAAATCAAGCCGATGAGTTGTCAACATAAAGCATGCCTTGAGTCCTAGCACAAAGTAGGAAAGTAAGTTGTTAGCACAAAGCAGTCATTTGAATTGTTAGCATAGAGTAGACCCTTTGAATTGTTAGAACAAAGCTGACCTTTTAATGCAAGGAAACATCAAGCCTTTGAATGCTAGCTCGAAACTAGACTTTGGGTAATAATAATCACCTAGTATCCATATTAATCCTTAAGTTGAGTTATAAAGTTAGGTATAACTGAGTATGATATCTTGGAATAATAGATGAGCATATGGGGAAGTATTCCAAGTGTGATGAATGCGGATAATGGTTATCCATGTTGACAATTGGTCTAATAAGTGACTGTCAACTAATACGAATGGGATGCAGTCTTTATCGGCTAAGTAATTGGTCAATATAAATAGGATATATACATCAATGTAGATGGTAGGAGATAAGTGTACTATGTGGATAAGTTGCACAAATGAAGATGACTTAATTTAATACATGTGAACCTTTAAGTTGGCTAAGTGTAAGGTTTAGTAAACGTAGAAGTTAATGTGGGCAACAATGACTGTGGCTGAGTATACAAACATGAGTAAACGAAAGGCAAGTGGTGGTGAATGTGGTTGAGTGAACAAATACAGGTAACAATTCACCTTTTTGCATTGGCCATAGTTAGACTAACCAAGCAGCCAAGCGGTAGAGTAAACAAATTCGCATAATCGTTTACTCAACTGCTGTAACCTATGTGAGTAACAGTTGTATGCGTGAGACTTTACTCATCTACATTGACACTTAATTAGAAAGGAACACTTGACATCAAGTTGGAAGAAGTAAAATTCTTGGACGTAGCAAGAAAGATCCTCACTACCTCAAGTCTTGCAGCTGGTGCAAAGACAACAGTGTAATCAATTTCTTTCTCTTGGGTGTATCCTTGAACTACCAGTCTTGCCTTATTCTTAATTATCAAGTCTCTATCATCTCTCTTGTTTCTAAAGACCCATTGGTGCCTATTGGTACTTGACTAGATGGTAGCAGACATAGGCTCCAAACCTTTTGTCTTTTGAATTGAAGCATTTCCTCTTGCATTAACTCAACCGAGCTACTATCCTTTAAGCTTTGGGTTCCATCTAAGACAAAAAGCATGAGTACATTCAGACATACCATTGTGAGTTTTCCCCTTATTCTCACTCCGTTAGAGACTTCTCCTATGATGTTCTCAGCTGGATAAATGTTGTGAATCCTAAGCTCGAGAACCACCTACAATTACAAATATAGATTCAGGTTGTAAATATTTTGCTCAGGAGCTTGAACACTTGGGCCAGCGATTGTTTCAAACTCATTCAATGAGGACCGATTGAATGATAGGAAACATCAACATCAACTGTTGGTTGTGAAGCATCATCACAATTTCTTGTTCCTTCATGATGCTATTTTATCAGCTTGGTGTTGTGTGGTGTCATGAATGACTTTTGAGGCTCACTAGGTGGACCATTGGTTGAAGCTCCACTATCTCTTGAAATAGTTATACTGTCAGATCTTAAGATAGTGGGAGCCTGATCTTCGGCTACTCTTAGAGAACTTGAATGAGGTCTGGGTAGCTCAAATAGTTGATCATCATCAGAATCACTATGAGTATCTATTCCATCTAAAACATTCTCACAAGATGGTTTAGCATAATTGGGAAATATTTTAAGTGAAAAATATGATCACGACCATTCCCCTAGCACAAGGAGTGTGTTCAGTGACAACAATGATAGACGATTCCTCAAATTATTGATTTTTGATGTTATAAACTCTATAAGCAATAGAGTTAGAGTAATATCCAACAAAGATAGCATCATCCGACTTTTCAGCAAATTTCCAAATTGTCCTTTGTGTTAAGTATAGTACACATGCTGCCAAAGGACCTTAGAAAACCAATGAACAGTGGCCTCTTGTTCCATAGCTCATAAGGGGTTTTTCCATGTGTCTTAACTACAAGAACCTTGTTCTACACTATCATACCCCTGCTTATAGCGGAATCATAAGGATGTAACGGACGAAATTGTCATAACACATTGTTAGTTAATAGAGATGCAATAAATGATGAAAGTCAACATGTCATGATGTCACCCTACACAAATGGGAACTTGTGTCACAGTTAGTTAATCCCACGACAAACATAGTCATACAAACCAATATGTATGAATCCCATAACCCGAGAACAAGTGAACATAAAGTAAAATAAATAAATAATGGTCAATGAAGTAGCCAAATGCATCTAGTGGTTTAAATAATGTAATTCTAAGATCATCGCTAAGGCACCATCCCTAGCTATCCTCATTGATTACGTGAAAAGATATGCTCAAAAAGTCAAATATGTTGATGAGTTTGCAGGTTTAAATAATAAACAAAACTTGATGTTGTGTAATAGTTGGTAGTACATGAGTGCATACAGTTATAAGCAAGTAATATTGCATGTAATCATGAGCATCACAACTAAGCCTACAACGTACACACAGATCTTGTCAGAACATATTCCTCCCTAGGGCCCGTACCTGGCCACTGTTAGTCCCAACTAGTATACTACGAAAACAAGGTGGGGGTGTCAGCCCAATAGTACTATCAATACCTGTCTGTCGGCTCTAATACTGGACTTAAATAATTGTGAATAAAGAACCACAAATCTAACTCATGCATGTACCAGATATATATTTACAAAATAAAAACACAACAGTCCCAAAGATTGAATAAGTTCACAACATAAAAAGGTAGAGCATACTTTTCTCCCTAGTTTATAAATATTTAAAATGAAAATGGGGTCACGAAACTCACCTTGAAATGAGATAAAAATATTTGGATGAAAGACAACGACGATCAAATACCTATTTATAATTAGTTATAATTAAGTCTTTAAACATGTTCAAAGAGAAATGTACGTTCGGTCGGTTTCGAGTCGGCTCGCGTTGCATGACTCATATATTAATATATATATATATATATATATATATATATAATCTGATTGCTAAAATAATTAATATGCGACGACATAGTTTTCTCACGACATAATGATATTAATAATAATGATAGTTAATGATAATAACAATTATAATAATAGTAATACTAATAAAAATAATGATAATAATATAAATAATATGATAATATTAATAATAGTAACAAAAATGATACTTTTAATAATAATATTAGTAGCCATAATAGTAATAATGCTAATAAGTGAAATGAATACACATAACACCATTCACGCACAAACGCCACGCGCACACACACACACGTAACACCCCCTTAGACACATTCCACAACACGGTTCACACCTATATATACACCCACGATCATATACACAAATACAAACAACACACGCATATATATACAAGGTCATGCAAACAAACTCAAACAATAAATACATATATATATATATATCATATATATATATATAGGGGAGGGTTCAAATGAGAATCATTTTTTATGAGAACTCTAAGAACCAATCTCAGCCACTCAATTTATATCACGTGCAAATCAAATGCCTTTCCCCCCTTTTTTTTAATGTTCGTAACTTTTTTTCACGACATCATTTTTTTCAAAAAAAAATCACCATAAAATTCAGTATTTTTTTATCTTTCCAACGCCTACCATATTGATATACCTTTCTAAAAAATGATGCATCCATTGTTTACATATGTGTAAATCTAGTTATACACATATGTAGTACTGGATTTACACATGTGTAAATTCGATATTATATATGTGTAAAACGAATTTCGTTAAAAAAACGGAAATTTTTTATTTTTTGTAAATTTTTTTATATTTTTTTTATGAAAGAGGGAAAGTTGGGGAACATTTTTGTGTTTTTATTTTTTTATTTTTATGTTATTTTTTTATTATAAATTTTTTAAATATGTTTTTGTTAATTACAATTTTGTCATTGAGAACTAGTGGTTGAGATTGTTCCTACAGTTCTCACAAAAAAAGCTAGTTCTCATTTGATCCCTCCCCTACACACACACACACACACACACACACACACAACACACACACACACACACACACACACACAATATATATATATATATATATATATAATGTATAATCATCCAACAAATAACACACACACACACAACAAACGCAACAACACACATACACACACAATCTAGCATAGACACTCCAATACACACACACATTAAAGAGAACGCACACACTGTTAGGACCGTGTATGTAAGGAGTACTAACTAATAATGTATGAAACCAAATCAAATTGTGTGGAATCCTATTTGATTGGCGATCCAATTAGTGAGAATGCAGTTCTGATCAATCTAACGATTAAAGAAACGTTAAGAACGATTAGAACAAGATCAACTGTGAACTATGAAGTTGGAACAGGTTTTCTAGAGTCTCTGGACGGCTAGGGTGCGAATATGTGTTGAAAGTCTTGAAGTGTTACGTTTTCCACGAATTAGATGGTTTTTATAGGTTAGGGTTTTCAATCGTACGACTGAACCATTAGCATGGTTTAGTCGTGTGACTGAATCATGCGATTAATTCATACGCACAACTGAAGATTAAGTCGTGCGACTGAGTCCTTACGTCTCAATCGTGCGACTGATCCAGTCTCCTGGTTTAGTCATGCGACTGGTCCATTAGCATGAAGTATTTATGTGTATGGTCCATAGCATGGTCCATTCGCATGAAGACTTCATAGAATTAGTTTGAACACGTTTTTCAATCATTATTGACTAAGAACTATACACAACAACCTCAAACCTATATAGTTAGTTCAACATACTTTATCACATAATAAACAATGAAACATTAAACATTATAATCATTAATCACATATTGTATTTCATTCAATTCATCCATTACATATATGTAAGACATGACAGACATTTTACACTAAGCTCCTAAACTAGGTACATATGTATCAACACACACGTAGCAGAACACACACACGCAGCAGAACACGTACACACATACACTAAGGCAAACACACACACACAATAAGACAAACACATACACACCGATTTCATACCCCACACGCATACACACGGATCATGCACATACACACACTCCACCATCGCACGCACACACCGTAACAGTAGGAGGCTGTCATGTGGTGTCTCGCGACCCGACACACATCCGATGCACACATCATAACTATCGGACGCCGACGTCGATCACCGGACAGGAATAACGAAACCAAACAACGCGAAACGAATAAAAACAAAGTTTAAATGGACCGGGTACCTGCGAAACGTTAAACGACGGGACGTCGGCAATCGGACGGCTACCGACAATGGCGGAACGGTAGTGCACAGTAGGGGGAAACGTTTGGTAAAAACACGACGAGTGGGGGAACCAAATAGGGTTACCGTGTTTTAATATTATATTTATATAATAATCATTTTTACAATTAGGACCCTTAACTTTAGATTAATAAATCCCTCAAGTTTAGTTAAATTACAATTTAAACCTTAAACTCTAGTTTTAATAATAATAACAAATTAATAATTATAATAATATTAATATTAGTGGTAATAATAATAATAAAGAAATTTAGTTATTAGTATTATATAATATTAAGATTGGCACATAAGGTAGTACGACGAGATTCAGTTCGAAAACAAATTAATTTCGCAAAATAATAAATGCACGGAAGAGAATTAACGAGTTGCGAGTCAATTGATGGACCTGATAGTGACGGATGTCACAGTATCCCCCAGTTGAGAGAATTTCGTCCTGAAATTCAGCTGGAGTTAGATCCAAAAACTCTATCCGTGAACGGATATGGATATTTGGATTTCATCTAGTCTTCCCGTGACCACGTAAACTCAGGCCCACGCTTAGAGTTTTATGTCACTCTGAAAATTGGAATCTTGTTGTGCTTCTGTTGTTTCACTTCTTGATCCATAATTTCTATCGGTTCTTCCACAAAATATAGTTCTCATCAATCTTGATTTCCTCAATCGGTACATAAGGGATCTATCGGCTAAACACTTCTTAAGGTTCGATACGTGAAATGTATCATGCATGCCACTAAGTTCTTGAGGTAAATTTATCAAAACGCTATGGGACCAATTCTTTCAGTGATCTCGAATGGCCCAACATATCTCAGTGCTAATTTTCCTTTCTTTCCAAAGCGTACGATTCCCTTCCACTGAGAAACTTTCAATAAGACGTGATCACCAACGTTGAACTCTAAGGGTTTGCGAAAGTTATCAGCCTAGCTTTCCTGACGATCTCGAGCTGCCTTAAGCCTATCCTTGATTTGAAATATCTTGTCAGTGTTTCTTGGATTATCTCCGGGCCTGTCAATTTGCCTCCACCTACTTCCGCCCGACACACCGGAAATCGACACTTTCTTCCATACAATGCCTCAAACGGAGCACAACTAATGCTCGTATAATAAAAATTCAATCAATGGTAAGTGGGTATTCCAACTCCCACCAAAGTCAATCCCACATGATCTAAGCATGTCTTTTAGAGTTTGTATCGTTCGTTCACTTTGACCGTCTGTTGTGGATGATAGGCAGTACTTATGTCCAAACAAGTACCCATTGCCTTCTATAGAGTCAGCCAAAACTGTGATGTAAATCTACAGTCTCGATCTAATATAATTGACACAGGCACTCCATGCCTAGTCATGATCTCATCCACATATAATCTCGCTAACTTCTCCATTTTATAGTCCTTGCGAATAGGCAAGAAATGAGTAGATTTCATCATTTGATCCACGATAACCCAATTCGAATCATGCCCATTACTGGTTCTAAGCAACTTAGTGATGAAATCCATCGCTATATTCTCCCACTTCCATTCGGGAATTTCTGGTTGTTGCAACAGACCTGACGGTTTTTGATGTTCGGGTTTGACTTTCGAACAACTCAAGCATTTACTCACATACTTTTCAATGTCCTTTTTCATACCTGGCCCAATACAACTCCTTAAGATCTTGGTACATGTTGTCTGTACCAGGATGAATAGAATACTTGGACTTGTGTGCTTCGTTCATAACTAGGGTTCAAACATCTCCCCACTTAGGTACCCATATACGATCCAAAAAATACCGTACACCATCCTCCTTGTGTTTTCATTGTTTGTCGAACCCTCGGAACTCCTCATTTACGATATTCTCCTCCTTCAATGCTTCATCTTGTGCTAACAGTATTTTCTTTTTTATACTCGATTGAATGGTCATCCCCAACGCTCGTGCACGTAGGGGTTTAACACGCTCCTTCCTACTCAAGACGTCAGCTACTACGTTCGCCTTTCAAGGATGATATCGAATCTCACATTTGTAATCACTTAGAAGTTCCACCCATCATCTTTGGCGCATATTTAGTTCTTTTAGATCAAAGATGTGTTGAAACTTTTATGATCAGTGTAGATAACACACTTAGTCCCATAAATATAATGCCTCCATATCTTAAGTGCAAACACTACTACGCCTAATTCCAAATCATGTGTCGTATAGTTCTTTTTGTGAACCTTAAGTTGACGTGAGGCATAAGCAATCACCTTATCCTTTTGCATAAGCATACAATGTAGGCCTTGATGTGATGCATCTCAGAACACCACAAAATCGTATGACCCATTCGGAACATTCCATCCTTCTTCTTGACAAATAGTATCGGTGCTCCCCATGGAGAGTGACTTGGTCGTATGAAACCCTTATCTAGAAACTCTTGTAGTTGGCTCGATAATTCATGCATTTCCAATGGTGCTAACCGATATGGCGTCTTTGCTACTGGTGTGGCTTTAGGAACCAAATCTATGTGGAATTCCACTTGTCGAGGAGGGGGTAAACCAATCAATCGTTAGGGAATACTTCCGGAAAGTCTCACACCACCGAAATGTCTTCCAGTTTCCCTTCCTCGGGTTCTTCTCCACCACATGTGCCAAGAACGCATAACGTTGCTTTTGCAGACAACGATGAGCTTTCATACAATAGATGATCTTTAGACTTCTTCCTTGTTGTTCTCTTGAATCTTGAGAACATCGCCATTAGGCATAGGGATCCGCACCACCTTCTCTCAGCAAATAATTTTAGCTCCACACTTCGACAACCAAACCATTCCCACCACTACGTCGAAGCTTCCTAATTCGAAAGGTATTAAATCTATGTTAAGGCATGATCCTCTAATGTAAGTGTGCACCCTCTAATTATTTCACTAGCTCTCATTAATTTACCATCCGCTATTTCTACTGAGTAGCTAGTCTCTAAACAACTAGGGTTCAAACCAAGTAGGGGTGCAAATTCCAAGGACATAAAACTATTGTCTGCCCCGGTATCAAATAATACAGATGAAGTGATTATTGAGAAGGTTCGTACCCATAACAACGTTCGGGTCCTAGCGCGCCGTTTGCACCAATCACAAATGCACGTCCTCAGGCAACGTTTCCTTGATTACCTTGCCCGTGATTGCCAGTTATTGCCATCACTTGGTTTTGGTTATTCACTTGTTGACCCGGTGCCCAATTCAGCCTAGGACACACATTCCGGTAATGGTCGGGGCTTCCACACTCATAGCAAGTCCTGACATTTCTAACAGGATTGATTGCATTAATTGGTGCAACCAAATTGGGTGCCACTCTACAGTCCTTTGCAAAGTACCCGGGTGCCTACAATTCACATAAACTCGACACGGCGCCGCTGGAGAATGATGATAGTTACATTTAGGATGTGGCCCAACATAATCCTTTCTCCTTTGGTTCACCACCTTAAAGCTTCTAGTTACTTTTTCTTCTTATTGAATCTTCTACCTGTTGTCTCCTCGATTCCCCCATATCTCTTTTCTCACTACCTTTACCTAGCACCCCATTTCTTACAATCTCTTCAGTTAGAGTATCCACCTTCAAACTTGCACTTTGTATAGTCGGGGGTGACACAATAGTCACCAAACCACGTATTTGAGGTACTAAACCCCAAATGTAATGCTCAATCCGCATGAAACTGGTCGGTGTAAGCAGCATGACTCGACCCTACCATCGCATGATTCCAGAATTCATGCTCCAACTTTTGCATTCATTCATTGGACAATTATTTAGTTACCAAGGCTTTGAATTCTGCCCAAGTCATGGCCAATGCTGCCTCCCTACGTTGAGCCTGAACTTGGGTATTCCACCATGTTAACGCTTTTCCAACCAGTGAACATGTAGCATACTTCACCTTCTATTTTTTAGCATAGTTGCTGATGATGTCATCACGGATTCCATCTTCTCAATCCAACGGGTCAAGGCAATGGCTCCACTTTTTCCATCAAACTCCTTTGGTTACAAGTCATGAACTCCTTGTAAGTACAACAACCTTCCTCCATTGTCATTCCCATTCATGTTTCCATTACCATTCGTATTAGCCATTCCACCTCCTTCACCATTGTTATCTCCACCTCTGTCCCCATGTCCATTTTCATCATTCTCTTCATAACAGCCATTTTCATCATTACGTTCATTATCCTCATTACCACCCTTATTATTGTGATTCATGATGTTGTCACTCACCTGTGCGACTATGGTTCGGATGAGTGCTACCAGTTGTTGAGCAATCATGGGGGCTATATCAGGGTTTCCAGTTGCAGGATCAGTTTGTGTCACTAAACACTTGATTTTCTCTCAAACTCACTTAAGCAACACTCTCTATGAAAGCAAAGTCTTTAAGAGTTGATAACAATATAATAAGTAATAACAAAACACAAGAAGTACTTTTCAAGGTACTTGCATATATTGCTTCTTAACTTAAATATTACAAGACTCTTACAAGAATGTGTATGAGTTACAATGAGAGACTATATAATACTACCTACAGCGCATATGCTTTGATACCAGCTGGAATCCTCTACTAAAGCAAATACTACAAAGCTATAGTTTAAGTTATCTCAGATAAGACTTTATGAGATATGGTAGTTAGGACATGTCCCTGACTTACCTTTTGTCACCAACTAAAGTTGGTAACTTGTAGTAATAAAAAAAGGTGAGCAGTGAATAAAGTATGGTCAACTACATGGCTCTTTGAGAAAACGCCATGCAGTATCAGAGGTCTATAGCGGAGTGTCAGAGACCATACTTATGTCCACTGGTTCATAGCAGTGTCTTTCGAAGGTTAAATGCTTCGGAAGAACAAGTACTTCCGAAGCCATTTATTCTTCGGAAGAGGCTGCTTCTTCCGAGGCTTGAGAACTTCATTTTCTTCATACTTTGGAAGTAGTCTTTTGACTTCTTCCATTGAGACTTCATCTTCGGAAGTGAATACTTTATCTTCAGAAGTAGATCTTTGCCTTGGGAAGTAGAACTTTTACTTTGTCTTCAGAAGAACTCTACTTCCTTCGGAAGTTCCATATTTGACTTCGGAAACCTTTAAAAGCAGCACCAAAATATGTTTGAGTGATTTGGTTTTGGTTGCACCAGCCTTCTTCTTGATCCAACAAACTCCCCCTAGGCTGATGCTACCAAAACCTCACTTGTTTCTGCTCCTCAAAACTTTTAGCACTAGGAGAGTAAATACTTATCAGTCTCCTTGTTCTTCCCTGATGTGGTGTTGAGAAGTTTGTACAAATCTTTTGTTGTCAGGATCTCCAGTCTGTCGCCCTGAATGATATGTACCCTTTGTTGTGGTCCTCTGAAAAGAGTTAGTTGATGGGAGCTATAATCATATTCCCATCAAACTATAGGTTCCAATTCAGGACCTTCCATCATCTGTAGAAAGGTTGTGCCCTTGGTAGGAGATCTATCCTTGTCTTCCTTTCTTCTTAATCTTAACTCTTCCTCAGTCTTAGCTTTTGCTGTTAACTCAGCCAGATGAAGAGTGATGAGGTGATTTTTGATATGAGTAGCAGTTTCAGAGTTGGAGGGGTTAGAGAATGGTTTCTCTGCTAAATCAGCAATATCAAATCTGTTGGAGTGTAGCAGAGAGGTGGCATTCAGCCTGTTAACTTCACCATTCTCTCTTTCCACAAAAAAGTTCTGAGTAGCTTCATCGAACCTACACTGGAGTATATTCTTTATAGGCACAAGAGACTGACTAGGAATCTTGTCTTCTTTCCTTGTATCCAGTAGAGTCACCAGCTTCCTTCTTAGTTTCTTCTCTTTATCATTTAATGGTTCTGAGTTGATACCTAGAAGTACTGTAGCCTGGTCCATTGTTCCTCTGGGTAGATCAAGAAATTGATCTCTTGTGAGGGAACATGAGGATCCATCGACATAGGTTAGTTTGATGGAGTCTTCCTCACAGGAGATATCGCTCACGGTTGTGTAATTGATGAGCCTATTCTTGATACTTTTAAACTCTTCTAGAGAGAGATGTTTAGTAGGCTGAAGGGATGGTTGGGAAGGTTGTAGGGTAGGATGTGGTGAGGTGGTTCTGGTAAGAGTTTTGGGTTGAAGGATGGGCAATTTTGGTGGTTGAGGTGAGGAAGTGGATGAAGGTAAAGGTGTGGGTTCAGGAGTGTAAGGTTCAGTTTTGATGGTGAAGGGAGAAGAAATTGGTTTAGGTTAGGGTTGAGTGGTTATCCCCTATACCCTTCTGTACATCTCTCTTCTTTTCCCCAAACGAATATCAGCTTTGATCTCACTGACAATACGTTGGAGTGTCCTTTCATACATGGGACTCACCTGTCTTCCAGAGAAGCTGTGAGCCTGGAGATAGTCTTTCATCCAGTCTTTGTCACCTATCTTCCTGGTTGCAGATGCCTTTGCTTCTTCTTCTTTCTTCTTCTTCTCCTTCAATTTTTCTCTTGCAGCTCTTTTTCTTTCTTTCTCTATTTGATCCTGCTCTGTGTTGAAGAGCCAAAGGATCATTTCATCATTATGTGGAGAAAGTTCTTGAAGAGAGAATCCTCTTGAGGTTAGGAAATCTATCCTTTCTCTCCTGAGCTGCATGTCAGCTTCCCTCTGTTCCTTTTCCTTCTTTTCTTCTGAGGCCAACCTTGCTGCTTCCTCCTACAACCTGGTTGCCTTTTCCAGTTCCACCAACTCCTCTAATGGTAGTAGGAGTGTTTCTTCATTGGCAGCTCCGAGCTGAATGAGCTGGTCAATGATCTCTTCTCTCTCTTTTTGTTGTCGACAGCCTCCTGTTGGCTACAGCTGCTTTTGTAATAGCAGCCAATAGCTTCCCAGTTGGAAGTCTCCCTTTTCTTTTCAACTTTTCAATCTTCTGCTCTTCCTAAAGCTCTTCCGCAGTGATCTTCTGTTTTCCTTTGGTATCTTTTGAAGAACTTGACTTTGGTGGTTCTTGGATAGTGGATTTTGATTGAGAGAGAGATAGAGAGGATGTCTGGACAAGAGGTTGATCCAGAAAGTCCTCACTCTTCACCTCAGAGGCCATTTCTAGGATTGTATCTGTGATGATTAGTTCCTCGGACATTTTGAACAGTCCTTCCGTAGCTTCCATTTCAGCTTTGGAAGATTCAGCTTGTTCTTCCGAGGCTTTAACTTCAGCTTCGGAACTAAGAGAGAATGCGGATTTTGTCCCAACTGTTTCAGTTGCTGGGCCATTAGTCCCCATTTCCCCTTCAAATTGAATCTCATGTTCTATGTGGACTTTAGGTTGACCAAATTCTTCCACAGTGGTAGAAGGTGCTGTAAGACTCTGAAGTTCTTCAGCTCCAAAGTAAATCATGGCAGCATCAAGACTTGGCTGATCACGAGCAGATCTCAACAAGAACTGGGAAAAGAAGCTATAGAGATCTCTAAGAATCCTTGAATAAGTTGTTAGAGTGACTTGAGATGGCTCAGAAGAAGTTGTGATAGGAGCTGAATATTTAGAAGTTGAAGATTGGCTTTGTGGGTCCTTAGATGTTGTCTCTAAACACTCTCCCCTTTTTTGGTAGCATGATCTTGAGAGGTAGATGAGCTAGAGGAAGAGGTCAAGGAGACCAGAACAGGTACGTGCCTAACAGATCTCTCAATCTATTTCTCAGCTAGTTGGGCCTTGAGATTGTCAATCTTAAGTTGTTGAGTGGCGGACCTTTCTTCTAAAGTCCTAACCTTGGATTCAAGGTTTGAGACTTTAGATAGTAGGTCTTTAATGAAGAGTTTCATGCTTCCCTCATCTTTTTTGAAGAATCACAGGGAGATGAGGTAACATACTTAGTATGTTTCCTCACCACCAGATGTGGTTCTTGGCACCCTGGGTACCCTTGCTTAGTGATGTCTCTTGCAGAGTCATCAAAAGGCATGGTTGCCGCAGATTCTGTCTCAGAATTGTTACCACTGTCCATAGGGTCCACTGAGGCACCTTCTGTAGTGGCGGCTGAATTTGCATGAGTCCCCTCCACATAAGTGGGACTCACGTATGGTTTTCAGATAGGGGCTAGAGATAAGAGGTCTCTCTAGGCTCTATTGATCCTGGAGAGGGTGTTGTAGATCAACATCATTGCAATAGAGAGATGTTATCTCTTCATCATTTTTAAAGAGAAGGTCGGTGAAAGATAAGGAGGTTAAACCTACTGACCCGAGACCTTGGTCAATGTCTACAGGCATTGAGCGTTTGATGGGTTGTCCCTTATTGGCTGCTCAGAGGAGTGTAAAGACTCACCCTGAGGGCTTTCAAATTAGGTAATGGGCTCATGGATTTGAGACTGAGAAGACTCAAGACCCATATTGAGGTCAATGGTGAAGGAAGGTGGACCTCAAACTGAGTGGGAGCCCAATGTTCCACTCTAGCCTTTTCAGGTTGAACTGAAGGAGCTTGTTCAATCAGATTAGATTGAACAAGGGTTCGTTTAGGACGTCGTGTGTAGGTAATGGTGATGGGAGGAGAAAGTAGTGTTGGCATTGTAGTTGCAGTTGCTGGTGTGGGTTCATCACCTATGACGGAATAGGGATGTCACCAGGAGCGATGTGCTCAGTCATACTAGGAGGAAAAGAAGTGTACCTTCTAGTGAAATTGGTGGATACCCTCTTCAATGTCTTGAAGATGGTTTGCCTCATGTAAGGGACAGACAGAATGGCTGCACAGACAAGCCGACTCTGGTCCAGCGTACAGTTAATGAAGTGCTGAAGAAATCTAGGTTACATAAAGAATGTTTCCTTTTGAAGATTTCCAATGAGATTGAGCAGCACAAATCTTGAGTAGTTGAAGTGCAGGCCTCTCACTAATCCATGAACTAGACACCCTAGTTCATATGAGATTTGATCCCATCCCCTAGATTTGTTTGACAAGCAGTGAAGGACAATGTGCAGGAGGAACTTCTAGTTGTAGGAGAAATTGAATTTGTAGACAGTCAACCTGCTCACATCTCCACCATATCCCATGAGGATGTAGGTGTGTCTAAATCTATCTTAGGGAACTCAGTAGGGGCACTTTCATCATGAAGCTCAAGATGCTCCCTGATGAGTTGTTCAAAGATGACCAACTCTTGGCCACAAATTCAGGATATATTACATGAACCCTATTTAGGGTTTCGACCTGACTTTTCCCCAAAATTTAGTCATATGGTTGAGGTAAACTGTGGGATTAACAATCAAGGCTGTGTAGTAGGATGATTGGATGAGGAAGAAGATGATTTCAGAAAAGTCCGCATCTCTTAAAGAATCAAGAAGTGCGACTTGGTTGTGTTGAGGATTTAGGGCCATTGGGAAAGTGTGAAGGTAGAGTAGTTTGAGTTTGGATGCATTTGGAATCTAGGAAACTTTTAGGGCTGTAAAATTTGTGGTAAGAATATGAGAGATTTCCGTTACACAGTAAAGTTCCTCTTCCGAATATAAAACATTTCCGAAGGTAATTTGTCTTCCAAAGGCAATTCCTACTTCCGAAGGCAAAAAGTTACTTCCGAGAGTAGAGATTACTTTCCGAAGGGAGAGATTTTGTAAGCTTCGAAGTAGATCTGATATGAAATCAATCGCTTCTTCCGAAACTAAAAACTCTTCCGAGAAGAAAATTATCGTTGGAGAAATTTTGCTTCAGAAGATATGAAGATAACTTCTGAGGGTTAATTTCTCTTCGGAAGAAATTTATACTTGTAAAATTTCAGAGAGATCTTTTGTAATAGGGCTTAATTTGTATTGACATAAGACTTTACACAATCAATGTTTATCATCCCAATAGCTGTTATAAGATACTTAATCTTTGTTCATCAAAAGATTTGGTGTATAGATCAGCGTATTGTTCATTTGAATCGACTTTGATTAGTTTAATAGATTCTTTCATGAATATCTCTAATGAAATGGTACCTGATATCAATGTGCTTTGTCTTGGAGTGCTTCACCGGATTTTCAGTGATGGAGATAGCACTGTTGTTGTCAATATGGATAGGAGTACTCATAAGGTTGAATCCATAGTCCAACATTTGATTTTGAATCCATATCAGCTGAGCACAGCAACTAGCAGCAGCAATGTATTCAGCTTCAGCATTTGATGTAGAGACGTAGGATTGTTTCTTGCATTGCGATAAGATGATCCTTCCACGAAGAAATTGACATCCTCCTGATGTTGATTTCTTGTTAATGTTGCAACCACCATAATCATTGTCAGAGTATCCATAGAGATTAAAATCATTGTTTCTAGGATACCAAAGACCTAGTTTAGGTGCTTCTTTGAGGTATCTGAGGATTCTCTTGGTAGCAGCTAGGTGAGACACCTTTGGAGCAACCTGATATCTTGCATAGATGCAAGTTGCAAACATATTATCAGGTCTACTGGCTATAAGATACATCAGATAACTGATAATCGCCCTATACTGATGTTGATCAGCATCCTATCCCTCAAGGTCAGGACAAAGATTATGGTTTCTGGGTATGGGTGTCTTGGCTGGCTTGCAATATTTCATCTCAAGTCTTTCTAAAATGTCATTTACATACTTAGATTGATTAATATAAAACCCTTAAGTTGCTTCACCTGAATTCCAAGGAAAAAATCCATTTTCCATGGAACTCATCTGAAACTTCTTCCTCATAATGGTTTCAAAGTCCTTACACATTTGGTCATTTGAAGAACCAAATAGGATGTCATCAACATAGACTTGAACAAGCAAAATGTCTTTACCATACTTCCTTATGAATAAAGTCTTGTCAATGGTTCCTCTGGTGTAGCCATAGAGGAAACTGAGACAGAGTTTCATACCACAACCTTGGTGCTTGATGCAGCCCATATAGAGCTTTATTCAATTTGCACACATAGTGAGGATGTTATGGGTCATCAAATCCTGGAGGTTGGCACACACACACTTCCCTATCTATATCACCATATACAAATGCACACTTGGCATCAAGCTGGTAGACAGTAAAGTTCTTGGAAGCAGCATAAGGAAGGAAGATCCTAACTGCCTCAAGTTTTGCAACAGGTGCAAAGACATTAGTATAATCAATTCCTTCCTCTTGGGTGTATCCTTGAACTACCAGTCTTGCCTTGTTCTTGATGATCAACCTCTGTCATCTCTTTTGTTCCTGAAAACCCATTAGTGCCTATTGGTACTTGACCAGATGGTAGCGGACATAGGTTACAAACCTTCTGTCTTTTGAATTGAAGCAGCTCCTCTTGCTTCGATTCAACCCAGCTACTATCTTTCAAGGCATCTTCCACCTTCTTGGGTTCCATCTGGGATAAGAAGCATGAGTACAAGCAGACATTCCATGGTGAGTCTGCCCTCTTGTTATCACACCTTCAGAGACATCCCTAATGATGTTCTCAACTGGATGAGTGTGTGAATCTTTAAACGAGGATCACTTTCAGTTGCAAAGATAAGTCCAGATGAGACATAGTTTGCTCAGGAACTGGAACACTTTGTCCAGTTGTTGTTTTAAATTCATTCAATGAGGAGTGATTGAATAAAAGAGAAACATCATCAATTGTTGGCTGTGAAGTAGCATTAACAGTCACCTGTTCCTTCAAAATGCTACCTCCCTCAGCTTGGTGTTGTGTTGGATCACCTGATGAGTTTTGAGGATCACAGGAGATTCATTGGTTGAAGCTTCACTATTCCTTGATATGGTTATACTTTCTGATCTGTGAATAGTGGGAGCTTGATTTGTTGCATCTCTTGGAGAACCTAGAAATGGTCTGGGTAGCTCAAATAGTTGATTAACATCAGTATCAACATCATTTTGAGCATTTGTTCCAACTGAAACATTCTCACAAGAAGGTTTAGAATAGTTTGGAAACAATTCTAAATCAAAGATATGATTAGGGCCATTCCCCCTAACACAAGGAGTGTGCTCATTAACAACTATATTGGATGACTCCTCAAATTGTTGATTCTTAATGTTGTATACTCTATAAGCTTTGGAGCTAGAAGAGTATCCAACAAAGATAGCATCATCCGGCTTTTTAGAAAATTTTGCTAAATTGTCCTTTGTGTTAAGTATGGTACACCTACTGCCCAAGGACCTTAGAAAGCCAATGAACGGTGGCCTCTTGTTCCATGCTCATAAGGGGTTTTTTCATGTGGCTTAACTACAAGAACTCTATTCTGCACATAGCATGCAGTGCTACTGCCTCTGCCCAGAATGTTAGAGATAGCTTGGAATCTGCTAACGTAGTTCGAGCAGCCTCAATAAGTGTCATGTTCCTCCACTCAGCAACACGATTTGTTGAGGAGTTCTGGGAGCACTGTATTGTCTGGCAATCCCTTTTGAGTTACAGAATGTGTCAAGAACGAAGTTCTTAAACTCAGTCCCTTGATCACTTCTAATAATCTTAACTAGTGATTAATTTGATTTTCTATTTTAAGAATAAAGGATTTTAATGTTTCAGAAGTTTCATCTTTAGTTCTTAAAAAGAATACGAATGTAAATATTGTAAAATCATCAACTATCACCGTATGGTTTCCTTCCAAGCTCATTATACTTGTGGGACCAAAAAGATCCATCTGTAATAAGTGTAATGGAGTAGTGATGGAGTTAACACTTTTAGATTTATGAGAGGCCTGTGATGTTTCCCTTTTAGGCATGCAACACAGATTTTCTTTGCAGAAAAATTCCTTTTTAGGAAAACCATGTACCAAGTTATTTTTAGCCAATTTATTCATTGTCTTAAAATTTACATGACACATACATTTATGCCAAAGTGTTGACTCATCACTATCAGCTTTGGAAAGAAAGCATGATACTTCACCCATTGGGGAAGCATTATTCGTATCCAGCTTGTACATATCCCCTTTCCTGGGAGATCTAAGAAGCACCGATTCTGGTGGAATTGTCATCCCTGGTTTGAGGATAATGCACTCATGCTCTGTGAAAAGCATCTGGTGCTTTTGATCACAAAACTGAGAAACACTTAACAAATTGTGTTCAAGTTGTTTGACAAAGTTAACTTTGTCAACTTTTAACTTACCATTGGATATACTCCCTCTGCTAGAAATATATCCTCCGGCCTCACCTCCAAATTGGATAGGACCTCCATCATAGTGTTGAAACTGTTGAAGGAGAGATATGTTCCCTGTCATGTGCCTGGAGTATCCACTATCTGTTGATACATGTTTGTCCCTAGATCATGATATGATAATAGATCTTGTTTGTCTGATTCTGATATAATGTTTGGAATGATTAATGAAATGATATTGGTTGTTTGTTATTTATAATGTTTAATATTTCATTAATGAGTTGATGTTGAATTGGTTAATAGGGGTTTGTGGTTGTTTGAAATGTTACACAGAATGTTATATTAATTAATACATTCAAACTTAACAAAATGAAGTTCTCATACGAATGGCCCATGCGAATGGACCATACGCATGAATAACTTCATACGAATGACTCAGTCGCACGACTGAACCAGGAAACTGGATCAGTCGTATGATTGTAACATAAGATTGGCTCAGTCGCACGACTGAACACTCAGTCGTGCGGATGAATCAATCGCATGGTTCAATCGCACGACTGAACCATACTATGGTTCAGTAGCACGAATAAACAGTACTAACCTATAAATTCAACCCAATTCGTGGAAAAAAAAAGGGCATTCATTCTATTTCGACTCCAGACGTACCCTAGCCATCCAGAAGCCTCCAAGTTGATACTCCAAGTTCATAGAACGCTGTAGATCGATTCCTAATCGATTCTTAACGTTTGATTCAATACTTTATTGATTCTACATGCGTTCTCACTGATTGGATCGCCAATCAAATAGGATTCCGCACTATTTGATTGGTTTACCCGTTAATCATTCGGTATTTCGTTCAAATACCAGGTCCTAACAAGTGGTATCAGAGCTTTGGCTCTTGATTACGTGTGATTCAATCAAGATTGATAAAAGTTTGTGTTTTTACACTAAAAACGCAATCTTTTGTGTCAAAGTTTGTCTAGGACGTTCCCTGCTCATCAGTTTCGGTTTCTACGGCCTTAGGCGATTAGGGTTTGCGAAATTTCGAATTTTTACGGCTAAAACACTGTTAACCTAGAAATTTTCGCAAAACAGCAGTTTCAGTCGCACAGTGAGCCATTCGCATGACTGGACTTCATTCGCATACACCAGACGCACGATTGGACTGAGTCGCATCTCCATTCGTACGACTGAACCATCCGTTCGCAGTGTTCATACGCATCAGTTTCATTCGCACGACTGAACCAATCGCTTAGTTCAGCCACATGATTGAACCAATCGCATAGTTCATCCGCACGGATAGCCCATTCGCATCACCTAGTCACACCAGTTTGACAGTTTTTTTTGTACACTTAAAAGTTAATCGAGATGGAAGATCAGATGTCAGCGTTTACTGCAAGCAAGGACTCAAGGATCCAGAACCTACTGTTGCTTGAGAGTGAGGTGGGGAATCATAATAAGCCACCAAAACTCTTAACGTTAGATGAGTTTCCCCACTGGAAACAATGTTTTGAGATCTACCTCAATGGAGTGGATCCAAATTTGTGGGAAGCTATCGAGATTGGGTATAGTATGCCAGTGGGAGCAGATGGGGTAAAGCTTACTTTGGGAGGGATGACTGGCGCTCAGAAAGTTAAGTATAATGCAGAGAAGAGAGTTTATGCATTGATTACATAATCTATTCCTAAAGATATTTTCCCCCAGTACTCGGAGAATAAGCAGGCAAGAAATTGTGGGATGAGCTGGAAAAGAGATACAACGGGAATGCTTCGCTGAAGGCAATTAAAGCTAAGGAACTGAGAAAAATTTGACAACTTCTCATCGATGGAAAATGAGAGTTTGGATGATGTTATTGATAGATTCTACCATCTGATGAGTGAAATGCATACACATGGTGTTGCTACTACCATGGAAGAAGGTGTCAAATTTCGCAGACGGATTGGCGGAAAGTGGGCTTCATTTGTGTCAAATCTGAGACAGAATGAGATGCTGGCAAAGTTGGATATCAATGACTTCATTCTAAAGCTGCGAGAAGAAGCACTTAGGATGAAGTACAGAGCTCAGAAGTCTTCGCACACTCAGAATCCAGCTTTGTACAATGCCACGCCTCAAGCTAAGACGTCTAGAGCACCTCTTCAGACTGCATTTGCGTCTAGCTCATTGGGTCCTTCACAAGCTTTTCCTTCAGGTTCAAAAACTTCAGGGTCTTCTTGTACCCATTACTATGGAACTGAAGCGAATGCTACTAGACTGGACGAGAACCTCGGTAATGTGACTGTGGAAGTAGCTCGAGAGCACATGGATCTTTGGCAGCAGTGGTTCATTCTTATGATGGACTTGTTGCTGGGAAGATTGGAAACTGCCATCTGGTAGATGAGGACTACGAGCAGGTGGATGAAATGGAGCTGGAGAGAATGGACATTATGTGGGCCTTAGCTAGTGCTGTCCGTTGAGGGCGAAGAAGTTTGTGAAAAAGACCGGACAGAACTTGGTTGCTACTAAGGCTATCATATTTGGCTTTGACAAGAGTAAAGTGACCTGCTTTAACTGTGGAGAAAAGGGCACTTCAAGAGAGAATGTGTGAAGCCAAAGAAGACGGGAACGGGAACCCATTCTCGTCCTTCACTCGTCAAGACAAGCAAGCTAGCAGTTCTACTTCATCAAGCAAGGATCCAAAAGCCTTGACTGCTCATGATGATGAAGGACAGGACTGGAGCTTTCGGTTTGTCTCTCCAGGGGAATCTAAATTGCCAGTGTAGAAGATTTAGATGATGATTCCACGAGTGAGGGAGATATTGCAGTTGAGATAGCGATGTCAAATATTGAAGAGACAACTGCAACTGAGGTCAGCTACAAGCCTGAAGAAGGGATTTCAACAGCAAAGACAGAATCACCAGAACCAAGACATCATCTGATGCTGGTTGATGGCTAACTCTTCTGAACCTCCTCAGGTAAGTACCACTGACCAACTGTTTAAAAATCATGCTTGTTCTGATTGTGATACTTTTAGAGATAGCATAGATGAGAATTTGCTAGGTTATTAGATCATAATGATAACTTAGTAAGGATTTGCAACTGTGCACTGAGGCTAATAGAGTTTTAAAACAAAATGAGCATAGTTACAAAGAAAAGATAGACCTTTTGACCAAACAGCTTACGGAAACTGAAGTAGTTGCTTTTACCAAGCTAATGACATTAGGTACTCTCTTAACTCCCTAGAAGACACTAAGAAGCAAAGGCAGTCTTAGAAGTAGAAGTAAACTCATTAAAGCAAAAACTACACAGTTGGACAAGTTCATCACACATGTCCAACACTTAGTGAGAGAAAGAAACAACGGGAGGGTTTGGGTTATAAAGTGGTTCCACCACCACCTGAGACCTTGATGAACACTAAGAGTAGACCAATAAATAACAACCCCATCAAGGATCATGTGGTGTCTACTCCTCTTGTTAGTGATCCAGATTCTGCATGTTCATCAATTGAATCTGGAACAAAACAAAAGGATACCACTTCAAAGGCAAAGGGTAAAATGCCTTGTGTTAATCTAGAAAAAGAATTGAAAAGGTTAATATAAAGTCCGGGTCAAACAAAGTCAAATCTGAATCTAAAAGGACTGCTAATGTTAATCTTTCACAAGCTTCATGTCAAAAACCAGTTAACCAAAGGAAAAAGATTTAAAAGTTAAAACAATTAATTTTGTTAAACAGAGAAACATCACAAGAAACAGAGTCAAAACCCAAACTAAGTGATGTTACTAGGGTGTCACACACATCTCCACAAAGAAAGTTTAATCATAAAGTTGATAGCAGGTCGTGCTACAACTATGGAGAGTGTGGACACATTGCTTCCTTTTGTCCTTACTATTAGACACCTAGGAAGAAGATTGAACTTCAGGATTCAAAACCTAGGTCTTCTAAGAGGATTCTTTAACTCCACCTAGAAGAACTAGTGAACCTAACGTTCAACCCATAGCCCGTCGACTGTTTATCACAAACAGGCATTGCACAAATCTAGGGAAAGAGAAGTCATCCTCTGTGTCTGATAATGATGACAAGAAGGAACCTGAGCTACCCTCACCCTCTAAGGTCAATGGGTTGAATTCATGATGTGTGATGCCTCTGGAAACCCAAGCCAGTAAAGGCTTGGGTTCCTAACCTACACTAATGTGTTTTATGTGCAGGGTGTTCGCTACAGTGCTGAAACCAACACGTGGATTGTAGACAGCGGAGCATCCAGGCACATGATAGGAAACAGGGCTCTTTTATCAAACGTCAAGCAAATAAAAGGAGGGCATGTTTCGTTTGCTGGAAACAAGGGAGGCTATATCACAGCTCAGGGAGAAGTTGGAAATCAGAAAGTTAAGTTTAATAGGTGAACTACGTTCAACAACTTCAAAACAACTTACTTTCTGTTTCCCAAATCTGTGATAAAGGTTTTAAAGTCATATTCGACAACAAGAAGTGTTACGTCCTAAAGAAAGACTACGTGATTCCGGAGGACCAAGTTCTGATGACAGCTTCAAGATATAAAGACCTTATGTTTTGGATCTCTCAACAGCTTCTACAACGGATCATGAAGTTCAGTGCTTTCTATCAAAAGCCACTGAGAAGGACTCCATCTCCTGGCATAGGAGAATGGGACACATCAATCAACGGAAGATGAATCACTTGATCCAGAAGGATCTTGTGAGAGGAGTAATGTCAAGAATTTCCAACTTCCTGATTTTTGTGTAGCTTGCAAGAAAGCAAACAGACGAAGAAGTCTCATAAGGAAAAGAAAGTCCATTCAATAGAACTTCCTCTTGAACTTCTTCACATGGATCTGTTTGGTCCAGTCAGTACAAAGAGCATTGCAGGCGACTTGTACTGTTTTGTGGTTATTGATGACTACACAATTCTCTTGGGTAATGTTTCTGAAGTCCAAATCAGAAATATTTGAGTCATTCAAGGAGTTAGTAACCACACGGAATCTCTACAAGCTGAAGGTGAGACAAGTACGCTCAGACAACGGACTGAATTCAAGAATCAGTGGATGGAGGCTTACTGCAAGGAAAAGGGAATTGTGCATCAATTCACTTCTGCCTACATGCCTCATATGAATGGTGTTGCTGAGAGAAAGAACAGAATCTTGATAGAGACAGCAGGGACAATGCTGGCAGACTCGAAACTGCCTATCCAATTCTGGAATGAGGCAGTGGCTAATGTGTGTTATACACTGAATCGAGTTCTGATAGTCAAGCGCCACGGAAAGACATGTTACGAGGTACTACAATGACGTAAACTGAATCTGGAGTATCTCGAACCATTTGGCGCGCCGTGTACACTTCTGAAGAAGAGTCAAGAATAAAATAGCGAGAAGGCTGATGAAGGAATCTTCCTAGGATACAACATACCGAACAAGAGAGTTTACAACAACTCAACGGGTCTAGTAGAAGTGTGGTGTAATGTTGATGTTCAGAGATATACCACACCACCTACTGGCAAAGGACCCGCCTACTTTTTCGACTATGATGGATTCTTTAAGTCCTTCAACATCCCTATCTCTCCTTCTGATGATGAGTTAGCTACTCGAATGACATATGATATCTTGAATACACCATCTCTTGATTCAACATCATCGAGTTCACAGGGAGAATCTACTCAGTCAGGGGGAGTAGTCGATGACAGTGACTCCTCCTCTGAAGATGAGGCTGAAGAAGATGACCAGAACAGTCAGGAGCAACAGGTTCCAGTTCCTGAAAGTCCACAAGCATCTAACGGTGATGCACCTTCGACTTAGGAACTTCAAACTCCTTCTACCTCAGATGCAGAACCAAATGTTCATAATCTTGGCTCTGAGGTAGTTGTCCTACTACTCTAGGATCACGTCTAAACGTCTATCATCCCTTAGACAATGTCTTGGGGATGTCAGATCAGGAGTACAAACCCGAAATCAGCTTACTCAGCTGATTATGCCTCTATTATGGAAAGGGATACATTCATGATGGGGCTTATGGTGTTTTGTCTCGCAGTTTGAGCCAAAATACGTCAGTGATGCACTAAACGATGAGGCATGGGTGAGTGCCATGCAAGAAGAACTTCTTCAATCAAAAAGTTAGAGTATGGACTCTAGTAGATAGACCTAAAGGTGCCAAGGTCATTGGCACCAAATGGGTCTTGAAATGCAAGAAGGATGACAAGGGTCATTATCAGGAACAAGGCTCGACTGGTTGTTCAGGGATTTCTCCAAGTCGAGGGAATTGACTACAATGAAGTGTTTGCACCCGTGGCAAGGATGGAAGCCATCCGTATCTTCCTTGCCTATGCATCGTATATGAAGATTAAAGTCTATCATTAGATGTGAAGAGTGCATTCCTTCATTGGGAAATTCGAGAGACAGTGTATGTCAGTCAACCCCAGGGATTTGAAGATCCTTATCATCGGGACAGAGTTTACAAACTCGACAAGGCCTTATACGGGCTTCATCAAGCTCCAAGGGCCTGGTATGAGAAACTCTCAACTCATCTTGTGAAACACGGCTTTCGCAGGTAGTCATTGACATGCACACTGTTCATCAAAGAAAAAGATGGAGACCTACTGCTAGTACAAATCTATGTCGATGACATAATCTTCGGTTCAAAGAACGAAGAATTATGCAAAGAGTTTGAAGCAGTTATGAAGAAAGAGTTTGAGATGAGTGCTATGGGGGAGATGAAATTCTTTCTCGGGTTACAGGGGATCAGACACCAAATGGGATCTTTCTACATCAGACCAAGTATGTGGAGACATTCTTAGTCGGTTTGACATGGAGAATGCTTCTGCTGCTGGGACTCCACTTGCTACAAATCATGATATAGCACCTGACGAATATGGAGATCTGGTAGATGCCATAATGTACCGAGGAATGATTGATCCCTCATGTATCTCACTGCCTCAAGACCTGATATCATGTATGCTATATGTTTATGTTCTAGATATCAGGCTAAGCCTAAGGTTAACCATCTGATCGGGGTCAAAAGGATATTTCGTTATCTGAAGGGTACACCCACACTTGGTTTGTGGTATCCTCATGATGATGACTTTGAGCTCACGGCGTATAGTGACTCGGATTACGGGGCTGCAAGATGATTACAAGTCTACATCAGCAGGGTGTCAATTCTTTAGAGGAGATTAGTTACCTGGCAGTGTAAGAAGCAGACCTCGGTTGCATTGTCAACCTGTGAAGCCGAATATGTTGCTGCTGCAAGTTGCTGTTCACAAATCATCTTGATTCAACAGCAAATGCGGGATTACATTTTAATGTTTTCTACTCCTATCTTTGTTGATAACTCTGCTGCAATTGCAGAACTAAAAATCCGGTACAACATCCAAAGACCAAACACATCGGTATTAAATACCATTTCATAAGAGACTGTTTTGAAAAGAACTTAATCGATGTGGTAAAAATTAATACTGTTTCAACGCGCTGACCTTATACAAAAGCCTTTGACAACCACGTTTTCTATATCTGTTAGAGGTCAACGGCGTTAAAAGAAAAGTGATGTTATTCCTGATGATGATCATGTGTAGTCCGATGCATTGTAGTTATCTTTTTTCATTTTTCCTATTTATTTTATTCTGTTTAAATTAAATTCATGTTATTTAGCTGTCTGTTAAAATCCTAAAATAATTAAATCCAGTATGATTTAGAATTTTAGGGGAAGAGTAGGTCAGCTAGTAATATTTAAAAAAAACCCGGAGAAGGTGGATAGATGATATCAGGTAGATCATATCTGTGATACCGATCAAATTCAAACCTTTTGGAAAATGATAGTACACAGAACAAATCAAACAAAAGGACTTTGAAAATTTAATTTAGAAAAGATGCAAATTCAAAGTATAAGTCTGTGTAGTCTAAGCAATATAAAAGGGAAGATGATAGAAAACTGGTAACTACTAAGGTAACACAAAGAAAGTAGACCTAGAGGTTGCTAGACCACAAATGATATGTCAGTAGATTCAACACAATAGATGATTAGATCTGACTGGTGATCTCAAGATCAAACTAAGTTGTTCAACTGATTGTGGGCTGCCATCTTATCACTGGTTAACACAATCAACAATATTCCAATAAGGGGTAATGAGCATGTAAACGCCACAAATGTTGCGGATGACCATAAATAGAGCAAAGTATGAAAAAATGAAAGACAAATGCTATCAAGCTAATGACATATGTTGTTGGTGCATTCTGTGCAAAAGAAAATTTAGCTGCTCTAACAAGAAAATAGGTTGTGTGCCTCTCGCTGTGCGATGACACTGACCTGAGGATAAGCATAACCTAGATATTCTAGAATCATTGTTGTTTGCCGCCGCCTCTCTGCTGTCGATTGCATGACCTGAGGATTGGCTTCTCTTTGAAAGCTCTAAGAATAGTCTCTTCTTGTAAAAATACCCGTAGACCGCTCAAAAGCTCTTGAGGAATGTGATTACCATATAAGTGTGGGATCCAAAAATGTAGTTGAAATAATTAAACCTAAAACTATCACCAGTTTGTGTCTAAAGTCTGTATGGATTTAAGATGAAAATATACTGACTATCGTTGTGGCTGCAATTCTTGAAAGTTCAATCAATGTGGGAATCTATAGTACCAGTGTGATTTCCTAAATTTGCTAAGACTCTGGATGAAAACCAAGAATTGAGCATCAAAGGTTTTGATAACAAGTCCTAAGTGATTTGACTAGCCTGTATGATTCCAAATTGAATTGGTCCAGGTGTGGTCAAACTAAGTTGAAGCTGCCTATTCTGGAACCAAATCCAGTAGATATCTATCTTAGGATTTATCTCCACAAAAAGAGAAAAACAAGTGTTAATTTTTGTATTTAGTTTAAGTTCTAGTTAGTTAGTCATTTTAGTTTGTTTGTTCGTCGGACTATATCATGAAAATCAGTATGGGATTAACTCACCAAAAAGGGTCATGTCTGAGATGGCCACGTGTGTTTTCAAAGTTTAAAGGGGTCATGTCTGAGGTGACTAAATTGTTTAAAAGGATCACGTCTGAGGTGATCAAAATGTTTTCAAGTTAAAATGATCATGTCTGAGATGTTCAAATGCTCATAATGTTAATTTCAACAGGTAAAAAGGGTTTAAGTGCTAAATGTTCATAAGTGTAACCCATTCGCACAACTGGATCATAAGTGTGGACCAACCATGCGAATGGGTCCCATTCGCACGACTGGACATGAGATTGAGCCATTCACCCGAATGGCTTATTAGAATGGTCCATTCGAACGAATGAAAGGGTGCGAATGAGTCAGTCGACCGACTGAGACTCAGTCGGTTCACTGAAGGTGCAATGAAAGGGCACGTATGAGTCAGTCGACCGACTGAGACTCAATCGGCCAACTGAATGCAACTGGCTGGGAAAATCGCACGACTGGGCCTCAGTCGCCTGAATGAACTGAGCGAATGAGGCCAGTCGGCCGATTGAACTCAGCTTCAGTATTTAAAGGACCATAGTCGATCGCATTTCACTCATCACCCTCAATCGCTCCTAAATCGCACCTAGTACCATTACTCTGCCTAAATTCATCTCGACCTTGTTTTTACATCTTTATTTATCTTCTGACGTGCGTTGACGTTTATACAGGTATATTGCAGTGAAATCTTACCGAAATCAGAAGACATTGAACCCTAATTTGTGATATACGAGTGAAACAAGAACCGGACTATAAATGACCTA
Source organism: Flaveria trinervia (assembly GCA_025506515.1). Classification (NCBI taxonomy): domain Eukaryota; kingdom Viridiplantae; phylum Streptophyta; class Magnoliopsida; order Asterales; family Asteraceae; genus Flaveria; species Flaveria trinervia. Next base: position 64,108,426 of record CM046452.1, on the reverse strand, counting down.
ATAACCAACATAAACTAAGCAAAATGTTAAAATTAAGTTTAATAGGTTATTAGTGACAAGATGGCGAGTCTAATGGACCGTTAAACCATGTTAAATTACTTGATTTGGTCAAGATTCAAACCACAGGCGACTGAACAGTGGAACAAGCGACTGGTCATCCGGATGAACTCCAATCGCACGATTGAATCTTGCGATTGGGTCAATCGGCCGAATGCACCATGAGAATGAACTCAGTCGGCCGACTGAACCAATCGCAGACTCAGCCAACAGATTGAACTCAGTCGCATGTCTCATTCACCCGAATGAGCTCAGTCGCATGAAAGGACAACCGACTGACTTCAGTCGCATGATTCATTCGCACGAATGAATCAGATTGAATTTAAACTATACACTTTGAACTAAATTTTTATGTATGACTTTCTAATGGTTCTGTGTCTTGTGTTTCAGGTCAATGGCTGATAGATGGTCCATCAATCCAAAGCACAATATGTGCTCATTTGGACCATATGACTCGGAATGGGGCCGAGTTTACAGAGATTATTGCGTTCCTTCAACGTTCTCGGATACATAAAGCCATATCCACACCGTGTACTCCTTACAGGTCGTTACATCAGGCTTTCTGGGAGAATGCCTCCGTAGATCGTTCACGTGAGCCTTACAGCATACGGAGCTCCATTCATGGTCATGATATTGAGATTACAGCAGCTGACATCCAGAGAGTACTGATTTTGGGAACGATACTGATCACCCCACCAGACTACATCCATTTACAGTCAGAGGTTGCTTTCTCAGGATCAAGTATGCTGGGGAGATCAACTCAGGTGTGCTCAACAAGAGCAACTTGTGTCCCCAGTATAAGTACTTGGCGTGATCCTGAAGTGTATTGCTTCTCGGAGGGGTGGGTTTGATGACCTGTTAGACCAGATTCAGAATGCCTATGTGGCACTGGTGCTGAACCACCCCTTCAGCTTCTGAGCATGATCTTCTCATATCTGGTGGAGAATCTGGAGGCCAAGGGGAAGGAGGGTTTTTGTATGTACCCCAGATTTCTGCAGCTGATCTTCAACGAGAAGCTGCCATTACTTCCCAAGGAGAGCCATGATGTGGTTGCCTTAGAGATTATGGATGACACGACTTGGGTCGCATGAGAGTGTATCGGGGCAAGCAGGTAAAGCCCCAGGTGAGAGTTGATCGGCCATCTGGCCAATGGGAGATATGTGGCGCCAGGTAGACGCAAGTGGTGTCATGATGACAGTGATTCAGACGATGAGAGGCTATTGTCCCAGAGCATGATTCAGACGATGATGAGAGTGGGGATGCTGGGGATGATATGCCATTCCACCGAGGGGCACAGCTTCAGATGTTATACCTCCAGTATCTGCCCCAACAGGCGACATAGCTGAGTCAGCAGGTTTCCACCAGGACTTCATACCTGGCGAGGAGGAAGAAGAGTCGGATGAGGAGTCCTTGACGAGGACTGTGGGAAGCAAGGTTGTTCCCACAGAGTATGGACTCGGGCGGTTGGTGAACGCCCCAGGGTTCGGGAGAGATGACTGCAGATCCTAGCTATGCCCCTGAGTCAGCTAGCCGTGTTCTAGGGGGAGCATCCACCTTGACTGGATCGAGGAAGAAAAGGATGGCTCAGCCCCACGGCCAGAAGAAGAAGAAGAGAAGACTCACCTTCGTCACCACCACAGCTACCACTACCACCACCACACCTCCCACCACTATACATATGCCAACCACCACCACACCTCCCACCACTGTACATATGCCAACCACCACCATATCTTTCACTTCTACATCACCACTATCTCACAAACCCAACCCCATCTTCACCACAACCACCACCACCACCTAGCCACCAAGCAGGACCCTCATCCCATCCCGCACATATATATGGATCTCCTCTACCTTCAATTGGGGTAGAGGAACAGCTTTCTGTGCTGAACCGGATGGTGATGCGTTTATTAGCTGCTGATGAGGAGAAGACGGTGCAGATCCGTCATCTGACAGATCTTACTGTATCGCAGTCTCAGTAGATCTCAGAGCAGGCTCGGTTGATAGATGAGCAGGCCCAACAAATGGCTGCTCAGAGCCACGAAATCGCCCAACTCCAAGAGCACAGTGTCACATCTACTAAGAGGATTGAGGAGTTGGAGGAGGCTAAGAAGACCATCATGCTAAAGCTCAAGGGATCTGAAGACGAGCCACTAAAGATTAAAGAGGGAGACGGAGATGATGATGATGAGACTGAGGATGATGAGGGGATTGAGGAGAGGACAGAGGAGAGGAATGAGGATGATGATGAGACTGAGGATGATGAGGGTATTGAGGATGAGAGGACAGAGGAGAGAATGAGGATGATGATGAAGAAGGAGGGGATGCAGCTGCATCTGCCTCTACTCAAGGTCAGGACGGAGATCAAGAAGAAACAAGACCAACAAGCTTCCTCCTCTGCTCCACCAAGCGATGATCCAGTGATCCAAGAGAAAAGTAATGATTAGATGTCTATATATTTGATTACTTTTGTATTTGAATCATGTTTAAACTTATGTATTTGATTTTATATTAAAACTAATGCATTTCTATTTTGATTATTAACTACTAGGATGTGTTACATGTTTAAATCAAACAGATCCAACTATCAGAGGGATGAGTTCGATGTTGCTCCCCTCAGTAGATCAAGACTCAGCTAACTATGATTCTTCATCTGCAAGGGTCATCAGAAGGTCGGTGAGTTATACCCTAAAGAAGGGAATAATTCACGATCTATCAAATGAGCAACTAGCTGAGATCTTCAAGTTAAATCCCGATGAGATTGTGAAGGATGCTCCAATGTACGACTCGACAAGTGACGAAGAGCTTAATGACATTGATGAAATAGAGATAGAAGATGTCACTGCAGAGCACTATCCTCAGTATGCTGACAATGAGGAAATATGGTCCCCAATCTGGGTGAATCCCTTGTTCAGTGATATGTTTGAGGTGTCAGACAAAAAGGAGCAGGAGTCAGAGAAGACAGAGGGAACGGCCCAAGCCTCAAATGATGATGTTGATATCCGAAAGGCTGAGTGGGCTGCCTGTTTTGAAGAAGTTAGAGCCCAACACGCGCACCTAAACAGGACTCCTACACCAAACTCTACGGAGTCAAGAAAAATCATAAGGTGTCGGGCAGGATTATAGCATGGGCATATTTTGAGGACCTTAACGTCTATGCAGTTAAGAGGGAGAAGGGCATAGAGTACTTTAGATTTCCACATGATCTAAAGAATCTACCAGGTTTTGAGCTCAACCAGCTGGCCAAACTGAAGCTGTTGTATGCTGACCCGAGAAAGATGTCAGGCTGGTTTGAGGTGCCCTGAGGAAGGAGTACCACACCAGGTGGGTTAACTTCAGACCCCAACAGCCTACAAGGTACATCAAAAGGTCTGAAGTTGATGCCATTACTGGAAAGCCAAAGATAGTGTTGAAGTGGAGTCCTCCACGCACGATGTCAAGAATCCCACTCAGGGAAATGCCATAGGACTTCACTCCACACTTTAAGTGGTGGTACTACGATTGGAGGACAGGAGAAGCGTTCATAGTCCTAAACAAAGAGGGACAAATGGATACTATCAGGGTATTTGACCCAATGTGGCTTACCAACTTGTCAGCTAATGATGTCTACACTCTATACAAGTGGCTACTGTTCTATGATACGCAGGATATAGTACAAGCCCTCCAGTTCCAAAATGTCATAAGACTCTGTTTTGCATTTGAGATTCATGCAGGAGTCACAAAAGAGGATAAGTACAAGAAGTATGAGGAGGTAATAAAGAAAACAATACATTAGAGAGATCTAGGTCCAAGGGGGAGTTTGTTGATACATGTTTGTCCCTAGATCATGATATGAATGTAATAGATCTTGTTTGTCTGATTCTGATATAATGTTTGGAATGATTAATGAAATGATATTGGTTGTTTATTATCTATAATGTTTAATATTTCATTAATGAGTCGATGTTGAATTGGTTAATTAGGTTTGTGGTTGTTTGAATTGTTACACATAATGTTATATTAATTAATACATTCAAACTTAACAAAATGAAGTTCTCATACGAATGGCCCATGCGAATGGACCATACGCATGAATAACTTCATATGAATGACTCAGTCGCACGACTGAACCAGGAGACTGGATCAGTCGTATGATTGTAACATAAGATTGGCTTAGTCGCACGACTGAACACTCATTCGTGCGGATGAATCAATCGCATGGTTAAACCGCACGACTGAACCATACTAATGGTTCAGTCGCACGAATGACCAGTAATAAGCTATAAATACAACCCAATTCGTGGAAAAAAGAGAGCATTCATTCTATTTTGACTCCAGACGTATCCTAGCCGTCAGAAGCCTCCAAGTGATACTCCAAGTTCATAGAATGTTGTAGATCGATTCCTAATCGATTCTTAACGTTTAATTCAATACTTTATTGATTCTACATGCGTTCTTACTGATTGGATCATCAATCAAATAAGATTCTGCACTATTTGATTGGTTTACCCGTTAATCATTCGGTATTTCGTTCAAATACCAGGTCCAAACACTATCCACAATCAAGACATTGTTGTTCTTGTCATATGGATGTCCCTGCACATAAGATGAGATTATTAGTTTTCATTGGAGACCCAAGCCTTATTGGTCTTGGGTTGCTCCAAAGATAGTGACATAATTGAACCAAAAGTTAAGCATGGAGGTTCAATGGATGTCTTTGAAGAAGAGGTTTGTGTTATAGCAATTTTCTTGATCTTCCAATCCATCCTTTGGTTAATCGTGGAAAATGTACTTATAGAAGCTTTTGCAGCATGGCATTCTTCCGAAGCTTCTTTATTTTCGGAAGAAGCTTTCACCACCTTTACCTCCGAAGCAGTCATCTTCTGGGATGGTTTCAAGGGAATTTTGTTTTTCTTCAAAATTTTAACTGCTTTGCTTCCAAAACCATTTTCCCTTCAAAAGAAGGAGTTTCTTCCAAAGACAACCTGACTTCAAAAACTAGCTTTCCCTTTTTCATCACTTGGACCAACTGATAAGGTCCAAACAAGAAACCTTCCCTGACTCCTTTTTTTCTAACATTATTTGCATAATGTGTGCTAGCAGGATTGTTGTAACAATCTTTAACCATGTGGTTTTGCAAACCACACATTATGCATGTAATGTTAGTCTTTTGGGAGCTTGTAGGTTGTTGTTTCTTAGTCTTTCTCTCTTTGTCAGCAACCTTTCCCTTCAACTTCTGATCCTTTGGTAGGATATGAGTGTTGGTATTACAATCCTTTTTTGAATCAGAAGTACCTATCACCTGGAATCCAGCTGAGATAAAGACACCCTTTTGTTTTGGGTCAATCATCAGCTTAGACTCAGCCACTTTCTTAGAAGTTCTTCTGGCAGCTTTAGCTCTGCTTCTGCAGGCTTTGGTGGTAAGGGTTTGATCTTCACTGGGAGAGGTGGGTGGATTTACCTGTTCCTTCCCTGTGGTGGCCACTATTGTTGCATCATTTTTCAACTCATGTGAAGAAGGGCCACAAGATGGGACCTCTTGCTTTTCAGTACCACATCTAGGTTGTCTTATGGACTCGTAAGAATGTGGGGGAGCAATTTCATTGGTCCCTAACCCTCCTTTATTCTGATAACAGATTTTGGTGTGGGAGGATGATGCAATAATAGCTTGGAAGTTTTGCTCAGTAAATAGCATACTTCCTGGCTTGAGCCTTAGCGGTGACAAGCTGGGCATGAGCCTCAAACAGTTGGATATTAAATCCTTTATTTGAGTCTTCTAATCTGTGTTTTCATGTTTTAATAAGGAAACAGTTTTCTCTAACTCTTCAATTTTTTAGGTAGTCAGATTCTGCCCTTTTAAATCAGATTTCAAAACATTTAAAGACTCAATATCAGATTTAATTTACCTATTGTAGTCCTGATATAATTTTACTTTAGCTATAAAGGCAGGAGTACAGAGATTTTCATATACCTGGGTATCTTCTGTTCCGGCCATGAGAGCTTGAGCAGGAGTCACATCCTGAACCATAAAGCTCAAGTCAACCTCTTGAGCCATTGTAGTTGTTTTAGTTGACTTTCTAGTGGGCTTTGATGAAGAGGGATGTGTGGAGGCTTGTGGGGTTCCCGGGTTTGATTTGGGAGCCTTGCATTCCCTAGCAAAGTGACCAAGTTGGTTACAGTTGTAACATTTGGCCTTGGTCTTGTCAAACCCAAACTTGCTGGTAGTTGGGTTTTGAGGGAATTGCCTTCCAGTTCTCTTAAAGAATTTCTTCGCTTTGTAGGTTAAAAGAGCCATCTGTTGGATGATGTCCACATACTCTACATCGTCTGGACTAAAACACTCTAGATTATCAAAGCAGTATTGAAAATCACCAGAGTGCCCACTACCTGAGACAATGGCATAGCTGTCCTGAAAGGAGTTATGCTGAGCCTGTTGAGACCTTATAGTCTCAGGGAAAGTGATGTAAGGTCCAGAAGAGCAGGATGGTTGTTGGTTGTATGTCAGGTATTGCTGAGGTTGTGGGGTACTGAGCCTTTAGCAACCATTAAAGCGTTGCTAGCAGGAAGACTCAGAGGTCTGCTTGTTTGGTGGCCTTCTTACTCTCCATCTCCAACCAATATCCATCAAGGATGCCATAGATTTCAATCATGGTGAGAGTGTTCAAGTTCCCTGTCCTCTTATAGAGACACAGTAGAATGTCCACTCATTTAGAAGAGCACTCATGAACTTTCTTGTGAGATCTCAAAGTTCAAGAGTGATCTTCACAGACTGAAGTGAAGAAATAAGATCCATGTACCTGAAATACTACTGGCTGAGGGTCAATCCAGCAATATAAGTGAAGTTCTCAAACTGCTGCTTTAGTGAGTCCTTCTTGGAGTCATTGGAGCTTGAATACATCTGAGCAAGTGCATCAAACATTCTTTAGCAGACTTATAATGCTCAAACCCCACCATGATGGAGTTGGGTATTGCAGTCATGAGAATGGTCATAGCATTGATGTCGATGTCCATCTTCTTTCGGTCCTCGTCTGAATAATCTTCAACAGCTTTTTCTATCATGGCACCGTTTCCACCAGGTGTTGCCACCTTTGGCTTATACGGGTCGTTGACAATGGAGTTCCACATTTTGCTGTCTTGGAATCTGATGAAGCCTTCCATTCTTTTGCTCCAAGACCTGAAGTTTTCAGGAGTAATGATGGGAGCTTTGGTCATGGTTCCCATCTCTACTTCGGATTTGCTAAGAGCCATTTTTATGAGAGTTATAAGGAGGAGTGAAAAACAGGTTGATTTGGATGGTTAGATCTCACAATCAAGAGCCTAAAAATCTCTGATACCAATTGCAGGGCCGGTTTGTGTCACTAAACACTTGATTTTCTCACAAACTCACTTAAGCAACACTCTCGATGAAAGCAAAGTCTTTATGAGTTGATAACAATATAATAAGTAATAACAAAACACAAGAAGTAATTTTCAAGGTACTTGCATATATTGCTTCTCAGCTCAAATATTACAAGACTATTACAAGCATGTGTTTATGAGTTACAATGAGAGACTATATATAATACTACCTACAGCCGGATATACTTTGATACCAGCTGGAATCCTCTAACTAAAGTAAATACTACAAAGCTATAGTTTAAGGTATCTCAGATAAGACTTGATCTGAGATATGGTAGTCAGGACATGTCCCTGACTTATCTTTTGTCACCAACTAAAGTTGATAACTTGTACTAACAAAAAAAGGTGAACAGTGGAATAAAGTATGGTCAACTACATGTCTCTTTGAGAAAACGCCATGCAATATCAGAGGTTTGCAGCAGAGTGTCAGAGACCATACTTATATCCACTGGTTCATAGTAGTGCCTTCCGAAGGTTAAATGGCTGCGGAGAACAAGTACTTCCGAAGCCACTTATTCTTCGGAAGAGGTTGCTTCTTCCGAGGCTTGAGAACTTCATCTTTCTTCATACTTCGGAAGTAGTCTTCTAATTTCTTCCTTTGAGACTTCATCTTCAGAAGTGAATACTTTATCTTCGGAAGTAGAGCTTTGCCTTGGGAAGTATAACTTTACTTTGTCTTCGGAAGAACTCTACTTCCTTCGGAAGTTCCACATTTGGCTTCGGAAGCCTTTGTAAGCAGCACCAAAATTTGTCTGAGTGATTTGGTTTTGGTTGCACCAGCCTTCTTCTTGATCAAACACTAGTTCCTTGATTATTACCACCCTGCCCACCTTCATTTCCGTCTGCAGGTGCTTCACCCCTACCTCCTGCACCTCTTCCTCTAACTCTACCTCTACTTCTTGGGGCAGCACCACCACGACTAATTGCGGGTAATCCTTTTGGGCTATATTTTCTAACTTATTCAAAGACAAACATAAGCCTCAAATCTAAAAATAAATCAATAAAGTAATACATGTGCAGTGAGTATCATTGCTGACCTACAATTCTTTGAAGACCAGATATTTTCCAAGGAAAAAGTTGGTTGTATAATCATTGAAATGCTAGAGAGGGTGTTATCTCATAAGGACTAGGACCAATGTCACAATACAATCCCATAAGTCTTTAGGTGGGTTAGAACTCATGTAAGTAATAAGGTGATGAATGATTCATCAAGATTGATAAGGTCTCATAAGAAACAGGACACTAATGTCCTAAGGTATGGAGTTGAGGATTTGTACTAATTATGACCATTATCTTGCGGCAAGATTGACTAGACTTCGCATGCACGACAAATTGCATTTATGTGTGCACCCATAATTGAAATTTGCTTTGCATGATCAACCCCAGCTCATCCTAACCAAGTCAAACCGCCTTGTCAAGTATAGAGTGTTATTCAAGATAGAAGCATCAAAGGTATGGTCGATAACCAAAAGTTAATTATCCGAAGTTGAACAAAGGAAATGAAATAGAATCCCAGCTCATCCTAACCGAGTCAAACCGCCTTGTCAAGTATAGAGTGTTATTGAAGATAGAAGCATCAAAGGTATGATCAATAACCAAAAGTTAATTATCCAAAGTTGAACAAAGGAAATGAAATAGAATCATTAACACATTGCGGATCATGAATAGTTTCAATAAATAAAGAACAGACACGCATAGTCAAATGCACATAAATCCTAATATGCATTCTACATGTAGGTTCTTAGGTTATAGTCTAGGTCAAGTGATCCACCTAATTCTCTATAGCCAATGTCTCTAATACCAATCTGTCACACCCTCGCTTATAGCGGAAACACGAGGATGTAATGGACAGGATCGGCATAACACATTGTTAGTTAATATAGATGCAATAAATGATGAAAGTCAACATGTCATGATGTCACCCGACACAAATGGGGACTTGTGTCGTAGTTAGTCAATCCCACGACAAACATAGTCATACAAACCAATATGTATAAATCTCACAACCCGGGAACAAGTGAACATAAAGTAAAATAAAATAAATAAAGGTCAATGCAATAGCCAAAGCCATCCAATGAGTTTAAATAATGTAATTCTAAGGTCATCGCTAAGGCAGCATCCCTAGCTATCCTCATTGATTATTACCTGAAAAGATATGCTCAAAAAATTCAACAAATTGTTGGTGAGTTTGTAGGTTTAAATAATAAACAAAACATGATGTTGTGTAATAGTTTGGTAGGACATGAGTGCATACAGTTATAAGCAAGTAATATCACATGTAATCATAAGCATCACAACTAAGCCTATGACGTACACACAGATCTTGTCGGAACATATTCACCTTAGGGCCGTACCTGGCCACTATTAGTCCCAACTAGTATATTAACAAACAAGGGTGGGGATGTCAGCCCAATAGTACTATCAATACCTGTCCGTCGGCTCCAACACCGGAGTTAAATAGTTGTGAATAAAGAACCACACAGCTAACTCATGCATGTACCAGATTTATACTTACAAAACAGTAACACAACAGTCCCAAAGATTTAATAAGTTCACATCATAAAAAGGGTAAGCATACTTTTCCCCCTAGTTTATAAATATTTAAAATGAAAACGGGGCCGCAAAACTCACCTTGAAATGAGATGAAAATATTTGGACGAAAGACTTCAACAAGTGAGGGCAACGACGATCAAACACCTATTTATAATTAGTTATAATTAAGTCTTTAAACATGTTCAAAGAGAAATGTATGTTCGGTCGGTTTCGAGTCGGTTCGTGTTCGATATGTGACTCATATATTATATATATTTTTTGTTTTACATAAATATATAATCCGATTGCTAAAATAATTAATATGCGACGACATAGTTTTCCCACGACATAATAATATTAATAATAATGATAAAGTTAATGATAATAAAAATTATAATAATAATAGTAATAATAATAATAATAATAATATCAATAATATGATAATATTAATAATAGTAACAAAAATGTAACACCCCGAAATTTTTACTTAAACGGAAGAAAAAGAAAAGTAAATAGAAAGAATAGAAACTTTGCACAAGTGGAAGGAGAAAAAGTGTACAAAGTACAAATCTTATCATTATAAGATATTAAAGGGCATGGTCGCCCATATCAAGCGGAAAGCTGCTTTGATCTCGGAGGAAAAAGAAGAGAGAGAGAGAGAGAGCCCGGTTCTAGAGAGAGAAAGACAAAGAAGAAGCTAAAAAAGGTAAGTCTTCTCTTGTTTGAACTCGGTTTCAGTTGGGTATTGAGTTCTTGACCGAAGTTCCGGTTGTTTAGAGTTTACTTTCGGGATTCAAAGAGCTAAATCGAAGTGGGTCTTGAACGGGAAGAGTGTTGCTCAAAAGCTGCTCAAGGTGAGTTTCTAGGACCCCTCTTTTACTGATTTTCAACTGATTTGGGGCTATTATGCATACTAAGTAAACGTTTTGAAAGAAACCGTGGGTTTACCGCTTTATGTTCGAATGTTGTATGTGTGTATGTATGTTATAATGTTGATTATGGGTTAGTGATGATGTCTAGCATGCTTAGATGGCCTTAGTATGTTAGATCTGTGTTTGGGTATGCTTAGAATGATAATCGGGTGAAATTGGTAGCATTGAAAAGATTTCAGAATGTTCTGATGAACATGAACAGTAGACCATACGCCCAGAGGTGGCTCATGCACCAAACAGTTGTCCATGCATCCAGCATGAGTGGCCAGACGCCTAAGTGTTGGCCATGCGCCCAAGGATTGGTCATTCGCCTAAATAGTGGCCCATGCACCCAACATGTTGGCCCATGAGTCTAAGTATTGGCCATGTGCCCAAGTGTTGCCCATGCGCCTAAATAGTGCTCATGCGCCCAAGTGATGAAAAGGTGTGTGGACCGTGCGCCTAAACAGTGCCCATGTGTCCCAGTGAAAGAAACGGCTAAGTATTGGCCAAGCACCCAAACAGTGCCTATGCGCCCAGAATGTTTTATACTTAGAATTTTTTATGCTCATGCGCCCACTTTGGACTTGAGGTTTTCTAAGTGGTTTTTATGGAATATTATGGGGAGATAGGACTGGTTATGATGTGATGGCTTATGTTTGATGTGTGCTATGCATGTATGATGTGTCTGTATTGGTGATGGTGTATGTTTATGATTTTGTATATTCCTTATTATGTATGTATGTCTTCCTTGGCTTTGCGTTGAATGTTAATAAATGTAATAAAAGTATTATGTAACATAAAGTGGAAGATAATGAAAAGAGGAACGTAATGAATGAATGCATGCATGAATAAATGAATGAATGAATGAATAAAAGAGAAGGTATAGAAAGGCTAGCAAGCCTATGTATGAGGTGAGCGACTTTGTGTCACGACATACTCGAAAGAGGTCCTTGTCGCGTATCCCGGTACTGTGTCAGTCTTCGGACATTAGTCGGGGGTTTGTGTGTCGGGTTCGGACATGAGTCGGGGGTATTGCATGAGACAGGATACAGATTGCGTACTCCGTACTGTGTCAGTCTTCGGACATGAGTCGGAGGTTTGTGAGCAGGCCCCAGCACAGTATCAGTCTTCGGACATGAGTCGGGAGTATTGCATATGACGAAGGTGACGGATGATGAGATCCGTGTCGCGTATCCCGGTACTGTGACAGCCTTCGGACATGAGTCGGGGGTTTGTTTGTCAGACCCCGGCACGGTATCAGTCTTCGAACATGCGTGGGGATATTGCATGAGGCGAGATAATAAGGTGAGCGACTTCGTGTTGCAACAGACTCGGATGGAGTTCAATCCCTGTGATTGACTAGTATGGGATCTTTGTCACGTATCCCGATGTTGTGTTAGTCTTCGGACATGAGTCGGGGGTTTGTGTGTCGGGTTCGGACATGAGTCGGGGGTATTGCATGAGACAGGATACAGATTGCGTACTCGGTACTGTGTCAGTCTTCGGACATGAGTCGGAGGTTTGTGAGCAGGCCCCAGCACAGTATCAGTCTTCGGACATGAGTCGGGAGTATTGCATATGACGAAGGTGACGGATGATGAGATCCGTGTCGCGTATCCCGGTACTGTGACAGCCTTCGGACATGAGTCGGGGGTTTGTTTGTCAGACCCCGGCACGGTATCAGTCTTCGAACATGCGTGGGGATATTGCATGAGGCGAGATAATAAGGTGAGCGACTTCGTGTTGCAACAGACTCGGATGGAGTTCAATCCCTGTGATTGACTAGTATGGGATCTTTGTCACGTATCCCGATGTTGTGTTAGTCTTCGGACATGAGTCGGGGGTTTGTGAGCAGGCCCCAGCACAGTATCAGTCTTCGGACATGAGTCGGGGGTATTGCATGAGACAGGATACAGATTGCGTACTCCGGTACTGTGTCAGTCTTCGAACATGAGTCGGGGGTTTGTGTGTCGGGCCCCGGCACAGTATCAGTCTTTGGACATGAGTCGGGGGTACTGCAAGAGACAATATTCGAGTAATAAAGAGTAATGAACGAAAGATCATGTATGAAAGAACGAACGTATGAATGAACATAAATGAATTATCGTAATAAAGTACTGAACGGGATCCTTGTCATTCGACCTCAGTAATCGTGACTGAGTGCCACGAAGAGGGTAAAGTCTGACCGGATCTAGAAAGAGAAGTGAACGATAATGTAATACGTTGAATGAACAAAGTTAATGAACATAATGATGAAGAGAATAATGATATTATCTGTATGTACGTATGGTGCATGATCACGAACGGTTATAATGTATAGCATGTTTTGAAATAAAGTAAAGAACGATTTTAACAGAGAAAAGTATGTTTTATTATAAAACTAGAACTCACTCAGTGTCGCTGACTTTTGTATGCATGATAGTTGGCTGGTATGTGTTGATGCTGAGGAGTTGCAGGCATGGATGCATAAGCTACTGGGAGCATTTTGAGGTTGGCATCCGTACTTTGACATGTCATGTATTTTGAGATGAAAACTAATGTTGTAAATGACATGTTTTAGTTATAAATGAAAGTTTTGAATTCCGCTGCAAAATAATGTACATTTTCTAATGTTTTAAGTGCAATGAATGACTAGCTGTAAGCATCCCGAGAACAGGGCCTTACAAAAAATGATAATTTTAATAATAATATTATTAGCCATAATAGTAACGGTGTTAATAAGTGAAATAAATACACATAACACCATTCACGCAGAAACGGCACGCATACACACACACGTAACACCCCCTTAGACACATTCCACAAACACGATTCACACCTATATATACACCCACGATCATATACACAAATATAAACAACACACATATATATAGACAGTCATGCATACAAACTCAAACAATAAATACATACCTACATACATATATATATAATGTATAATCATCCAACAAATAACACACACACACAACAAACACAACAACATACATACACACACACACTCCAGCACACACACATACACACACTGCAACACACACATAATACACACACACATTAAAGAGAACACACACACGTAGCAGAACACACACACGCAGCAGAACACATACACACATACACTAAGGCAAACACACACACAATAAGACAAACACACACACATACTGATTTCATACCACACATGCATACACACGGATCATGCACATACACACACTTCACCGACACACGCACACACCGCAGCAACAGGAGGCTGCCGTGTTTTAAGGAAACCAGTGCATAGAATGTTAGAGGCAGCTTTAAATTAGTTAACATGGTCCGAGCAGCCTCTATCAGTGTCTTGTTCCTCCTTCAACAACACCATTTTGTTGAGGAGTTCTAGGAGCACTGTATTGTCTAGCAATTCCTTTTGAGTTACAGAATGAGTCAAGAACTTGATTCTTAAACTTAGTCCTTGATCACTACTAATTATCTTAACCTTTTCATTAATCTGATTTTCAATTTTAAGAATAAAAGACTTTAACGTTACAATACTTTCGTTCTTAGTTCTTAAAAAGAAGACCCATGTAAATATTGTAAATCATCAACGATCACAAGGCAGTATGATTTCCTTCCCATGCTTATTATACTTGTGGGACCAATAGATTCATATGCAATAAGTGTAATAGAGTGGTGATAGAGTTAACAACTTTGAATTTATGAGATGCTCTGTGTTGCTTCCCTTTGAAGCATGCCATATAGTTTTCTTTGCAGAAAAATTCCTTTTTTGGTGAACCATGTACCAAATTATTTTTAACCAATTTAATAATGGTTTTAAAATTAATATGACACATACGTTTATGCCATAATGTTGACTCATCACCATCAGCTTTTGAAAGAAAGCATGATACTTCATCTAGTTGGGAAGCATTGCTCATATCTAGCTTGTACATATCTCTTTTCCTAGGAGATATAAGAAGCACTAATTCCTGAGCAATGGTCATTTCGGGTTTTAGGATAATGCACTCGTGTACTATGAAAAGCATTTGATGCTTTTGATCACAAAATTGAGAAACACTTAACAGGTTGTGTTCAAGCTGTTTGACAAATTGTACTTTGTTAACTTTTAACTTGTTGTTGGATACACTTCTTTTGCTAGAAATGTATCCCCTAGCCTCACCTTCAAATTGAATAGGACATCCATCAAAATATTGAAATTGTTGAGATCTATTCCCTGTCATGTTCCTGGAGCATCCACTATCTACAATCCACACATTATTGTTCTTGTCATATGGATGTCCCTGCACATAAGGTGAAAAAGTTAGTTTTTATTGGAAACACAAGTCTTGTTGTTCTTGGGCTTTTCCAATGATGTGGATGATATTGAACCAAAAGTTATACATGGGGGTTCAATAGATTTTGTGAAAAAGAGGCTTGGGCTGCTACATCTTCTTGATCATCCATTCCATCCCTTGGTTGATCATTAAGGATGAGCTTGATGAAGCTTGAGCTATATAACATTCTTCTGAAGCTTCTTTCTTTTTGTAAGAAGTCTTCACCACCATTTCTTCCGAGTCAGTATTCTTCTAGGATGATTTCAAGGGGATTCTCTTATTCTTTTGAGTGATAACAACTTTAACTTCTGAAGCTATTTACCCTTTAGAAGAAAGACTTTATTTTGAAAGCAACCTTACTTCGGAAACAAGATTTCCCTTTTTCATACACTTGAACCATATGATAAGGTCCAAATAAGAAACCTTACCTAACTCCTTCTCTTTGAACATGGTTTGCATAATATGTGCCAACAAGATTGTATTAACAATCATTGGCCATGGGGTTTTGCAGACCACCCATTATATAGGCAATGTTAGTCTTCTAGGAAGTTAAGGACTGTTGCTTCTTGTTTTTCTTGTCTTCATCAGCAGTTTTTCCCTTTGCCTTCTGATCCTTTTGTTGGATAGGTGTGCTGGTACTACACACTTTTCCGGGATCAGAAGTTCCCACCACCTGGAGTCCAGCTGAGATAAACACACCCTTTTGTTTTGGGTCAATCTTCAACTTAGATTCAGCCACTTTCTTGGCATTTTTTATGTTGCCTTAGCTTAGCTTCTTTTGGCTTTAGTGGTTAGGGTTTGGTAATCACTGGTAAGAGGGGTTTGGTTTACCTGGTTCTTCCCTGTGATAGTATCCAAAGTTGCATCACGTTTTGACTCATGGGAAGGTGGGTCAGCAGATGGAACCTCTTGCTCTTCAGTACCACACCTTGGTTGTCTAATAGACTCGTAAGAGTATGGTGGAGTAATTTCAATGGTTCCCAACCCATCTTTGTTTTGATAACAAAGTTTTGATTGAGAGGATGATGCAAGATTGGCCTGAAAGTATTGTTTTGATAACAAAGCTGGGTCTAAGCCTCGGTTAATTTGGATATTAAATCCTTGATTTGAGTCTTATAGTTTGTATTTTCATGTTTTAACAAGGATGCAGTTTTCTCTAACTCATTAATTTTCATTTAACATTCAGATTCAACCCTTTTAAAATTAGATTTTAAGACATTTAAAGACTCAATATCATATTTAATTTCTATATTATAGTCCTGACATAACTTAAACTTAGTAATACAAGTTGGAGTACAAAGATGATCAGATACCTGGGTATTATCTGTTCCAGCCATGAGTACTTGAGCAGGAGTCACATCTTGTACCATGAAGCTCCAGTTAACTTCTTGAGCTACAACTGCTATTTTAGTTGACTTCCCAGTGGCATTAGGTGTAAAAGGATATGAGGAGGCATGTGAGGTTCCTAGATTTGACTTGGGAGCCGTACATTCCCTTACAAAGTGACCAAGTTGGTTACAATTGTAACATGCAACCTTTGTTTTGAAGAACTTCTTTGCTTGGTAAGTTAGCAAAGCCATTTGTTGGACTATGTCCACATACTCCACATCATCTGGACTGAAGCACTCTAGATCATCAAAGCAATATTGATGTTCACTAGAGTACCCACTTCCTGAGACAAAGACACAGTTGTCCTGAAAAGAACCTTACTGAGCCTGTTAAGACCTTGGAGTCTCAAGAAATGTGATGTAAGGTCCTGAAGAATAGGATGGCTACTAAGAATATGTCAAGTACTTTTGAGGTTGCGGGGGTCCTGAGCCTTAGCAACCATTAAGCGTTGCTAGTAGGAAGGCTTGAAGGTCTACTCATCTGATATCCTTTCTTGTTATCCATCGGTATCCATCAAGGATGCCATATAGTTTAGTCATAGTGAGGGAGTTCAAGTTTTTTATCCTTTGATAGAGACACAGTAGAACGTCAACTCATTTGGGAGTGCACTCATAAATTTTTGAGTGAGATCTCTCAATTCAAGGCAATTCCCACATATTGAAGAGAAAATATAAGATCCATGTACCTGAAGTATTGATGGCTGAGGGTCTCTCCAGTCTTGTAAGTAAAGTTCTCGAACTGTTATGTCAGTGAATCTTTCTTTGGGTTATTAGAGCTAGAGTACATTTGAGATAATACATCAAACAGATCTTTAGTTGACCTGTAGTGCTCAAACCCCACCATAATGGAGTTAGGTATAGTAGTCATAATAACAGTCATGGCATTACTATCAATGTCCATCTTTTTTCAGTCTTTATCAGAGTAGTCTTCAACGGCCTTTTCTATCATGGCACCATTCCCACCTGGTTCAGCAACCTTTGGTTTGTAAGGACCATTGACAATAGATTGCCACATTTTTCTATCTTGATTCATGATGAAGTCTTCTATGCGTCTATTCCATGATCGAAAGTTTTTAGGGGTGATGATAGGTGCTTTAGTCATCATCCCTATCTTAACTTCTAACTTTTTGTTAATGGTCATTTTTGAGTGTGGTGAAAAGCGATGTGAAAAACAAGTTGATTTAGATGGTAAGATCTCACAATCAAGAGCCTAAAAGCTCTAATACCAATTGCAGGATCGATGTTTGTCACTAACACTTTATTTTTTTCTCAAAACTTAATCACACACGGTTTTAGATGAATTAGAATCTCTTCTAGAGTTGATAATAATATAGTAAGTAACAATGACACAAGGAAAAAATTTTCAAGGTACTTGTATATATTACTTCTCAACTCAAAGTATTACAAGACTCTTATAAGCATATCACAAGAGTTATAATGAGAAACTATATATATTATCACCTGCCGAATATACTTTGATACCAGCTGGAAACCTATAACTAAAGCAAATACTAGAAAGCTAAAGATAAGATATCTTAGATAATGTCTTATCTAAGATATGATAGTCATGACATGTCCATAACTTATCTTTTGTCACCAACTAAAGTTGGCAACTGTACTAACTAATAAAGGTGAACAGTGGAATAAAGTTTGGTCAACTATATGAGCTTTTGAGAAAATGTCATGCAGTATATCAGAGGTCTACAACGGAGTATTAAAAGGACCATACTTATGTCCACTAGTTCGTAGCAGTGTCTTACGAAGGTTAATTGGCTTCCGAAGAACAATTATACTTTGGAAGATGTTTACTTCTTCCAAAGCCTGGGGACTTCTACTTCGGAAGTCATTGTCATGAAATCTTCTAAGTCTTGAACTTCGAAAGAGAAGACTTTGTCTTCGGAAATTGGAGTTTTCTTTCGTAAGTTGTTCTTAAACTTTGTCTTCGGAAGAACTCTATTTGCCTTCGGAAGTTCCAGACTTAACTTCGAAAGTCCTTTATTAGTAGCACCAAAATTCTCTAAGTGTTTAATTTTGGTTGCACCAACCTTTCTTGATCCAACATCGATTGCTTGATTACTTAACACTACATGCTTATAATATTATTAGTGGTATGCATGGTCGGTTTTGTTTAATTTTACCAAAAATCAAAACCAAAACTAATATTTCGGTTTTTAGATTATTAGAAATGTTTGGTTTTTCGCTTCGATGTTCATTTTAGTTTTGGTTTTTGTTTTTTCTTATATTCATTTGGTTTCAGGTTTTACTTTTGTTTTGGTTAAAAACTTGTTATTTTGTTAATCTTAAAAACTTATCTATATATTTTTAATTTACCGATTCAAACAAAAACAAATCCTTTACTTGTGCCAAGAAAACAAGTCCATTAAATAAGCAACGAGATGAACTTCAAAGATGACTATTCGGAAATGATATACTTGTCGTAGTGGCTTTCTACGATAAAATTTGTTTTCAAGTTTCAAAATGGATAGGTGTATTCTTAATCATATTCTCTAATTATCCTTGCGTAAAATAAATATTAATATATAATAATATATTTAATAAAAACAATATCATATATACACACTTTGGATGGTTTGGTTCGTGTTTTCTTGTTTTAGTTTGATTCAGGTACGAGTTTGGTTTGGTTAGGCTATAGGTTTGGTGTGTTTTGGTCATAATACGATTTAGTTTGATTTTGTGGTTTTTGTTTCGGTCAAAACCAAACCAAATCAAACCTAAAAATTTATTTAATAAAAAAAACCTTCAAGCCAAAATGTTAGTTTTTGTCTGGGTTCAATTTTTTTGGTTTGGTTTTATTGGTTATTATGATTGCAATTTAGTTATTTTGGTTTCATGCACACCGCCATTCAATATTTGTTTGTAGTTGCTATCAATTCTTCTTCTTACTCATTCTCACTTTATACTTTTTTATTTGTTCATGATACCGCATCTTGAAGTTTGTTAACAGTTCTTTTTAAGGCAGAGTTAATCGTGTAAATCAAACTTGTGTGTTGATTAATATTGAAGTATGTCAGTTCCCGAACCACGAGTGGGGTTGGTTCCTGATTCAGTTGGTCCGCACCGTCCGGTCTTGTCATAAAAATATTTGCAATCAATATCCCAAATGACTTAAGTATGGGCACCACAGAGGAACTTTCCTCATAATCAATTCATTAAGTATGAACTAGTTGTTCCGCTACAAGCCTGGCTTTGAAAGTATGTTCATGTTAATATATGCTAGTTTTCTTCTTTATGCGCAGGTAGTTTTCAGATAATTTTTTAATATGTTAGCGCCTTGTAATTCAAGTATAAATGTGATGCTATATTTAATGTGATGTAATGCATATAATTGGTGCATCCTATTGCATTATCTGGGCTATTACATATTTTGGTTAAAATTCAAATTATATAAAAGTTTAAATCTACTTTTCTTGTAGTTCCCGTAAAACATATAGGGTTGTCGGTAGTCTAGCCTATCAACATATGATTTTGGTCAATGGTGTGAAAGAGTGCAGTTTCAAAACGTGGGGAGGAACAAAGAAAAAGAATAACACTCATAAAAAATTGCTACAAATGCAATGCTCTAACAAGGGTGTAACTGCCGACTTTAAACGATGATGATCTCATTTTAGTGATGATCTATTTAGACTCATTAATAGAATATAGGATTACTATAATGGTGATGTGTGTATCTAAAAGAAAATAAACGTAACATAATAGTTTCAGCTAAACCAAAATTAGTCATCATATACATAATAAAAACATGTATTAACAATTAAACACTTATAGAGATAAACAAATAAATTAAATTAATTGATTACATTACCCTACTTCCCATGATTCACATAATCTTTTGTCAAACACTAAAATGTTGACCATCTTTATTATATTCTATTTTAAAGAAGCTGCTTCTTCGGTAGGAACTTCTTTATTACCAACTTGTTTAGGAACCTCCTCGTCCTCTTTAGCTTCATCCGCAATCAACGACTCTAATTTATCTCCAACTTCTTCTACCTGCTCCATTAACTTGAAAATTAATTTCAACTTTCAATGTCAAATAAATCGCCTTCCAACTATGTATAAAACTAAACAAATTGTTTTTTATTAATTTATTTGAAAATTAACTTTCCCTACCTGCTCCAACTAGTTCTTTATCTAGTTATTTATTAAATTTATTTTTGCTAATACATTTTTCCTTTATTTTAAATATAACTTGAAATAAAAAGTTATATAAAAAATTATGGACTTTATTAACATATAGTAAACTCATACTAGTGTTATTTTCGTGAGATGAATTGAGTTCATATTACGATATTAGGTATTAAAAATGAAAAAGACATACAAACCCACTACATTCATGCTTATTTTTCTGTCTTCAACGTTTCATTAAAATATATGTGATGGAATTCTTTCGGTGCTTTACGTTCTCTTAATTCTTAATTTGTTCTAGAAATTAAATATGAAACTCTATAGAAAAGTTAACAGTAATTTTTTTATTAATTTTTTTGTGAAACAATAAAATTTTACCAGTTACACTAGCTTAATTAGTAGATCGATTTATTTTCTCTGTCAAGTCTTTTTAACGGAATGGCTAGTTTGAAATACATTAGTTTAACTAGCTAAAAGTATATGTTATATAAATCAAGGTTAAAAAAAACACCGAAAATTGAAAATTAAAATATCCCCAGAAAGCACGAAACTGACATCAAATTAATTGGAATCATATAAAAATATAAGTTTCATAATTAATTATTAAATTAAAACTAATGTACAATATCATATTATTTTATTGCAAAAGCCGTTCTTTTCATCGGTTGTATATTCTATCTAATTCTTTAAAGACAAAGTTCGATCATAATTGCAAGTGGAAAAATTATATTATATGAACTTGCAATGCGCATGCAACCACTGGTTTGAAAAATTCTTTTTATATACGTTACCAGTTGTAATATATATTTATTTAAGTAACCATAGGTATTTTAAAAATACTTATGCAGCTCATTACATAGCTTATTTATTATTAACCTATTCTCAACATATATTTGAAGGAAATTTAATAATCGGAATATATCGCTTATTGAAACTGCGAAAGATTGCATGTTTAACAATATTAGTTAAATAGTAAACATTTTCTCTGCATATATATGTTTGTAATTGCAAAAATAATATACGTATAGACAACAAATGAATATATATAAAAGATTGACAAACCTTATCGATGATTTTATTGGCGACATGAGCACTCTTGGCTACTCCTTCAACAACTTCATCAACGGCTTCCATTGTTTTTCTAAGTTTGCTATTCTCAGGAAGATCATCAGTAATATTATCAATCACGTTATCTACTTTTTCTGCCACCACCTCGATGGTCTCCATTATAAACTCAGCCGTGTTGACCACATTATCCACCTTATCTATAAATCATAGAGTTTACAGTAATTAATTAAAAAGTTTAATCATGCAGAATTATCCGTAAATTGTATTATTGGTGTTTTAAAGAGTGTTCATGATCCAGTTTGGCTTATTTTGATGATATTAATTTGTGGGGCAACAACTAATTTCATACTGTTTTAAGGAACCACATACCAAACTGGCTAGGTAACTCTGTTGGTAGACTGCTTCAATTCGATTGGACAAATTGATCAAAATGATTCAGTTTTGACAGCTTAAACCGTTTTTAAGTTAATAGTTTGTATTAAGTATTACATAAAATATATGGTTCACTAGCATAATAGATATATATTAATGCACATAATAAAAAAATTAGACGGTGGATTAAGTTTACCCACGCCATTGAACAGTTAAATTGAACAAATCAATTTGCTTGTGACAGATTCATGAATATCATAG
Organism: Flaveria trinervia; assembly: GCA_025506515.1. Classification (NCBI taxonomy): domain Eukaryota; kingdom Viridiplantae; phylum Streptophyta; class Magnoliopsida; order Asterales; family Asteraceae; genus Flaveria; species Flaveria trinervia. The sequence goes on along the minus strand of CM046452.1, from coordinate 64,086,010 downwards.
TATTGACATTATGATATTTGGAGAATAAGTCATTCTTACTTTTTAGAAGAAGTAATGGCCCCCATTTATGCGTGCAAAAGGGTAAAACAACTGTTAACACGATACCCACAATCCAATTTCTTCTGAAAATTACAACAAACAAAAAAATAGTTTACTTAGATCGTTAACGGTTGACTTCAAGAAAAAAGGTTGAAACTAACAGAAAATAATGTATTCGATGCTTACAACGAACCCGAAGGTGATCCAGATGGAACAGGAACTCCAGGAGGCGGAGTAAGATTGCTACGTATAACAAAGCTTCTTCGCGATATCGTGTTCATAGGATCATACTGCAAGCTTCTTCTACTGAACCCATGAACGTTGTAAGACACAAGATCCTTGTTCTTTGAGAAAGATGCATAGGATGTTGAATTAGACAGAGATGTAATATTGAGACATGGGTGTGTAGTTATTGATGCACCAGAAATCAATCTTGACATAGACATTGACATTTCTTGTCTTTCTTTTGAAATTCTTCTACTTTAGAATATGCTGTTGATTGAAGTTGAACTGTAACTAAGTTATGTAATATATGAATGTGGATGAAAGATAAAGATGAGATTAATGGAGTTGTTGCATGTATTTATATGCGTGTGTGTATGTCGAATTTGATGAAAGGGTCAATGAATAGGAGCCAAGACACGTTTTTTTCTATGGTCAACGACGGTGGTTTCGTGTGACATGCATTTACTGGTATCTTATTCAATTAAGTTGTTCTAATTTTAATATTAAGTTGTTAACATAGGTGACGATATATAACTCACATCTCCCATTTTCAAATTTCTTAATGATGACATATTGGCTGCTTTAAAGCTAATCTATCTACTTAACTTTAAGAACCAAAAAGGTCACTTAGTCATATCCGAGATGCTTAGCTTTGGGGCGGCTTGTCCTCCTTTTATTTATCTTAATTGGTTTTCAATTGGTGCCGATATATTTGTAACGTCAGCTTCACCTTTGTTTTTTTGAAATTAAATTCTTTCTAAAACATTTGCATAACTAATTTAGCACCTTTTCTTATTTGGGCGGAGTTATTGGAAAAAGTGAAGGAAACTTAAAAAGTATGAAAATGATTATTATTCATTAATCTTAGATACAAGTGTTAAAAGAAAATCTGATAGCATAATAGTATTTATTTGAAACTATAAATGATAGACCAAGAATATTTTATTCTTGACCACTTTTTCAAGTTTAACCATTTTTTATAATACTCGTAATTTTAACATACAATTGTATTTTTTTAAACTTACAACATAAAAACAAATGTTTAAATTTCGGTTTTGGTTTCTATAGTTTAACCATTTTAGTCCAAAAAATAATCGTTGATCATATCATGCCATGTGGTTGTCCATAACACTAACTCTGTTATTATTTACATTAAATGTGAGGATACTTTGGTCATTTTATATTTGAAGGACTAGTTATGTAATTATATTAGATTAGGATAATTGTTGTAATTTTTAAAAACAATGAAGAATAAAAAACAAAACTTAAATCTAATTTCATTCGCCGCCACCGCTTGTGCCACCGCCACCGCCTGTGCCACCGCCACTGGTTGCGCCACCTCCACCGTCAGCGCTAGGCATGTACAAACCGGTTTTAAGGCCCAAACCGGTTCGGGTTCAAAACCGAACCGGTTTTTTCGTGGTAGAGTCAAACCGGTTTATCTTCAAACCGGTTCGGGTTACAAACCGGTTTGGCTCGCGCAAAACTCGAACCTATCAAACCGGTTCGGACCGGTTTGAAACCGGTTTTTTTTATCCAAACCGGTTTTTCTTACCGGTTTTTAACTTTCAAACCGGTTTATAAACCGGTTTTAATCTAATATAATTTACATAACTAGTCCTTTAAATATAAAATTACCAAAGAGTCTTACCTTTAACTGTAAAAACTAATAGAGTTAGTGTCAGTGATTAAAACCATCACAAATATGAAACTATAGGGCATGATATGATCAAAGAATCATTTTTGGACTGAAATGATTAAAATGGTTAAACTATAGGGACAAAAACCGAAATTTACTCTTTTTTATCTTCAAAACACCTATCATTTTGATAAATACAAAATGAATTTTTTTTATGTTATTTTAGTTCATTGTGTAATATTCGTCAGCTCATTTAATAATATCAGATCATTGTGTAATATCAATCATATCATTGTAGTTAACGCTAATCATTTTGTTAGACATTGTGTTTTTTTAAATATAATTTTTGTATGTTTTTCAATTTATTGTGTAATTCTGAGCAGTTTATTGCGTAATAATTATCAATCAACTCATTGTATCAACTGTTTTGAGCCTAATGATAGCTATTATGTTGTCCATTGAGTCTAATGTTAATCATTGTATTTTTTAAAATGGTGATTCCAAATAAAACAATGCGCTTGACATTGTTAGAATAGGCTGGTTGCCCATGCGCTTGAAATTAGCCCATGCGCTCAATGGTCGAATAGTCTAAGTGCTTTCCCCAAACGTCCAAACCCATGCTCCCAATAGTACCCATGCGCCTATGATTAGTATGATTTGACTAAGTGTTCCATGCGCCTAAAATGTCTATGCGCCTGGGCACTCATGCACCTAAAATGTCCATGCTTCTGCATAATGCCCATGCGCCTAGAAATTTGCCCAGTAGACTAAGTGTTGGGTCATACGCCTCAATAGTGCCCATGCGCCTGAAAGTTTCCTATGTGCCAAAGTGTTCCCATGCATCTGAAAGGCCATGCACCTGCATAGTGCTCATGCGCCTGATGCCTTAGATTATTTTCTGAAATTTCAAAGAGAAGTGAAGTTTTAGGCTTTGACTTGGGATGTTTCCAGGGATGATGTATAATGAATTTATGATGTTGGATGATGTGGTATTTGATGTTTATGATGATGCCATGTATGGGTATGTTTATGTTTATATTCCTTGTTATGTATGATTATTTCTATGGCTTTGCATGGTATGATTAATATCAATAAGCATAAAGTATTATGTATTGAAAGCGGAAAGATATTGAGAAGAGGAACGTAAAGAATGAATGAATGAAAGCATTAATAAATGAATGAATGGATAAGTTTGCCTCGGTACTGGTGCCAGGCTTTGTGCGTAATGAATGTGGGTCTATTTATAGACCTTGGCCCATTACTCGCTTTGTGCCTACATTTGGGCTAAAATTATGTATGGGATCCTTGTCGCTTGTCCCGGTAGTAGTGCCAGGCTTTGTGCGTAATGAATGTGGGTCTATTTATAGACTTCGGCCCAGTACCCGCTTGGTGCTTACGTTTGGTGTATAGCTGATGACATTGATTAGGAAAGAGTGAATGAAGGATGGCTAATGAATGAAATGTACGATATGAAAGTTAATAAATGAAGTGATGATGTACATTGAACGGAAGTTAATGAATGATAATGGAAGATAATAATAATATTATCCATATGTACTATGATGCATGATCGCGTATGAATGTAAAGAAATGTTTTAAACGAAAAAAAAGTACGCTATGTTTTTATAAAACTAGAACTCACTCAGCAACGCTGACTTCGATGTGTTTCAAGTTGGCAGATAATTGTTGCTGAGGATGGCACGGGGCAGCTACTTGGCACTTTTGGATGGCATCCGTTTGTTTAAATTATGACGTTTTTGGGATGTAATGCAAACGATAATATTTTGTAACTGTAAACTACATTGTATTGTTTTGCAAAAGTAGTCATTAATATAAGAAATAGTTTTAAGTTATTTCGCTGCGACGTTTTAATGAATTTAAACATATATCTTATATTTTATGTGCAATGATTGACCAGCTATGAGCATCCCGGGAATGAGGCCTTACAAGTTGGTATCAGAGCCAATGTTTAAGTGAAACGGATAAATATTTCAAAAGAAACTTAACTTAAACTAAGAATAGCATAAAAGGAAAGGGATGCCAATCCGAGTAGCTACATGCCATCAGGTATTTTATGAAATGTTAACAGGTATTATGTGCGCATGTTATGTTATTTATATGCCTTTAGTAAAATTGGATACTGATGTAGTCATAATAGGAAATACTTGGGGGATAAAGAGCAAAGTAAGTGGCTAATAATAACTGGCCACTATAATTAGGGACTTACTATACTTGACATAAACTGAGCTATTACCTTGAATGACCATGTTGGTGTTTAAAGCTTATAGTGTGTTTAGAGGATAGCTGGTGGTAGATCTTCTAAGGCTTCACGTGGCGGAGGTCGTGGAGGTCGTGGTGGACGTGGTGCTGAACCACGGGTCATAAGAAGAAAGGCTAGGGTCGAGGAGACGACTCATGAAGAGCCCAAGACCCCTCATCCGGAGGGTGGTGATGAAGTGTGCCAACTTATGAGCCTCGGTGAAGGAGGCGGTGGTGGAAGAAGTTCATCAGGTCATGTAGACTGTCTTACTGTCTGTGGTGACCGAAGTAATCAAGTTGTACGAGAAGGTGAGAGGAAGGAGAGGAATAGGTCCGTGGGGGAAAGGGAGCAATCAGAGACTGAGATGGTTGTCCCTAATGACGAGGAAGAAGAAGAGCCTCTACATGAAGTGGCACGAGGCTGTAACTATATGGCATTTCAAAGATGCAATCCTCCGACTTTTGATGGTAATGTCACTGCTACTGCTGCTCACCGGTGGGTCAGGGAGATGGAGGTTGTTTTCGATATCAGCGAGTGCTGAGAAGATCAAAAGGTGAAGTTTTCCATTCATTCATTTGTGGACTCAGCTCTGTGTTGGTGGAACAATATTGTCCAAGCCGAGGGTAGTAGGGCAATTGGAAGAATAAGGTGGGCAAAGTTAAAGAAGTTGGTGATTAAGGAATTTTATCGTCATAAGGAGCTCGACAAGGTTGAGAGGGAATTCCTGTAGCTAGAAGCAGGAACCTTGACACACCAATAGTACACCACTAAGTTCAACTAGATAACATGATTGGTGCCGGATCAGGTGATGCCTCTTTCACGAGAGAGCAAGAGGTATATTCAAGGATTGCTGACAAATATCCGCAGACACATGATCGCCGCCCGACCGAGGACGTTTAGGTCGATGGTTGATTTGGCTGGTGGGCTATATGATGAACTGGAAGTGGTCGTGGTAAAGGTGAACAAGAAAGGTGGTGGTGACCGGAATTGGAGTGGGAAGAGGTTTGGATGGGGCGGGGCCCCGAAAAACAACAAAAGTGCGTGGATGGATGACCAGCGTGTGGTCACACCTAGTGCGAGTTCGAAGAAGTGTGGCAAATATGGGAAAGAGCACATCGGAGAGTGTAGGTTGGGATCTCACGTCTATTTTCGGTATGGAAGGACAGGACATGTGGCGAAGGACTGCAGGGTAAGGAGATGTTATAACTATGGCGAGGAAGGCCACATGATCAGGGAATGCAAGAAACCGAGGGCTGAGAGTTCCGGAGTAAGGAAGAAGGCCGAGACTGAAGGGTAGAAGGCAAGCACTAGAGCATTGACGATGACAAGGGAGGAGGCTAGGACGAACCCTAATGTTGTGTGAGGTACATTTCTAGTAAACCAAACTCTAGCTTCTGTGTTATTTGATTCTGGTGCTAGTAAGACTTTTATTTCTACTGCTTTATGTGCTAATCTGCCTATTAGTAGTAAGAGCATTGATAATCCCTTCAATATAAAACTATCATAGGTAAGTCTACCAGGATTTCTGATCTGATAGAAGGTTGTGACAATAAACTAGAAGGTCATAAGTTTCCTACTAGACTGTTTATGATGACCTTAGGTGGGTTTGACGTAATCCTAGAAATGGATTGGTTAGCGGACTGCGAGACGAACATTGTGTGTTGCAAGAATATGATTAGATTGACAGCACCCAACGGAAATCTAGTAACGGTCTACAGTGATCGAGTTGCTACGATTCTGAAGGTGATTGCAATGGCGGTGGCGGGAAAGTGCATGAAGCCTGGATGTAGTGCCTACCTGGACTACGTGAAGGATGTAGATATGCCAACACCATAATTGTCGGACGTACTAGTTGTGTGTGAGTTCCCGGTTGTGTTCCCAGAAGATCTACCGGGTGTGCCACCAGACTAGGAGATTGAGTTCCAGATTGATTTGATAATCGGTGCCCAACCTGTTGCTAAGGCACCGTATTGGTTGGCTTCGACCGAGATGAAGGAATTGATGGAGCAACTGCAAGAGTTGCTTGAAAAATGGTTTTTTAGACCGAGTATCTCTCCATGGGGTGCTCTGGTCTTATTTGTAAAGAAGAAGGACGATAGTATGAGGATGTGTATTGACTACCTTGAGTTGAACAAGTTGACGGTGAAGAATCGGTATCCTTTACCGAGGATTGATGACCTATTTGATTAGCTCTAAGGTGCCAGTTGGTTCTCGATGATAGATCTTCGATCTGGTTACCATCAATTAAAGGTGAATGAGCAGGATATTCCTAAAACAGCTTTTCGTACACATTATAGACACTACGAGTTTCTCGTTATGTCTTTTTGTTCAACTAACGCGCTAGCTGCTTTTATGGATCTGATGAACCGAGTGCGTCAGCCGATGTTGGATAAATCAGTGATTGTGTTCATTGATGATATCTTGATTTATTCGAAGAATGAGGAGGAGCATGCCGGTCATATTCGGGAAGTGTTAGAGATGTTGAGAAAGGAGTAGTTGTATGCTAGGTTCTCCAAGTGCACGTTCTGGTTGTGTGAAGTTTAGTTCTTAGGTCATGTGGTGAATCCCGAGGGGATTATGGTGGACTGGCAAAAGTGGAGGCGGTGATGCAATGAAAGTCTCCAAGGATGCCATCCGAGATTCGTAGCTTTTTAGGATTGACGAACTATTATAGAAGATTCATCCAAAACTTCTCTAAGATCGCTTCACCATTGACTAAGTTGACCCGTAAGGATGTGAAGTTCGTATGGGGTCAAGGGCAAGAAAAGGATTTTAAGGAATTTAGGATGAGGTTGACTCAAGCTCCTCTCTTATTGCTACTTGAAGGAAGCGAGGATTTGGTGGTCTATTCGGATGCTTCCTACTCGGGGTTAGGTTGTGTGTTGATGCAGTGACGGAAGGTTATAGCCTACGCATCATGGACAATTGAAGGTTCATGAGGTTAATTACCCTACTATGACTTGGAACTAGTAGCCGTGGTCTTTGCATTAAATATTTGGAGGCACTACTTATATGGAACGAAGTGCACAATCTTCACTAACCATAAAAGCTTAAAGTATTTTTTCGAGCAAAAAGATTTGAATATGAGGCAGAGAAGATGGTTGGAGCTTATAAGGGATTATGATTGCGAGATCCATTACCATCCGAGCAAGCCCAATGTAGTGGTGGATGCCCTTAGCCGAAAGGAAAGATCCGAGCATATTCAGGTGAAGGCTTATTAGTTGGTTATGACTTCTGATGTGGTGAAGCAAGTCAAGGAGTTTTAAGATGAGGCGTTCAAAGAAAATCATCTTAACTCTGAAAGGATGAGATGGGTAGTCGCAGAATTGGACGAAAACACTCTCGGTGTTAGAACCTGATTTGGAAGGATTGAGTTCCTTGTGATGGGGATTTACGTGGGAAGATTATGGAAGAAGCTCATAAGACTAGATACTCTAGACATCCCAGTGCCACAAAGATGCCTCATCATATGAAGAAAGATTATTGGTGGCCGGGCATGAAGCACGATGTAGCGGAGTATGTGAGTAAGTGTCGTACTTGCTTGCAAGTGAAGGCAGAGCATCAGAAGCCATACAAGAAAATTCAACCTTTGGATATACCCAAGTGGAAGTGGGAGCATATTACCATGGACTTCATTATGAAGCTACTGCATACCACGAGAGGGGTTGATGCCATATGGGTGATAGTGGACGATCTAACAAAGAGTGCTCACTTTCTATAGATCCACGAGACGTAGTCATCCGAGAGGTTGGTGGATCTATTCATCAAGAAGATTGTAACTCATCATGGTGTACGGTAGATGATGTTGAACACCGGTTTGTTGGGGTGATATTGGTCAAAAGGGATTAGGGAGCATTGAAGTGATCGAGGCTATGATTGAGAAGCTAGAAAAGATCAAAGCCTTTATAAAGGCAGCCAAAGATATGCAAAAGTTGTATGCCAACAATAGGCGTAGACCGATTGAGTTCCAGGTGGGTAATAGAGTCATGTTGAAAGTCTTACCTTGAAAGGGCATCATACGGTTCAGAAAGCAGGGCAAGTTGAGCCGAGCTATATACGGTCTTTCCAAATCATTGCTCAAGTAGAAGAGGTTGTCTATAGGTTGGAACTACCAGATGAATTAAGTGCAATTCACCCGGCATTCCATGTATCTCATCTGCGGGAGTTTTTAGCCGACGAGGATAAGGAGAAGAGGTTACAAAATAAACTGGTTCCCCTGGTGTGTGTGCAGTGGAAACACCGAAAAGGATCCGAGTCTACATGGGAGATTGGAAAAGAAATGAGGCAACATTACCCACATCTATTTGAGGAATAAAAGGTTTCAGGGACGAAACCTATATAAGGGGGGTGGACTATGAAACTCGGATATTTTAAAAAGAAATAAAAGAAAGAAATACAATTTAACCCAAGTTGAGGGGTTAAATGTGTAAAAGGTACAAAATTTTATATTGTTTTGTAAAAAAGTGGGCATGGTCGTCCATATTGTCTTTCACATCACTTTTGCAACCAATTTTTGGAGAGAGAAAGCAAAGAAAGCTTCAGTTTTAGAGAGAAGGTGAAGAAGAAGGCTAAATTCAAGGTAAGAATTTTGTGTTTTGAGTTGTTCTTGGTTAGTTCTAGCCTCGGTTGCATGCTTATATGTGTTTGTGTGTTTGTTTATGTGTGATTTCGTGGGTTTTAGGTGTTTGAGCTCATAGTAGACGAGTTTGAAGGAAGTCATACTCGAAGGTTGCTAAGATGAGTTCTAGACCCCCTTTTTACATGTTTTTAACTGATTATAGCCGTATGTTCATGTGTGTGTGAATGCGGGTGGGTATGATTTGGGTGTATTATGATGTTATGATTATGTTATGATCCTGTTATATGTTAGAATAGGCTTGAACATATTCAGACTTGATTTGGGGACTGGATGACATTGTTAGAGTAGGTTGGTTGCCTATGCGCCTGAAATTGGCCCATGCACCCAACGGTCGAATTGTCTAAGTGTTTTCCCTAAACGTCCAAACTCATGTGCCTAAATAGTACCCATGCGCCTAGGATTAGGATGATTTTGACCAAGTGTTCTATGTGCCAAAAGTGTCCATGCGCCCGGGCACTCATGCGCCTGGGCACTCATGCGCCTATATAGTGGCCATGTGCCTAGAAATTTGCCCAGGAGACTAAGTGTTGAGTCATGCGCCCCAATAGTGCCCATGCACCTAGAAGTTTCCCATGCGCCTAAGTGTTCCCATGCATCTACATAGTGCTCATGCGTCTAATGCCTTAGATTATTTTCTGAAATTTTAGGAAAAAGTGAAGTTTTAGGCTTTGACTTGGGATGTTCCCCGAGGTGATGTATAATGAATTTATGATGTTGGATGATGTGGTATTTGATGTTTATGATGATGCCATGTATGGGTATGTTTATGTTTATGTTCCTTGTTATGCATGATTATTTCCGTGGCTTTGCGTGCTATTATTAATATCATAAGCGTAAAGTATTATGTAATGAAAGTAGAAATATAATGAGAAAAAGAACGTAAAGAATGAATGAATGCATTCATTAATGAATGAATGAATGGATAAGTTTTGCCCCGGTACTAGTTCCAGGCTTTATGTGTAATGAATGCATTCATTTATAGACTTCAGACCATTACCCCGCTTTGTGCCTACGTTTAGGGTAAACTTATGTATGGGATCCTTATCGCTTGCCCTGGTACTGGTGTCAGGCTTTGTGCGTAATGAATGTGGGTCTATTTATAGACTTCGACCCAGTACCCGCTTTGTGCCTACGTTTGGTGTATAGTTGATGACATTGATCCGGAAAAAGTGAACGAAGGATGGCTAATGAATGAAATGTACGGTATGAAAGTTAATGAACGAAATGATGGTGTACATTGAACAGAAGTTAATGAATGATAATGGAAGATAATAATGATATTATCTATGTGTATGTATGATGTATGATCGCGTATGAATGTAAAGAAAGGTTTTAAACGAAAGGAAAGTACGCTATGTTTTTATAAAACTAGAACTCACTCAGCAATACTGATTTTATGTGTTTCCAGTTGCCAGGTAATTGCTACTAAGGATGGCACGGGGTAGCTACTTGACATTTTTGGATGACATCTATTTGTTTAAAATTATGAGGTTTTTGTGATGTAATTCAAACGATAATATTTTGTAACTGTAAAGTACATTGTATTGTTTTGCAAAAGGAGTCATTAATACAAGAAATGGTTTTAAGTTACTCCGCTATGTCATTTTAATGAATTTAAACATATATCTTAGGCTTTATATGCAATGATTGATCAGATGTGAGTGTCCCGGAAATGTGGCCTTACAATTATGTTGTGCATTGTGTTTTTAAAAATGATGATTTTCGAATAACACAATTATAAAAAATGTATACTTTTTATGTTTCAAGGTCATTATATATTCTAGTCAGATAATTGTGTAATTTTTATCTATCCAAAATAAGATTACACATTAACCTAACAAAATTACACAATTAGTTAAAAAAAATTTATACCAACTCTATACTCATTTTAAAAATTAAAAGATATTGGTTTTTGGTGTAATTTTTTTAAATAAATATTATTGTATGTAAAAGTTATAAATATTTAAAATATGAAACTTTGGAAGGGGGAACATTACCAATTTTACCCTAAAACTAATTTTAATCAAAAGGATACGTTTCAACATTTTAATCTTTCTTACACTTTTTAGTTTTATAATACTTTGTATTTGAACCTTTCTTCTTATTTTCCTAAATCAAACTATAATTTTTTCTTCTTTCTAACACATTTGCATAAGTAATTTAGGTCCTTTTCATGAAATAGACGTATAACTTAAATATACAATACTATATTTGGTAAACTCATGAATTACAAGTGTTATATAAATAGGATATAAAATATAATTGCAGGATCGGTGTTTGTCACTTAAACACAGAGTTTTCACTCAAACTCACCTACAATAGCACTCGGATATATGAAGAATCAATAAGAGTTGATCATAATATATAAAGTAACTAAGAACATAGAAAGATAATTTTCAAGGTACTTTTATATATTGATTCTCAACTCAATACAAGACTCTTACAAATAGATGATCTCTATATGTATGAATTACAAGGAGAACCTATATATAATACTATCCACAGCCTGATATACTTGGATACCAGCTGGGATCCTATAGCTAAAGTCTATACTACAAGACTAAAGATTAAGGTATCTCGGATAAAGTCTTATCTGAGATTTGATAGTCAGGACATGTCCCTGACTTACCTTTTGTCACCAACTAAAGTTGGTAATATGTACTATCATAAAAATGTGAACAGTGGAATAAAGTATGGTCAACAACATGGTTCTTTAGGAAGAAGCCATGCTGTATCAAAAGTCTGCAGGGAGGAGTGTCAGAGACCATACTTGTGTCCACTGGTTCATAGCAGTGTCTTTCGAAGGTTAAATGGCTTCGGAAGAGTTAGTACCTTCGAAGCCACTTATACTTCGGAAGAGGCTGCTTCTTCCAAGGCTTGGAGACTTCTTCTTTTCATCATACTTCAGAAGTGATCTTTACTTTATTCTTCTAAGTCTTGAACTTCAAAAGTATGCACTTGTCTTTGGAAGTAGAGTTCTGTCCTCTGAAGTTGATCTTTCATTTTGTCTTCGGAAGAACTCTACAACCTTCAGAAGTTCCATGTTAAGCTTCGGAAGCCTTTTGCATGCAGCATCAAAATAACTTTAAGTGACAAAGATTTGGTTGCATTAGCCTTCTTCTTGATCCAACAAACTCCCCCTAGGCTGATGCTACCAAAACTTCATTTGTCTCGACTTCTAAAAACTTTCAGCACCAAGGAGAGTAAATATTTGTCTGTCTCCTTGTTCTTCCCTGATGTGGTGCTGAGAAGTTTGTACAGATCCTTGGTAGACAAGAAATCCAGTCTGTCACCTTGGATAACTTGTACCCTTTGTTGTTGCCCTCTGAAAAGAGTTAGTTGATGGGAACTATAGTCATATTCCCATCAAACTATAGGTTCCAATTCAGGACTTCCACCATCTTTAGAAAAGCAGTACCTTTGGTAGGAGATCTTTCCTTGTCTTCCTTTTTTCTCAACTTCAACTCTTCTTCAATCTTTGCCTTTGCAGTTAATTCAGCTAGATGAAGACTGCTGAGATGATTTCTGATGAGTGTAGCAGTTTCAGAGTTGGAGGGGTTGGAGAATGGCCTCTCTGCTAGCTTAGCAATGTCAAACTTGCTGGAGTGTAGCAGAGAGGTTGCATTGAGTCTATTGACTTCACCATTCTCTCTTTCCACAACAAAGTTGTGAGAAGGTTCATCAAACCTCCACTGGATATCTTCCTTCTAGGCACAAGAGACTGAAGGAATCATGTCCTCTTTCTTTGTATCCAGTAGAGTCACCAGTTTTCTTTTGAGCTTCTTCTCTTCATCATTCAAAGAGTCAGAGTTGAGTCCCAGAAGTCTCGTAGCCTAGTCCAAAGTTCCTCTAGGCAAATCAAGGAATTTATCTCTTGTGAGGGAACTTGAAGAGCCATCAACATAGGTGATGTTGACAGAGTCTTCTACACAAGAGACTTCGCTCAGAGTAGTGCAGTTCACGAGCTTCGTCTTGATTACCTTAAACTCCTTAAGGGAGAGATGTTGAGAAGGCTGAGGGGATGGTCTGGATGGTAATTGGGCAGGTTTAGGTTCAGAGGTTTTGGCTAGTGTTTTGGGTTGGATGATGGGAAGTTTGGGTGGTTGAGGTGAGGGAGTAGGCGAGGGTAGTGATATGGGTTTAGGGGTGAAAGGTTCTGGTTTAATAGTGAATGGTAGGGGTGAAGGTTCAGGTGTGTGGGTGGGTAGTAGTGAAGGTCATCCTTTTACCCTTCTATACATCTTTCCTTTTCCCCATCCGGATGTCAGCCTTAATTTCACTGACAATCCATTGGAGTGTCCTTTCAGACATAGGACCCACCTGCCTTCCAGAGAATCCATGAGCCCAAAGATAGTCCTTCATCCAGGCTTTCTTAGTGAGCTCTTGGATGCAGTGACCCTGGCTTCTTCTTCCTTCTTCTTCTTCTCTCTAGCCTTTTCTTTTGTAGCCTTTTTCCTTTCTTTCTCCATTTGATCGTGCTTTTTGTTGTAGAGCCAGAGGATCGTATCATCATTGTGTGGAGAAAGTTCTTGAAGTTCAAAGCCTTGGAGAGTAGGAAGTTCACCCTGTCTCTCCTTAGCTATAATTCAGCCTCCTTCTATTTCTTTCCTCTTCTTTCTCCAAGGCCAACCTGGCTTCTTCCTCAAGTTTCAGTCTGGTTGCCTTCTCCAGATCCACCAACTCCTCTAATGGTAGCAGGAGTGTTTCTTCATTGGCAGCTCCTATTTCAATGAGCTGGTTAATTATCTGCTCTCTTCTTTTATTGATGACAACCTCCTGATTGGAAGCAGTGCTTTTGTACTGGCAGCTAGCAACTTCTCAGTCTGAAGTCTTCTTTCTTCTTGAGTTTCTCAATCTTCTCCTCTTCCAAAGCTCTTCCGTAGTCATCTTCCTTTTTCCTTTGTCTTTTGAAGATCCTGACTGTGGTGGTTCTTGGAGAGAGGTTTCTGATTGTGAGAGAGGCAGAGATGGTGTCTGGGATGGAGGTAGAATTGAAAAGTCCTCACTGCTCACCTCAGATGTCATTTCCAGGATGCATCTGTGATGATTAGTTCCTCGGACATTTTGAACAGTCCTTCCGCAGCTTCCATTTCAGCTTCGGAAGATTCAGCTTGTTCTTCCGAGACTTTAACTTCAGCTTCGGAAGTTGGAGGTGATGCAGATTCTGTCCCAACTGTTTCAGTTGCTGGGCCATCAGTCCCTATTTCCCCTTAGAATTGAATCTTGGGTTCCATGTGGACCTTAGGTTGACCAACTTTCCACAGTGGTAAAAGGTGCAGTCAGCCTCTAAAGCTCTTCAGCTCTAAAGTAGATCATTGCAGCATCATGGCTTGGCTGCTCAAAGGAGGATCTTAACAGAAACTTGGTGAAGAGTCTATAGAGATCACTGAGCATCATTGGGTCAATATGAAGAATGACGTGAGATGGCTCAGCTGCTGAGATGATGGGAGAAGAAGATGTTGAAGTTGAAGGTCGGCTCTATGGTTCCTCATGTATTTGTCTTTGAACATTCTCCCCTTTTTGGTAGCATTATCTTGAGAGCTAGATGAGCTAGAGGAAGAAGTCAGTGAGACCTGAATAGGTACATGCCTAACAGACCTCTCTGTCTGTTTCTCAGCTAGTTGAGCCTTGAGATTGTCAATCTCAAGTTGCTGAGTGGAAGACCTTGCTTCTAAAGTCCTAACCAAGGATTCAAGGTTTGAGACTTTAGATAGAAGGTCTTTAACAAGGAGTTGCATGCTTCCCTCATCTTCTTTTGAAGAATCACGGGGAGATGAGGTAACATACCTAGTATGTTCAACCTCACCACCAGATGTGGTGTCTTGGCACCCAGGTTTCCCATACGCAATGATGTCTCTTTCAGAGTCATCAAAGGGCTTGGTTGCCATAGATTCAGTCTGAGAGATGTTACCACTGTCCACAAGGTCCATTGAGGCACCTTCTGTAGTGGAAGCTGAATCTACATGAGTCCCCTCCACATCAGTGGGACTCACCTCAGTTATTGGTTGTTGATGGGGGCTAGAGATAAGGGATTTCTCCGGGCTCTGTTGATCTTGAAGTGGGTATGGTAGATCAACTTCATTGCCATGGAGAGATGTTTTCTCTTCATCAGTTTTGAATAGAAGGTCAGTGAAAGATAGGGAGGTTAAGCCTACTGACCCGGGACTTTGGTCAATGTCTACAGGCATTGAGCCTCTGGGGGGCTGTCCTTGTTGGCAGCTCAGAAGAGTGTAGATACTCATTCTGAGGGCTATGGTTTGGGTATCGGGCTCCTGGGTTTGAGACTAAGGAGACTCAAAGCCCAAATTGAGGTCGAAAGAGAAGGATGGAGAGACCTCTGACTGAGTGGGAGCCCATGTTTCCACTCTAGTCTTTTGGATTGAACAGGAGGAGCTTGTTCAATCGGAGTAGATTGAACAAGGGTTCATTTGGGGCGTCTTTGATAAGTGATGGTGATGGGTGAAGAAGGTGGTGTTGGCATTATAGTGGTAGTTGCTGGTGTGGGTTCATCACCTGTGGGGTGAACATGGATGTCACCAGGAGCTATGCGCTCAATCATACCTGGAAGCTGAGCAGGTGACTTCCAGTGAAGTTGGTGGACATCTTCTTCAAGGTCTTGAAGATGGAAGGCCGCATTTGGGGGGCAGTCAGAGCAGCTGCACAGACAAGCATGCTCTGGTCCAACTCACAAGATTATGTGTTGAAAGAATCTAGGATACATGAAGAATGTTCCCTTTGCAGATTCCCAATCAGATTTGAGAACACAAATCGTGAGTAGTTGAAGCGTAGGCCTCACCAATCCATGAACTAAGCATCCTAGTTCATAAGGGATTTGATCCCATCCTCTGGATTTGTTGGACAAGCAATGAAGTACAACATGCAGGAGGAACTTCCAATTGTAGGAGAAGTTGAACTTGTAAACAGTCGACCTGCTGATGTCTCCACCATATCCCATTAGGATATAAGTGATATCCAAATCTTCCTTTGGGAATTCAGTAGGAGCTCCTTCATCGCGAAGCTCAAGGTGCTCCCTGATGAGTTGTTCAATGATGATCAACTCCTGTCCACAGATGCTGGACCGCAGTACATGAATCCCATTTAGGGTTTCGACCTGACCATTTTCCAAAATTCTGCCATTTGGTTGGAGTAAACAGTGGGATTAACAGTAAGGGCAGTGTAGTAGGTTGATTAGGTAAGAAAGGAGATAATTTCAAAGAAGTCAGCATCACTTGAAGAATCAAGAAATGCGACTTGGTTGTGTTAAGGGTTGAGTGCCATTTAGGAAAGGTGAAAGTAGATGATTTTGAGCTTGGGTAAAGTTGGAGAGCAGAAATTTCAAGGGCAGTAAAAATTGCAAGTAAGAAGATGAAATTGAACAGTCGAATTATTTAAAAGAGGGTGGTAAGGCGGTAATGGAGGTTAGGATAAGGTGATGTGATGATTTAGTGGATGAATTGACAGTGGCGGTAAGGTTGAAATCAATTAAATAATCCGACATCATTAACAAAATCTTTGCTTTTTACAGTGTGGGGCCCAAGAGATTTACGTTACACAGTAGAATCTCTCTTCCAAGTGGAAACATTTCCGAAGGTAACTTGTCTTCCGAAGGCGAAGCCAAGGCTTGGCTTCCGAAGGTTAGAGTTGCTTCCGAATGGAGAATTGTAAGTCTCGGAAGTAGATCTGATATGCAATCAATCGCTTCTTCTGAGGCCAAAATTCTTCCGAGAAGAAAGTTATCCTTGAGAAATGCTTTGCTTCTCTTCGAAAGAATGGAAGTCTTCCGAAGGTTAATTCGTTTGGAAGGAATTTACACTTAGAAAATTCAGAGAGAATTTTGATAACAGGGCTTAAATTGTATTGACACAAGACTTACATATCAAAAAGGTTTTCAAAAGAGATTAAATTAATCAATGTTATCATCAATAGCTGTTATGAGATACTAAATCTTTGTTCATCAAACGCTTTGGTGAACAAATTAGCATATTGTTCATTTGAATCAACTTTGATTAACTTAATTAGATTTTTCTCATGAATATCTCTAATGAAATGATACCTGATGTCAATATGCTTTGCCTTGGAGTTCTTCACCGGATTTTCAAGAATTGAGATAGCACTGATGTTGTCAATATGGATAGGAGTACTCATAAAGTTGAATCCATAGTCTAACATCTGATTTTGAATCCATAGCAGTTGCGCACAGCAGCTAGCAGTAGCAATGTATTCAACTTCAGCAGTTGATGTAGAGACACAGATTGTTTCTTGCATTGCCATGAGATGATCCTTCCACCAAGAAATTGACATCCTCCTGATGTTGATTTCTTGTCAATATTGCAGCCTCCATAGTCACTGTTAGAGTATCCATAGAGATTGAAATCTTTGTTTCTGGATACTAGAGACCTAGTTTAGGTGCTCCTTGAGGTATCTGAGGATTCTCTTAACACCAGCTAGGTGAGACACCTTTGGAGCAGCCTGATATCTTGCACAGATACAAGTAGCAAACATGATATCAGTCTACTAGCTGTGAGATACATAGAGAACCAATAATTTCCCTATATGATGTTGATCAGTATCCTCCCTCTCAAGGTCAGGACAAAGATTATGGTTTCTGGGTATGGGTGTCTTGGCAGGCTTGCAATCTTTCATTTCAAATCTCTCTAAGATGTCAGAGACATACTTAGATTGATTAATGAAAAACCCTTCCTTCATCTGCTTTACCTGAATTCCAAGAAAAAGTCCATTTTTCCCATGGAATTCATCTCAAACTTTTTCTTCAATATGCTCTCAAAGTCCTAACACATTTGGTCATTTGAGGAACCAAATATGATGTCATCGACTTAGACTTGAACAAGCAAGATGTCCTTTCCAGACTTTCTGATGAAGAGAGTCTTATCAATGGTACCTCTAGTGTAGCCTTCTTCAGAAGAAACTAGGACAAAGTCTCATACCACAGCCTAGGTTCTTGGTGCAGCCTATACAGAGCTTTAATCCAATTTGCACACATAATTAGGGTGCTATAGGTCTTCAAGTCGTGAAGGTTGGCATATATAGACTTCCCTATCTATATCCCCGTATAGAATGCACACTTAACATCAAGTTGATAGACAGTGAAGTCCTTGGATGTAGCTTAAGCAAGGAAGATCCTAACTGCCTCAAGTCTTGCAACTGGTGCAAAGACATCAGTATAATCGATTCCTTCCTCTTGAGTGTATCCTTGAACTACAAGTCTTGCTTTATTCTTGATGATCAAGCCTCTATCATCTCTCTTGTTTCCGAATACCCATTTAGTGCCTATGGGTACTTGACCAGATGGTAGCGGACATAGGTTCCATACCTTCTGTCTCTTGAATTGAAGCAGCTCATCTTGCATCGATTCAAGCCAGCTACTATCTTTCAAGGCATCTTCTACCTTCTTGGGTTCCATCTGAGATAGAAAGAATGAGTACAAGCAGACATTTCCATGATGAGTCTGTCCTCTTGTTCTCACACCCTCAGTGACATCCCCTATGATGTTCTCAATTGGATGAGTGTTGTGAATCCTAAGACGAGGAATCACTTCCAGTTGCAGAGATAAGTCTAGGTTGGACATATTCTGCTCAGAAACTAGAGCACTCTGTCCAGCTGCTGTTTTAAAGTCATTCAATGAGGACTGATTAATGAATGAGAAACATCGTCAATGGTTGGATGTGAGGTAGTATTAACAGTTGCATGTTCCTTCAAAATACTACTTTCTTCTGCCTGGTGTTGTGGTGGATCACCTGATGAGTTTTGAGGCTCAGTAAGTGATTCACTTGTTGAAGCTTCACTGTTCCTTGATATAGATAGACTATCAGATTGGTGAATAGTAGAAGCTTGGTGTATTATAGCACTTGGAGAATTTGACTAGGTCTGGGAAGCTCAAACAGTTGATCATTAGCATTAGCATTAGCATTATTTTGAGCACCCGTTCCAGCTGAAACATTCTCACAAGATGGTTTAGAATAGTTTGGAACAGTTCTAAATCAAAAATATGATCAGGGTCATTCCCCTTAACACAAGGAATGTGCTCATTAACAACTATATTGGATGACTCCTCAAATTGTTGATTCTTAATGTTGTATACTCTATAAGCTTTGGAGCTAGAAGAGTATCCAACAAAAATAACATCATCCGACTTTTCAACAAATTTTGCTAAATTTTCCTTTGTGTTAAGTATGGTGCACCTGCTGCCAAAGGACCTTAGAAAGCAAATGAACGGTGGCCTCTTGTTCCATAGCTCATAAGGGGTTTTTCCATGGGGCTTAACTACAAGAACTGTTTTGCACGTAGCATGCAGTGCTGACTACCTCTGCCCAGAATGTTAGAGGTAGCTTTGAATCAGCTAACATAGTTCGAGCAGCCTCAATAAGTGTCCTATTCCTCCCCTCAGCAACACCGTTTTGTTAAGGAGTTCTGGAGCACTATATTGTCTGGCAATCCCTTTTGAGTTACAGAATGAGTCCACAACGAAGTTCTTAACTCAGTCCCTTGATCACATCTAATTATTTTAACCTTGTGTTCAATTTGATTTTCTATTTTAAGAATAAAAGATTTTAATGTTTCAGCAGTTTTATCTTTAGTTCTTAAAAAGAATACCCATGTGAATCTTGTAAAATCATCAACTATCACAAGGCAATATGATTTCCTTCCAATGCTCATTATACTTGTGGGACCAAAAAGATCCATGTGCAATAAGTGCAATGGAGTAGTGATAGAGTTAACACATTTGGATTTATGAGATGTCCTGTGTTGTTTCCCTTTCAGGCATGCAACATAGTTATCTTTGCAGAAAAACTCCTTTTTAGGCAATCCATGTACCAAGTTATTTTTAGCCAATTTATTCATTGTCTTAAAATTTACATGACATATACGTTTATGCCATAGTGTTGACTTATCACTATCAGCTTTGGAAAGAAAGCATGATACTTCACCCATTGGGGAATCATTGTTCATATCTAGCTTGTACATATCCCCTTTCCTGGGAGA
Organism: Flaveria trinervia; assembly: GCA_025506515.1. Classification (NCBI taxonomy): domain Eukaryota; kingdom Viridiplantae; phylum Streptophyta; class Magnoliopsida; order Asterales; family Asteraceae; genus Flaveria; species Flaveria trinervia. The sequence goes on along the minus strand of CM046452.1, from coordinate 64,066,207 downwards.
TCTAAGAAGCACCAATTCCGGAAGAATTGTCATCCCTGGTTTGAGGATAATGCACTCATGTTCTGTGAAAAGCATGTGGTGCTTTTGATCACAGAATTGAGAGACACTTAACAGATTGTGTTCAAGCTGCTTGACAAAGTGAACTTTGTCAACTTTTGCTTGGGGTCAATCTTCAATTTGGACTCAGCCACCTTCTTGGCGGTTCTTCTAGCAGCTTTAGCTCTGCTTCTTCTAGCTTTAGTGGTTAGGATTTGATCTTCACAGGAGGAGATGGGTACATCTACCTGTTCCTTCCCTGTGGTGGCCACTATTGATACCTCATCCTTCAACTCTGGAAAGGAAGGGTCAGCAGTTGGAACCTTTTCCTCTTCAGTACCACATCTAGGCTGTCTAATAGACTCATAAGAATGTGGCGGAGCGATTTCATTAGTTCCCAACCCTTCTTTGTTTTGATAACAGAGTTTGGAGTAGGAGGATGATGCAAGAATAGCTTGGAAGTTCTGCTCAGAAATAGCATGCTTCCTGGCCTGAGCCTCAGCAGTGACAAGCTGGGCTTGAGCCTCAGACAATTTGGATATCAGATCCTTGATTTGATTCTTGTAATTGGTGTGTTCATGTTTTAAAAGAGATACAGTTTTCTCTAACTCGTCAATTTTCTTTTGATAGTCAGATTCAGCTCTTTTAAAATCAGATTTTAGAATATTTAAAGACTCAATATCATATTCGATTTCCATATTGTAGTCCTGATAAAGTTTAACTTTAGCTATACAGACTGGAGTATAGAGATGTTCATATACCTAGGCATCATCTGTTCCGGCCATGAGAGCTTGAACAGGAGTCACGTCCTGTACCATGAAGCTCCAGTGAACTTCTTGACCCATTGCAGCTATTTTAGTTGACCTCTCACTGGGCTTTGGAGTTGAGGGATGTGGGGAGGCCTGTGGGGTTCCCGGATTGGTCTTGGGAGCCTTGCATTCCCTTGCAAAATGACCCAGTTGGTTCCAGTTGTAACACTTTGCCTTGGTCTTGTCGAACCCGAACTTGCTGGTAGTTGGGTTTTGAGGGAAATGCCTTCCAGTTCTCTTAAAGAACTTCTTCGCTCTGTAACTTAAGAGAGCCATGTGCTGGAAAATGTCCACGTATTCTACATCATCTGGACTGAAACACTCAAGATCATCAAAACAGTATTGAAAATCTCCTAAGTGTCCACTTCCTGAAACAAAGGCACAACTTTCCTGGAAGGAGTTGTATTGAGCCTGTTGAGACCTTGGAGTCTTAGGAAAAGTGATGTAAGGTCCAGAAGAGCAGGATGGCTGCTGATAAGTCAGGAAATGCTAAGGTTGAGGGGTTAATGAGCCTTCAGCAAACATTAAAGCGTTGCTAGCAGGAAGACTCATGGGTCTACTTGTTTGGTGGCTTTTCTTACTCTCCATCTCTAGGCGATATCCATCAAGGATGCCGTAGAGTTCAGTCATGGAAAGAGTGTTCAAGTTTTCTGTTCTCTTGATAGAGACATAGTAGAATGTCCACTCGTTGGGAAGAGCACTCGTGAACTTTCTGGTGAGATCTTTGAGTTCAGGAGTGATCTTCACAGACTGAAGGGAAGAGATAAGATCCATATACCTGAAGTACTGCTGGCTGAGGGTCTCTCCAGCAATATGAGTGAAGTTCTCGAACTGATGCTTCAGTGAGTCCTTCTTTGATTCGTTGGAGATTGAGTACATCTGAGCAAGTGCATCAAACAATTCTTTGGTAGTCTTGCAATGCTCGAACCCCACCATAATAGAGTTCGGTAATGCAGTCATGAGAATAGTCATAGCATTGCTATCAATGTCCATCTTCTTTCTGTCTTCATCAGAATAGTCCTCGACAGCCTTCTCTATCATGGCACCGTTTCCACCAGGTGATGCCACCTTTGGCTTGTACTGTCCATTGACAATGGATCTCCATAGTCTGCTGTCTTGGTATCTAATGAAGCCTTCTATTCTTCTACTCCAAGACCTGAAGTTTTCAGGGGTAATGATGAGAGCTTTTGTCATTGTTCCCATCTCTACCTCGGATTTGTTAAGGGCCATTTGAGTGAGTGAGTGGTAGGGAGGAGTAAAAACAGGTTGACTTGGATGGTAAGATCACACAATAAAGAGCCTGAGATGCTCTGATACCAATTGCAGGATTGGTGTTTGTCACTTAAACACAGAGTTTTCACTCAAACTCACCTACAACAGCACTCGGATATATGAAGAATCAATAGGAGTTGATCATAATATATAAAGTAACTAAGAACACAGAAAGATAGTTTTCAAGATACTTTTATATATTGATTATCAACTCAAAATACAAGACTCTTACAAGCAGATGATCTCTATATATGTATGAATTACAAGGAGAACCTATATATAATACTATCTACAACCGGATATACTTTGATACCGGCTGGTATCCTATAGCTAAAGTCTATACTACAAGACTAAAGATTAAGGTATCTCGGATAAAGTCTTATCTGGGATTTGGTAGTCAGGACATGTCCCTAACTTACCTTTGTCACCAACTAAAGTTGGTAACATGTAATATCATGAAAAGGTGAACAGTGGAATAAAGTATGGTCAACAACATGGTTCTTTAGGAAGAAGCCATGTTGTATCAGAAGTCTGCAGCGGAGTGTTAGAGACCATACTTGTGTCCACTGGTTCATAACAGTGTCTTCTAAAGGTTAAATGGCTTCGGAAGAGTTTGTACTTTCGAAGCCACTTATACTTTGGAAGAGGCTGGTTCTTCCAAGGCTTGGAGACTTCTTCTTTTCATCATACTTCGGAAGTGATCTTTACTTTATTCTTCTAAGTCTTGAACTTCGGAAGTATGCACTTGTCTTCGGAAGTAGAGTTCTGTCCTCTGAAGTTGATCTTTCATTTTGTCTTCGGAAGAACTCTACAACCTTCAGAAGTTCCATGCTAAGCTTCGGAAGCCTGTTGCATGCAACATCAAAATAACTTCAAGTGACAAAGTTTTGATTGCATTATCCTTCTTCTTGATCCAACAATAATCAAAATTATAATTAAAACATGCTTTTTTAAGATACGATTGATATGAATGAAGTTACGTATAATAATTACTACTAGTAATAAAACAATAATATCGACTTTTAAACTTAATTATTTATTTCTTTTGTTTTCAAAAAATTAAATTAAATTAAAGTAAAATAATATAAACATTTTATTTTAAAACAAAATGTTTTATAAAAAATCATTTTTACAAGTTTATTTTTTATAACTCCTGGTTTTGATTAGTTTTGGTTCATATTAAACCCTTTTATAAAAATACCATTTTTAAAATATTTTGTATTCTAAAAAATTTAATGTTTTAAAGAAAATCATATTTTATAAAAAATTTGTTTCATTATTAATACCTTTAATATCAAAATTTCGTTCTTAATTTATTAAAAACCCATATTTAAACTAAAAAAGAGTTAAATGATATTATTAGTAATTAGTATAATTATTTAATAGGAGGAAAAAGGAAACATTTTGATTAGTATGAACGTAATAGAGTCACGTGTCATTTAGAAATACTTTTTATTGGAATATGAATATTATGTATCGTCACAACCTCGGTTCAACCGGTCTAACCACTGGTTCAACATTAAAACAATTTTAAGCATAGAACTAGACTAGATTGGAGTTCGATTTCCAATCAGACCGACCGGTTCGGTCCGTTTTCAAAACCATAACAATCAATTATGGAAGGAAAATGGTATTTCTAATTGGCAATGATCAAATCTCTATATATAATAAATGAAAATAGGTTTGATCATGTGACAAGATTTTAGAAATACACTGCCACATGAAATCTTCACATCATACAATTGACTCGTGGCGTTTATTAGCAATACGCTTCTAGAAGAAAATGTTTAAATAGCATTTAATTTTTAATTGAAGAACTTCCAAAACTAGATTCTAAAAATTAATATTAGAAATGGAAAGTTAAAAACCTTAAAATTCAAATTCAATATCCAATTTAATCCAATATTTTATTTAAAAATAACTAACTTAATTAGTTAAAAATTAAAATTTATAATTAACAATTTGAACATTCAAATGGAGCATAAGTAGTTCATAAAATTTATAATGGTATCAAGCAATTCGAGTATTTTGGGCTAATAGGTTTAAAATTTGAAAATCTTTTATATTTTATAATATCATATAATATTTGTCTATATTATATAACATAATACCGTTTTTATTATATATATACAACAAATATTTTCTGCATACTGTTAATCCACTATCAAAGATCTTTAAAAAATATACGAAATAACTTATTTTATGATCAAAGAGTCCAGATATACTACATGAACAAAATTTATCCTACTTCTCTATAATTAACACAATCATTATCTTACACTCATTTCGTATTGAATTTAATTATGATATTACGTACAGTTGGACTTTAAAAATAAATTTTAAATGATAAATTTTAATATATTTTTTGTACTGCGATCAAAACACTTCATTCATTTTTATTTATGTATATTTTTTTATACATTATTGATAAACTATCAAATTACCTTCCTCAACAGAACATTATCAGTATCAAAAGTAATTTTATTAACAGATCTTGACATATCACGTCATGATTCATATATGAAGACAGATAACGTATAATTTCAAGATAGAAACTTACTCTATTAGATTTATTGTGATTGATAATGAGATATTATTCAACTAATAGAATTGATATCTTATTCCAATAATATTTATTTTATAAAACATATTTGCTATGTATCCTTAATATTTTATATTTTTAATTTCAGAACACTACAATACATGAGAATATTCTAAATAGATGATTTATTAAGTTTGAGAAGTTAGTCACCAAATACGGTTAAAGATTTATATACAATAATTTTTTAGATATTTATAAACATTAATATTGTTTTTCTATGTATTTGATTCTTTTATTTAATTTACATGTACACATATTTATTTAATTGACCTTCACATGCATAATATTACAGGCTTATAAATAATAATTGATAATTTATGTTTCTATTTATTTTAAAAAGTAAATTACATGGATGGTTATTGTAGTTTGGTCCAAATTTTAGATTTGTTTCTTGAACTTTTAAAATTTCAAATATAATCCTAGATGTTATAGTTATCTTTTATCAACGGTCTTTATTTTGTTAGTTCATTACTAATATTAAGTGTTTTTTTAAAATGACTATTTTTCCTATAAGATTATTAATGTAATTTACTTTTTATTTAAATAAAAAATATTTTTAAAAATTTTATTTTTAGAATGTTCAAGTTTTTAAATGTTTCTCTAAAAAATTTGATTTTTTAAAATTTCTCTCTTAAAACTTTTTAATTTTTAAAGGTATTTTTTCTAAAATCATGATCCTCTTTTTTAAAACCATCAGATTTTTTAAATGTAATTTTTTAATTATCCATTTTCTAAATATTTTTTAAAACTATTTATTTATTGAACGTTTAAAAAATACTAAAAATGTCGTTTGAAAATGAATTGTTTTTGAAAAATTTGTTTAAAAAAGTGATTGGTTTTTATAGATGATTTAAAAAATAAATGGTTTAAGTAAAAATTATTTAGAAAACCAAATAGTTTTATAAAAACTTTTAAAATTTCAAATGGTTTTAAGAACAACATTTAAAAAAAGATAGTTTAAACATGTTAAAAGCAAACATTTTATAAATTATGTTATTATTAAATTTTTTTCATGTATTTAAACCGTTTTTTATGATATAATAAACATATTAATAAAAAAATAATAAAAATATTCAATAATAAAAAAATTGAAAAAAAAAGAATATAAAGCTTTCCTTAATAAAACTAATATCATAGTTTATAAGCTAGATTAAGTGGATGTCAATGCGAGTAAAATATCATTTTTATAATTTTTAATATTATTAATTGTTTACTAATCAAACTTGAGACTAAAAATATTAAAAATCATATTAAAAAATATTAAATTTTAGGAAAAAATTCAAAATTTTAACATAACATAGGGATCGTAGTTAGGCTAGTTTATTATATATAATAAAATAAGGTTTGTTTTATTACTTGTAATTCTTTTGACCCAACTTTTTGTCAATTGTTTATCTAAACAGGTGTAATTATAAAAAAAATGTGTAGTTTTAAATAAATTTAGCACAATAGTGTATCATGTATGATATTAAAAAAATAATCTTATTTTCTCGCTCCTCATTGTATTAGATAACTTTAATTGAGTAAATAATAATTAATTTAAATTTTTTATTATAAACCAAATGTTTGAAGAAACATATACAACAAAACTAAATATTCCATCATTTCAGTAAAACGGATAGATAAAGTTCACATATTCTCACATTTAAATACTATATTAATATGGAGCCCACTCAGATCTAACGCTTTCCAAAAAATATAAATACATAGGTATAAAAAAAGTATAATCTTAGTGACTAGAATTGATTTTATCTAATACTAGTAGATATTAAAAGTATAAATGCAAGTTTTTACTAGGCTGTATTATTCAATAAACTTAATTTTATTATTTGTATTTCCAATACGATTAAAAATAGAAGTTTTGTTTAAAGTTTGTGTTTTCCTTATATCTTCATTTAGAATATATAAATTTAGAAATTTGATATTAATATATAGGGCCGTGTAAGAAACTTGTAATATGAAATTCACACAGAAAAAACACGCTCATAAGAGTGCTTAACATTTTATCTTATTAAGATAAATGAGTCAAGCCAACATTACTAATAGACTAGACGAATTTGTTAGTAAATTCTCAAAGATTTCATATATTTCAAAAGTTTTCATTAGTAAATTATCACATAACTTTAAAATTGCTAAAATCTAAAAAAATTTGAGAAGACCAATTACAAACAAATATAAAAAGTAAATAGTAATATTATACAATTTTAATAATGAATTTAATGTATTCATGTTATGAAAAAATGGAATATTTATAACTTTATATATTCTTAAAAGGTTTCAATTAATAGGGTAATGTTCAAACAAAAAAATTGTTTTCCATAAAAAGGATAAGAAGTAAAGATAAGATAACATGTGGCATTTTAAGAAAAATAAAGAAAGAGCATTATGGTCATTATTATTTTTCACCTCAGTTCCTACATTTTACTATCACTTTATAAGTTTCTATTATAAAATTTGTATAGTGTAACAAATGTACCCACAATATATTCTAGATCACCGATTCATATTTTCGGATTATTAGATCATAAATATTATTTGTGCAAGAGTTTGACCAAAATCATTTTTAAGTAGATTACATGATGGCGTTCTGTTTGAACACAACATGTTTTACGTTGACTCAACACAGAGCGTCTGTTTTACATTGAATCAGCACAAAGAATTTTGTTTTATGATGAATCTGCATAGAGCGTGTTGTTTTACGATGAATTCGCACAGAGCGTGTTGTATTACGTTGAATCAAGACATGGCGTGATGTTTACTGTAATTGTTTTAAGTTAAATCAGCACAAATCGTGTCGTTTTAAGTTATATAATCATAAAAGGTGTTGTTTTAAAGAAAAACAACAAATAGTATGATATATTATCTTTACTTTTTACTGTACTATAAACAACACATAAATGTATGTTATTTATATGTTCTAACTTAACAACAAAAACATAGAACATTATATCTTACCGTAAAACATCAGATCAAATGTTTTCTTATTTATGCATAACACAAAATAGCATCGTCCTATCATAAACCAACATAGTTTCATAATAATTATATGTGATGTGTTAATATATAACATAAAATGTATTGTTTTACCCTAACCCGTTGTCTTATCATAAAACTACACAGAAGCGAATCTCACTATAAAACAATACATAATGTTGTGTTTAATTGTAAAACAACAAAATATTGTAACAGGGTTGTTTTTGTTAAAAAAAACATAACAATACTATATTCAAATTAAAGAGAAAGTGACACTCGCTTTTATGGTACAATTTATTTTAAAATATAATATCATATAAAAAAGTTAGTAACGTTTAAACAAAATGGGAATTTTGAAAAAAGTCACTAAAAATGGGTTTTTCCATAATACAATTAGGAACACTTTTTTCTCAAAAATTCATCTCAACCATTGATTTATTAAATAGATGGCTATGATTACTTCTTAAGTTTTTTAGCCAAGATAAACTTTTTACAACAACCAATCTCTTAATCAATAATCAGTTAAAAGAATTGTATTCTCAAAAATAAAATATCAAATGTATAGTATTTAATAAAAAAAGGTTTTTTGCCACTTAGCATTTTTATAACCCACATTTATAACACTTGTCAAATTTCTAGATACTAAAACATTGATTTTCCCTCTAAAAGGATATTATGCTAATTTAGATGTTAATACAAGTTTTTTTCTCTTATTTAAAATTAATTTTATTAATTGCTATATTTTTCTCTATTATCTATATTTTTTAAAATCAAACTATATTTTTTACAAATATATTTTATCAAGGAACTTAAAAATCACAATTTTTTAATTAAAATCTAAGTAAAAAAACAAAAATTTTATATAATATGATTTTTTCTAAAATAATAAACCTTTTTAAGAAAAATATTTTAAATCATTTTATTTATAAAAAAATTTGAATGTAATTTAAAAAAAAACTGTTATTAAAACAACCAGAATAATTATAGATTGGACTTTTCAAAAAACCAAGAATTTGATAAAAAAATTTATTAAATATCATAAAACAAATGTCTAAAAATGAAACTATTTAGATAAGAGAGTTAAAAGTAGTATAACAATTTTATTTCTTGAACTATTATATATATAATTTTAATTATATTTAATATTAAAATATAATAAAATATTATAATCTAACTCTTCGTGTTTATATCTAACTATAATCTATTTAACTAATGAGTTTTAGTTTATAAATCTATTTAAAAAAACTAAAATAAATGTGAAACTATTGTAAGCCTTATCATACTAATTTTCTTATTTCTCTATATTATTAATAATAATATTTTTATATACTAATAATTTTACTCATACTATTTTTAAATAAAAAATGTATAATTTAATAAATAAAAGGCCTATTTATTTATTAAAACACACTTTTAAAAATAAATATTTTATAAAACACATAATACAACGAACTCTTTCTTTGAAAATCATTTTTCTTAAAATAAAATATTTAAAATCACAAATATGTTATAAAACAAAGTTTAAGAAAAATACATTATTGTTTATTTATAAAAATAGCTATTTATATGTAATTCTAATCATATTTTCTAAGGCACTTAACCTTTTTTAAACAAATATTTTAAATAAGTCTTTTTTAATTATTAAAACAACCAAAATAAATACAAACCAGAGTTTTTAATAAATAAAATTTTTATAAAAAATATTTAAATAAATATTTAAATAAAACTATTTAGATAAGAATAAAAAGAGAATATATTTGTTTTATCTCTTGAACTATTACGTATTAATAGTTTTAATTATATCTTATATTAAAATATCATACTATAACTATTCATGTTTATTACTAACTAGGTTAATCCTTGTGTGTCACACAGGTTGACTAGATATAATAGTAAATAATTAGTAATAAAACTTTATTAAAATTAAATTGTCTAAAATTATGACAAGTGTCATATTAAAACCTTATTTTATTTTAATAGATAGATTATATTCCTTTTACTGAATGAGTTTCTAGCCTATATACATACATACATATATATATATATATATATATATATATATATATATATATATATATATATATATATATATATATATATATATATATATTATATATATATATATATATATGTACACACACACATACACACACACACACACACACACATATATATATATATATATATATTATATATATATTATATATATATATATATATTATATATATATATATATATGTATATGTATATGGATATGAATGTTTGTCTGGCTACCTATCTATTTATAATAATATTGAATACAAATAATACTACTCATACCATTTTCAAATTAAAAAATATATAATTTAATAAATTAAAAATACATTTATTAATTAGAATGCACTTATTAAAACAAAAGTTTTATATAATATAAAAATAACAAACTTTTTTTAAAAAATCATTTTTTAAAAAAAAAATATTAAAAACCAAAATTCTTTTTTAAAACTAAAGTTTAAGAAAAATACATTATTGTTTATTAACGATAAGTACGTATTTATATATGATTATAATCATATTTTATTTTCAAGTATGCTTTTATAATCATTAAATTTTAATACTATTATTTAATATTTTATTTATTTAATATTATTTAATTAGAAATTTGATTTTATTACTATTTATTTAATCTTAACCTATTACGACCGTCATGATATGCAAATCTTTAAATTAATATTATTTAATTAGAATTTTGATTTTATTATTTATGTGTTATTTATGGCCTTAAAAGAGTTTGAATAAAAAAACAGCCATAATGTAATATAAGGCTCTTATAAAATAGTCTTAAATTATATATAAACAATCTTAAATGAGGTGTTTTTTACTAGTGATCGTAATTACAAAAACATTCACAGCATCATTCCAATCTTGGTCAACAACATACTAGATTTAACGTGTCTCATTTTCTCCAATTTGCCACACGAGAATATGTATTTTTCATTTTTGGAGCAGTAAATAATGTATATGAATATTTATAATTAAGTACTATATATGTGATTGATGCCAAAAACTCGATCAAATAAGAACTTCATTTACTTATTTTGTGAGATCCTACATATCTTAACTATGTTTCACCTTATCTAGAAATCACATAGAAATAATTAACTTCTTTATCAAATATGTTGTATGATAATAACAAACTCAATATCTAGTTATGTAAATTAATTATAAACTAACTAATGACACAATCTAGTAACTTTATCTGTATTATGATAATAATCTAATGACTACTTAATTCTTAACAATGTAAAATACTAACCTGATAAGCAATAACCAGGTCAACTGACATAAATGTTTAATCAACACATGATTTAAAACACATAAACCAATAAAAGAACTAAAACATGTTTACTTAAAATAGATTTATAATATGTGTCATAAAAAATATCTTTACAAAAATCTGAAGGAGCGATTACACAATTTTTTTATCGATCGTTTTAGTGTCATAAAAAGAAAAGAACATCGTTTTATTGTACAATCAATGTTTATGTTTTCACTAGGTAAGAGCATAAGCAACCACAATCTTATCACAAGCCATTCATCCATCCAAAGATCATCCAGGTGGTTTAGCCTTGCATCTTCATCATAATCTCTTCAATCTTCAACTTGTGGATGTACATTCTTGATTTATTGATGATTATAGAAGGTTTCAATTGCTGAAAGTCGTCCAAAAATTCGTTTTTAGGGCTAAAGGCAAGCGAAAAAACAAAACCCAAATGATAAGGTTTTAAATTAAGATGTAAAATTTAAAATAATCCTCCAAAGATCGTGACCGGAGGTCGTAAGTTACAGCCAACCTTCTTCCCAAATGGCTTCCCCTTTGGTCTTTTGATTGTCTTTAGACGTGTCAGCAAGCCGTAAGTTACAGTCCTAGTACCGTAGCTTATGACCCTTCTTATATTTATTGATTTTCTTCATTTTCAACTTCTTTCCATCTGTAGTATTGCTATCTTTTGACTCGTTGTCAAATAATATTTATTAAGCTCTATTTAATTTGTAATTCAAACACGCATCAAACTAATACCAGTGGATACATAAAAGTTTTATTAAAAACGTGATATTAACTTACATGCATAATAACCAATTATCAATATGCCTCATATGATTTCCCGCCTTATAACAAAAGAACTGAGATTACTAGTCACTTAAGCACATGTTATGATATACTTAATTTGTACCAGGGATTTGTTGAGTACAAATGCGATCCGGGTGGGTAAACCTAAAACGAATATTTCCGGATTCGCTAACCGGCTTGTGGCACTCCCGCCCTAGAAATCCATAGGAGGCAACGCGGCTCTTGATTCAACCTAAACTTGAGGGTTAAGGTTCCAACTACCATCTCTCCTCCAATATCGCATTATGCTAAAACCCCTTGTCTGAACTGCGAACTATTGCCATGGGCTAGCGACACAAGGTTTTCTGCTTGGGAGGTTTGAACTTGGGTTTTCACTTGAGATTCCTGATCGCCTACCACAACGGAAACTCAAGTAGTTGGGTGGGTCAACCTAGACCTAAAGAAGCGTAACTATTGATTTTTTTAACGATGATGGTAATTTGGGTTCAATGGCACACTATCCATACTTTAGATGAGATTTCAACTATTAATCATTAGTTTGATGCTCGAGGATGACGCCAACCCAGGCGAAAACCGACTAGCTTGTAAGACCCGTCGACTTGTATATATATGCCTAGGAGAAAATTGACTGGCTTTTAAAACCCTTATTAATGAACTAGTGCAATGGACCAAATGGGCACTAGCAGGTTGACCTATTCATTTGAAGTGTTGAGGTGGTTTCATGGATTTAAACATGCAAGAACAAGAAGTGTGGACAATGCAGTGATGCAATAATAGGATGTCAAAGAGTGTTAGATCCACATGGGTGCTGAGCGGGTGGAAAATGTAGAGCGTCAAAATATTAAGAAGTGGCTTTAAGTTGATTTGTACAAACAAGAAAGAATCAAATCATGAGTTTGACATAAATATATATTACCGATTAAATCCGATGTTTATTCATGATATATATGTTCACGTGATAAGATTCTAACCAGAGTAGATAAGTGTAAGTAAGGCGTAGAAGATATTATTGCATGTATTAGTGGAAATATAAGATCGGGATATGAAGAAATAATCAATTCATGGTGTTTATTCAGGCTGTATATCGTTATTAAATTAGATTTCGAAGTCCCCTTCTTCTGGAAACCATATTTCATTCGTGATGCATGGTTTTAATTTATAAACAATTATATTTTAATAATCCAACTTATTAGGTCGATAATAATATATATTATCAATTTGACCGGTGGTAATTTCCACTTTTTTTTTCTTCCCAATAAAAGTCCTAACATGATTATCAAATATTTACGTTTAACTTGCACTCGATTGCACTCACAATGAGTAATTATTTTCTCAACTAATAAGAAATAATATGAGATTTTTATATATTTTTCCTTCTTAAAACCATAAGTTAAATATTTTCTCAAGCAAAAAAATCAATTAAATATATCCTCTTAAAACATTATATATATATATATATATATATATATATATATGTATATATAGATGTATATATATAGATGTATATATATAGATGTATATATATATATATACACACATATATATATATATACATATACATATATACATATACATACATATATATATATGTATAGATATGTATACATATGTGTATATATATATATATACACAATATATATATATATATACATATACATATATATATAACATACAATATATATAGTATATATATATGTATATATATACATACATATATATATACATATATATAGTATGTATACATATATAGTATATATATATACATACATATATATATACATATATATATGTATGTATACATATATATATTATATATATATATATATATATATATATATATAACATATATGTATATATATATATAAATATATATATATATATATATGTATGTATACATATATATATATATGTATGTATACATATATATATATGTATGTAACATATATATATATATATATGTATATATATATATATTGTAAGGCCCCGTTCCCGGGACGCTTACAGCTGGGTTCTCATCGCATATAAAATAATAATACATTACTATTTAATAAAACGCAGCGGAAAACTAAAAAAACTTTCATTCCTTGTAATGCTTTTACAAACTAATACAACATTCGTTACAAAAATCGTTTGTTCGCATTACAATGCAAAAGCATTAATCAAAAGAATGCCATCCCAAAAGAGCTGAGTAGTCGCACGTGCCATCCTCAGCAATCATTACCTGCCAACTGGAAACACATCAAAGTCAGCGTTGCTGAGTGAGTTCTAGTTTTATAAATAAAACATACTTTACTTTCATATAAATCGTTCGTACTTTTACATGATCACACATCATACGTACACATAGATAATATCATTATTATCTTCCTTCATTCGTTCATTCCTTCTTTCATTACCTTACTTGCGCATCGGACATCATCCCGAACCAACCCATGTGCTACACCCCGGTTAGTCGTAGCTACGGGCCGAAGTCAACGAATGACAGCTAAACGTATGCCGCGGTACTAGGAGTAACCGTCAGTCTTAGCTACTGGGCCGAAGTCAACGAATGACAGCTAAACGTATGCCACAGTACTAGGGGTGAGCGGTAGAGGTCCTACATTTGGGGTCAATCACCAAAAGGGACCCCGTATCCGATGTATGCAAGACGTTTCATTCGTTCATCATGTTCCTCTTCCTTTATCTTTCACTTTACGTTACATAATACTTCGTTCATTCATCATAAAGTAAAGCCACAGGAAAGATATTATACATCACATAAGGAACATAAACATGCATCAACATCACATCATACATGGCAACATCATACATACATAACATACAACATCATCATCATCATCCCATGCCCAACATGCCTCTAAGACCTCGATCGTCATCTTAAAGACTCTTATGGGAACCTTTACATCAACACTTACATCTGCACTTTCCCCCGAAAGTCAGAAGTTAATCTACACCTCCTCGGGTTCAACAGCCCTATTCGGGCGTATGGACACCCCTCAGTCGCATGGCCTCCATGCGACTGAACATCATGCGATTGAACTAATACGGATGAACACCTATGCGAATGAACATCCAGTCGTGCGAATGGACAATGCGGATAAGCACCTATGCGACTGGACTTTCAGTCGTGCGAATGGACCTTCAGTCGCATGACCCCTATGCGACTGGCCCTCCAGTCGTGCGAATGAACCCCAATCGTGCGAATGGACCTCAATCGCACCCTAATCGGCCGCATGGCCTCCATTCGGCCTCCAGTCGGTCGCCTAACCCTAACTGGTGCAGAGTGCAGTTCAACCCGACTGCAGCCGAGGGTTTTCGGCCTCCAAACTCATCTAAACCCATTTTAAGCCTAAATCGACCGTCCTAACCCTTAGGGATGCATACCATAACATCACTCAAGCACAACCAAGCAAGAAATCAAGTCACAATCGCGTCATACACATACATACACACATACATACGGGTTTTCACCAAAAACGCGAAAAAGAGTTTTCAGATGTATTCCAGCCCCAAAATCATTCAAAAACATGTAAAAGAGGGGTCCTAGAACTCACCTAAACGAGCACAACAACAAGAGCTTCGATTCGGCTTGCTTAACCGACCCGAACCAACACTTTTTCCTCTTTTTCTCCTCTTCTTCTCTCTTCTCCCTTTATGAAGCTGAAATGTGGATGTGGGGAGAGTGGGGGCCCTCTCCCTACATATATCACCACATTTCCCAACTTTTCTTCGTTGGCGAGTTGGTCCCTCGACTTTTGGACTTTATTTTCTTTTTCTTCCTCACCGGCTTCAAAATAATAAAATCCGGGTGTTACAAGTCCACCCCCCTTAAATAGGTTTCGTCCCCGAAACCTGTTATTCGTCGAACAAACGTGGATAATGCTGTCTCATTTCTTCTTCAGTCTCCCATGTTGACTCGGATCCCTTCCTGTGCTTCCACGTACACGCACAAGAGGAACCACTTTATTCCTTAGCCTCTTTTCTTTACGATCGATGATTGCCACCGGTTGCTCCACATAATTGAGCCGTTCGTCTACTTCAATATCTTCAATGGGACAATCATATCTTCATCTGCTAAGCACTTTCTTAATGAGATACATGGAATGTCGGGTGAATTCCACTTAACTCATCGGCAACTCCAATCTATAGGCCACCTCCCCTACTCGAGCAACGATTCGGAAAGGGCCTATATATCTTGGGCTCAACTTGCCCCGCTTTCTGAATCTGATAATACCCTTCCAAGGTGAGACCTTCAGCATAACCCGGTCACCACCTGGAACTCAATTGGCCTACGTCGCTTATCGGCATACGACTTCTGTCTATCCTTGGCTGCCTTCATGAAGGCTTTAATCTTTTCAAGCTTCTCTGTCGTAGCCTCGATTACCTCGACGCTCCCCAATTCCTTTTGACCAATATCACCCCAACAACGGGTGTTCTGCATCTCCTACCGTATAGATCTCATATGGTGGCATACCAATACTGGCATGATAGCTGTTGTTGTATGAGAATTCGGCTAACGGTAAGTGGTCATCCCAACTTCCACCAAATCGATCACACATGCCCGGAGCATGTCTTCCAGTGTCTGAATGGTCCTTTCTGACTGACCATCAGTCTGGGGATGATAAGCCGTGCTAATATGTAACCTCGTCCCCATAGCATCGTGGAATTTCTTCCAAAATTTAGATGTAAACCGAGTGTCACGATCGGACACAATAGACACGGCACACCATGACGAGCTACAATTTCTTGATGAACAGATCAGCCAACCTCTCCGATGAATACGTCTCGCGGATCGGTAGAAAATGAGCGCTCTTCGTCAGACGATCAACTATCACCCATACGGCATCATACCCTTTCGGGGTACGTGGCAGCTTCGTAATGAAGTCCATGGTGATGTGCTCCCATTTCCATCCGGTATATCCAAAGGTTGTATCTTCCGTACGGCTTTTGATGCTCTGCCTTCACCTGTAAGCAAGTAAGGCACTTACTCACATACTCCACCACGTCGCGCTTCATACCCGGCCACCAATAATCTTCTTCATGTCATGGTACATTTTCGTGGCACCAGGATGAATGGAGTATCGAGTCTTGTGGGCTTCATCCATTATATTCACCCGTAGATCCCCAAAACGAGGAATCCACACACGACCGAATCGAGTTCTAACACCGAGTGTGTTTTCACCCAATTCCCCAACCAGACCTCTCATTCTTTCCGAGTTAAGGTGATCTTCTTTCAATGCCTCATCTTGAAACTCCTTAACTTGCTTCATCACATCGGAGGTCATGATTAATTGATAAGCTTTCACCCGAATCGGTTCGGGCCTTTCCTTTCGGCTAAGGGCATCCGCCACCACATTAGCTTTGCCTGGATGGTAATGGATCTCGCAATCATAATCCTTTATAAGTTCCAACCATCTCCTCTGCCTCATGTTCAGATCCTTTTGCTCGAAGAATACTTCAAGCTTTGATTCGGTGAATATGGTGCACTTCGTCCCGTAGAGATAGTGCCTCCAATCTTTAGTGCAAAGACCACGGCTGCTAGCTCCAAGTCATGAGTAGGATAATTGACCTCATGAACCTTTAACTGTCGAGATGCATAGGCTATAACCTTCCCTCTCTACATTAACACACCCCAACCCTGAGTAGGAAGCATCAGAATAAACCACCAAATCTTCGCTTCCATCGGGTAATGACAGAACAGGAGCTTGAGTCAGTCTTGCCTTCAGCTCTTCGAACGCCTTCTCTTGAGCTTGACCCCATACAAACTTCACATCCTTTCGGGTCAACTTAGTTAGTGGAGAAGCAATCTTAGAGAAGTCTTGGATGAATCTTCTATAGTAGCCGCCAAGCCCAAGAAACTACGGATCTCGGATGGCGTCTTTGGTGACTTCCATTGCATAACCGCCTCCACCTTCGCCGGGTCAACCATAATCCCATCAGGATTCACCACATGACCCAAAAACTGAACTTCGCGCAACCAAAATGCGCACTTGGAGAATTTAGCATACAATTTCTCCCTTCTCAACGTCTCTAGAACCTCTCGAATGTGACCGGCATGCTCAATCTCTCTCTTCGAATAAATCAGGATATCATCAATAAACACAATCACTGATTTATCCAACATAGGCCAACACACACGGTTCATCAGATCCATAAAAGCTGCTGGCGCGTTGGTCAAACCAAAGGACATGACAAGAAACTCGTAATGGCCATAGCGCGTACGGAAAGCTGTTTTAGGGATATCTTGCTCTCTCACCTTCAACTGATGATAACCAGATCGAAGATCTATCCTCGAGAACCAACTAGCACCCTGAAGCTGGTCGAACAAATCATCTATCCTCGGTAAGGGGTAGCGGTTCTTCACTGTCAACTTATTCAGTTCGCGGTAGTCAATGCACATCCTCATACTACCATCCTTCTTCTTTACAAATAGGACCGGAGCACCCCAAGGAGAGATACTCGGTCTAATGAACCCCTTATCAAGCAGCTCTCGCAACTGCTCCATCAACTCCTTCATCTCGGTTGGAGCCAACCGATATGGTGCCTTGGCAACAGGTTGGGCACCCGGTATCAATCAATCTGAAATTCAATCTCTCTGTCAGGTGGCAGTCCTGATAAGTCTTCTGGGAACACGTCTGGAAAGTCACACACACCGGTACATCGGCTAGTTGTGGTGTGGGTGTATCCACATCCTTTACATAAGCCAAGTAGGCGCTACATCCACGCCTCATACACTTTCCCGCCACCGCCATTGATATCACCTTCGGAACCGTAGTAACCCGATCACCATAAACCGTTACCAAACTTCCGTCAGGCGCTGTCAACCGAACCATTTTCTTGCGACACACAATGTTCGCCTCGAAATCCGCCAACCAATCCATCCCAAGAACCAAATCGAAACCACCCAAGGTCATCACAAACGGTCTAACAGGAAACTTGTGACCCTCAAGTTCCACATCACAATTCTCTATCATCTCAGAAATCCTGGTAGACTTACCTATGGCAGTTTCTACATCAAAAGACGCATCAACACGTCTACTACTAACAGGCAGCTTAGCACAGAAAGCAGCAGAAATAAAACTCTTACTAGCACCCGAATCAAATAACACAGAAGCTAAAGTCTGGTTCACTAGAAACGTACCGGACACAACGTCAGGGTCCGTCCTAGCCTCCTCCTGTGTCATGGTGAACGCCCTGGCGCTCGCCCTCGGTCCATCACTTCCGTCTTCTTCACCCCTGAACCCTCAGTCCTCGACTTCTTACAATCTCTGCTCATATGACCAGTTTCCCCACAGTTAAAACATTTGCTCGACATGCAATCCTTCGCCATATGCCCTGTCTTCCCACACTTGAAGCACAAGTTTGACCCAAACCTACATTCCCGCTGTGCTCCCTTCCACACTTGCCACACCTTTTCGACCCCGCACTTGATGTGACCACACGACGTTCGTCCACCCGTGCCTTTTTGTTACCCATCGGGGCATCACCCCGACCAAACCGTTTCCCGTTCCAGTTCCGATCACCACCACCCTTCTTACTTGCTTCAGTCACCACCACCTCCCGCTCATCATACAGCCTCCCTGCCAAATCAACCGCCGACCTAAACGTGCTTGGCCGGGCGGCGATCATATGCCGGCGAACATCCACCGGTAAACCAAGAATGTACCTCTTGATTTTCCGAGACAGAGGCGTCACCTGATCAGGCACAAGCCGTGCCATTTCATTAAACTTGGTGGTATACTGCTGGTGTGTCATGGTTCCAGCCTCCAACTGTAAAAACTCCCTTTCCAACTTATCCATTTCTCTGTGAGGACAGAACTCCTCAATCACCATCTTCTTCAACTCGGGCCATTTCATTTTCCCAATGGCTCTACTACCCTCAACTTGGACAATGTTGTCCCACCAGCACAGAGCTGAATCCACAAAAGAGTGGGTAGCAAACTTCACCTTTTGGTCCTCTCGACACTCGCTGATATCGAGAACAGCTTCCATTTCCCTCACCCACCGGTGAGCGGCTGCAGCGGTGCCGTTTCCATCAAAAGTAGGGGGCTTGCATCTCATAAAAGCCCCATAATTACATCCTCGTGCCGTTTCATGCACAGGCTCTTCCTCCTCCTCCTCATCATCAGATAGGACCGTTTCCGGCTCTGGTTGTTCCCGTTCCCCAGAGGATCTGTTTCTTTCTTTCCTTTCCCCTTCTCGTACAGCTTTAATAACTTCGGTCACCACAGACGGTAAGATCGTCTGCATGACCTGATGGACTTCTTCTACAACAGCCTCTTTTACTGAGGCTCTCAGATTGGCACTTTCGTCGCCACCCTCCGGATGAGGGGTCTCTGGTTCTTCATGAACCACCCTCTCAACTCTGGGTCTCCCTCTCTTGGGTCGCGGTTCAGCACCGTGACCTCCACCCCTAGAAGCTTTCGAAGATCTACCTCCGGCCATCACACGCACACTGAAAGATTCAAACACCAACACGGTCATTCAAGGAAACAACTCAGTTTATGTCAAGTATAGTAAGTCCCTAATTACAGTGGCCAGTTGTGATTAGCCACTTACTTTACTCTTCATACCCCAAGTATTACCTGTCCTGACTACATCAGTGTTTAAATCTACATATAACACATAACACATACCATGCGCACATAAAACCGGTTAACTTTATGAAAATACCTGATGGCACGCAGCTACTCAGTTTGGCATCCCATTCCCTTTCTGTCCCATTCTCAGTTTAAGATTAGGTTTATTATGAAAATTTACCCGTTTCACTTAAACTTTGGCTCTGATACCAACTTGTAAGGCCCCGTTCCCGGGACGCTTACAGTTGGGTTCTCATCGCATATAAAACATATAATTACATTAGTATTTAATAAATCGCAGCGGAAAACTAAAACAAACTTTCATTTCCTTGTAAATGCTTTTGCAAACTAATACAACATTCGTTACAAAAATCGTTTGTTCGCATTACAATGCAAAAACATTAATCAAAAGAATGCCATCCCAAAAGAGCTGAGTAGTCGCCCGTGCCATCCTCAACAATCATTACCTGCCAACTGGAAACACATCAAAGTCAGCGTTGCTGAGTGAGTTCTAGTTTTATAAATAAAACATACTTTACTTTCATATAAACCGTTCGTACTTTTACATGATCACACATCATACGTACACATAGATAATATCATTATTATCTTCCTTCATTCGTTCATTCCTTCTTTCATTACCTTACTTGCGCATCGGACATCATCCCGAACCAATACCATGTGCTACACCCCGGTTAGTCGTAGCTACCGGGCCGAAGTCAACGAATGACAGCTAAACGTATGCCGCGGTACTAGGAGTAACCGTCAGTCTTAGCTACTGGGCCGAAGTCAACGAATGACAGCTAAACGTATGCCACAGTACTAGGGGTGAGCGGTAGAGGTCCTACATTGGGGTCAATCACCAAGAGGGACCCCGTATCTGATGTATGCAAGACGTTTCATTCGTTCATCATGTTCCTCTTCCTTATCTTTCACTTTACGTTACATAATACTTCGTTCATTCATCATAAAAAGTAAAGCCACAGGAAAGATATTATACATCACATAAGGAACATAAACATGCATCAACATCACATCATACATGGCAACATCATACATACATAACATACAACATCATCATCATCACCATGCCCAACATGCCTCTAAGACCTCGATCGTCATCTTAAAGACTCTTATGGGAACCTTTACATCAACACTTACATCTGCACTTTCCCCCGAAAGTCAGAAGTTAATCTACACCTTCCTCGGGTTCAACAGCCCTATTCTGGCGTATGGACACCCCTCAGTCGTATGGCCTCCACGCGACTGAACATCATGCGATTGAACTAATACGGATGAACACCTATGCGAATGAACATCCAGTCGTGCGAATGGACAATGCGGATGAGCACCTATGCGACTGGACTTTCAGTCCTGCGAATGGACCTTCAGTCGCATGACCCCCATGCGACTGGCCCTCCAGTCCTGCGAATGAACCCCAATCGTGCGAATGGACCCCAATCGCACCCTAACCGGCCGCATGGCCTCCATTCGGCCTCCAGTCGGTCGCCTAACCGTAACTGGTGCAGAGTGCAGTTCAACCCGATTGCAGCCGAGGGTTTTCGGCCTCCAAACTCATCTAAACCCATTTTAAGCCTAAATCGACCGTCCTAACCCTTAGGGATGCATACCATAACATCACTCCAGCACAACCAAGCAAGAAATCAAGTCACAATCGCGTCATACACATACATACACACATACCTACGGGTTTTCACCCAAAAACGCGAAAAAGAGTTTTCAGATGTATTCCAGCCCCAAAATCATTCAAAAACATGTAAAAGAGGGGTCCTAGAACTCACCTAAACGAGCACAACAACAAGAGCTTCGATTCGGCTTGCTTCACGACGATTTTGGCGACCCGAACCGACCCGAACCAACACTTTTTCCTCTTTTTCTCCTCTTCTTTCTCTCTTCTCCCTTTATGAAGCGGAAATGTGGATGTGGGGAGAGTGGGCTGCCCTCTCCCTACATATATCACCACATTTCCCAACTTTTCTTCGTTGGCGAGTTTGGTCCCTCGACTTTTGGACTTTATTTTCTTTTCTTTCCTCACCGGCTTCAAAATAATAAATATCCGGGTGTTACAAGTCCACCCCCGTTAAATAGGTTTCGTCCCCGAAACCTGTTATTCGTCGAACAAACGTGGATAATGCTGTCTCATTTCTTCTTCAGTCTCCCATGTTGACTCGGATCCCTTCCTGTGCTTCCACCGTACATGCACAAGAGGAACCACTTTATTCCTTAGCCTCTTTTCTTTACGATCGATGATTGCCACCGGTTGCTCCACATAATTGAGCCGTTCGTCTACTTCAATATCTTCCAATGGGACAATCATATCTTCATCTGCTAAGCACTTTCTTAAATGAGATACATGGAATGTCGGGTGAATTCCACTTAACTCATCCGGCAACTCCAATCTATAGGCCACCTCCCCTACTCGAGCAACGATTCGGAAAGGGCCTATATATCTTGGGCTCAACTTGCCCCGCTTTCTGAATCTGATAATACCCTTCCAAGGTGAGACCTTCAGCATAACCCGGTCACCCACCTGGAACTCAATTGGCCTACGTTGCTTATCGGCATACGACTTCTGTCTATCCTTGGCTGCCTTCATGAAGGCTTTAATCTTTTCAAGCTTCTCTGTCGTAGCCTCGATTACCTCGACGCTCCCCAATTCCTTTTGACCAATATCACCCCAACAAACGGGTGTTCTGCATCTCCTACCGTATAGAATCTCATATGGTGGCATACCAATACTGGCATGATAGCTGTTGTTGTATGAGAATTCGGCTAACGGTAAGTGGTCATCCCAACTTCCACCAAAATCGATCACACATGCCCGGAGCATGTCTTCCAGTGTCTGAATGGTCCTTTCTGACTGACCATCAGTCTGGGGATGATAAGCCGTGCTAATATGTAACCTCGTCCCCATAGCATCGTGGAATTTCTTCCAAAATTTAGATGTAAACCGAGTGTCACGATCGGACACAATAGACACCGGCACACCATGACGAGCTACAATTTCTTTGATGAACAGATCAGCCAACCTCTCCGATGAATACGTCTCGCGGATCGGTAGAAAATGAGCGCTCTTCGTCAGACGATCAACTATCACCCATACGGCATCATACCCTTTCGGGGTACGTGGCAGCTTCGTAATGAAGTCCATGGTGATGTGCTCCCATTTCCATTCCGGTATATCCAAAGGTTGTATCTTCCTGTACGGCTTTTGATGCTCTGCCTTCACCTGTAAGCAAGTAAGGCACTTACTCACATACTCCACCACGTCGCGCTTCATACCCGGCCACCAATAATCCTTCTTCATGTCATGGTACATTTTCGTGGCACCAGGATGAATGGAGTATCGAGTCTTGTGGGCTTCATCCATTATCTTCACCCGTAGATCCCCAAAACGAGGAATCCACACACGACTGAATCGAGTTCTAACACCGAGTGTGTTTTCACCCAATTCCCCAACCAGACCTCTCATTCTTTCCGAGTTAAGGTGATCTTCTTTCAATGCCTCATCTTGAAACTCCTTAACTTGCTTCATCACATCGGAGGTCATGATTAATTGATAAGCTTTCACCCGAATCGGTTCGGGCCTTTCCTTTCGGCCGTCCTAACCCTTAGGGATGCATACCGTAACATCACTCAAGCACAACCAAGCAAGAAATCAAGTCACAATCGCGTCATACACATACATACACACATACATACGGGTTTTCACCCAAAAACGCGAAAAAGAGTTTTCAGATGTATTCCAGCCCCAAAATCATTCAAAAACATGTAAAAGAGGGGTCCTAGAACTCACCTAAACGAGCACAACAACAAGAGTTTCGATTCGGCTTGCTTCACGACGATTTTGGCGACCCGAACCGACCCGAACCAACACTTTTTCCTCTTCTTTCTCTCTTCTCCCTTTATGAAGCTGAAATGTGGATGTGGGAAGAGTGGGCTGCCCTCTCCCTACATATATCACCACATTTCCCAACTTTTCTTCGTTGGCGAGTTTGGTCCCTCGACTTTTGGACTTTATTTTCTTTTCTTTTCTCACCGGCTTCAAAATAATAAATATCCGGGTGTTACATATATACATACATATATATATAGTTATATATATATATACATATATGTATATATACACATATATATATGTATGTATATATACATATATGTATATATATATAACTATATATATATGTATGTATATATATATATGTATACATACAATATATATATATATATATATATATATATATATATATATTTATTTATTTATTTATATATATATATATTTGTAAGGCCCCGTTCCCGGGACGCTTACAGCTGGTAAATCATTGCACATAAAACATATAGTTTCATCATATTACATAAAAACGTTGTAGCGGAACATTAGACAAAACACTCCATTTCAATATAATAGATTTTTGCAGAATAATACATCGTTATCCAATTACAAAACCCAAGTTGTATTACATCACAAAAGCATTATAAATGGATGCCATCCAAAAGAGCTGAGTAGCCGGATCATGCCATCCTCAGTAATCATTAACTGCCAACTAGAAACATATAAAAGGTACCGTTGCTGAGTGGGTTCTAGTTTTATAAAATAAAACATACTTTTCTTTCCATAAAACCGTACTTTACTTTCATGCGATCATACAACATACGTACACATAGAGAATATCATTATTATCTTCATTAATCGTTCATACATTCATTCTTTCATTCGCACGTTCATTAACCTTCGCATTCTTTCATCATTACATCTTTTCTTTCCTTCAACCATAAACTTTACCCTGCTATTCCTGGTACTGGACCTAGGTCTATCATAGACCAGCTATAACGGTGCATCGCACCTTTGGTCACAGTACCTACGGTAGAGTTTAGGTGTACCAATGCCATGTACAATACCCTGTTATTCCTGGTACTAGACGTTGGCTTATCATAGACCAGCTATAATGGTGCATCGCACCTCTGGTCACAATACCTAGGGTATGCAGCAATGGTTTTATACAAATGGTCAATCACAAAGAAAGACCCCAATGTGCATCCTCCCGGGGTAGCGGACCCGCACATCGTTGGGCTAACACCTTTTAATGGCGTGTCCCGACATACAAGGCTTGCAAGACTTTCTTTAGTTTCATCATTTATTAATGCATGCATTCTACATGTTCCTCTTTTTACTATCTTTCACTTTACGTTACATAATACTTTCATTCATTCATTAACATTCAACGTAAAGTCACGGGAAAGATAAACATACATCATAATAAGGAACATAACATACACAGTCAACATCATCATACAGGGCAACATCATACATACATAACATACATCATGCATAATCATGCAACATCATCATGCCCAACATAACGTCTAAGATCTCAAAAGTCATCATACATGAACTTACGGGGACCTCCCACGTCAAAGCGTACATAAGCACTTCCCCCAAAAGTCAGTAATTAAACTACGCTTTCCTCGGGTTCACCAGCCCTACTTGGGTGTATGGGCACCCTTCAGTCGCATGGCCTTCAGGTGACTGAACATCATGCAAATGGACCAATGCGGATGAATGTCTATGCGAATGAACACCCATGCGAATGGACCTAATGCGGATGAACCCAATGCGGATGAGTTCTATGCGAATGGAACTAATGCGAATGAACACTTGTGCGGTTGAAACTAATGCGGATGAGCACTTTTGAGAATGGGCTCTCAGTCGTGTGAATGAACCCTCAATCATGCAAATGAACCTCGGTCGCACCTCATTCGGCCGTATGGCCTCCATTCGGTCGCCTAGCCCTAGCTGCACAGAATTCAGCTCACTCCCGAACCCAATCTGCCATTTTCGACCTCTAAGCTCTTCCAAACATCATCTAAGCCCAAATCAACCATCCTAAACCTTAGGAATGCATACCACAACCAAATTCAAGCACACACAAGCCCAGAAACAAACACCAAATGCGTCATACGCAAACACATACAAATGGGACAGACACACACCAAAAACGGGTTTTCACTATGTGTTCCAGCCCTAAATCAGTTATAAACAGGTAACAGAGGGGTCCTAGAACTCACACTAATGACCACAACGAGAAGAGCTTCGATTAGACCCGCTACACTTTGATTTCCACGCTCGAATCCACTCGAACCAAGCTCGAAACCCCTTTTTCTCCCTTTTACCATTCTCTTCTCTTTTTTGGCTGATTTGTGGGTGGCGGGAGAGGGTAAGGGCTGCTCTCTCCCTTTAAATACCCCCACTCACCTAACTTTCTCTCATTGGCGAGTTTGGTCCCCCGACTTTGGACTTTATGTCTTTTTCTTCTTTTGTTGGCTTCAAAGAAAATATCTGGGTGTTACAAGTCCACCCCCATTAAATAGGTTTCGTCCCCGAAACTTGTTATTCCTCGAACAAACATGGTAATGCTGTCTCATTTCTTCCTCACTCTTCCACGTTGACTCGGATCCCTTCTTGTGCTTCCATTGTACACGCACAAGAGGAACCACTTTTTTCTCAACCTCTTCTCTTTTCGATCGATGATTGCCACTGGTTGCTCCACATAATTGAGCCATTCGTCTACTTCGATATCTTCCAGTGGAACAATCATATCCTTGTCCGCCAAACATTTCCTTAGATGAGATATGTGGAATGTCGGGTAAATTCCACTTAACTCATCTAGTAACTCCAGTCCATAGGCTACCTCTCCTACTTGAGCAATGATTCAGAAAGGCCCTATATACCTTAGGCTCAACATGCCCCGCTTCCTGAATCGGATGATCCCCTTCCAAGATGAGACCTTCAACATAACCCGGTCACCCACCTGGAACTCGATCGGTCTGCGTCATTTATCAGCATACGACTTCTGCTTGTCTTTGGCTATCTTCAAGAAGGCCTTGATCTTTTCAAGCTCCTCAGTCATAGCCTCGATTACCTCGGCGCTCCCTAACTCCTTCTAACCAATGTCACCCCAACAGACGGGTGTTTGGCATCTCCTACCATATAGCATCTCATAAGGTGGCATACCAATGCTGGCATGATAACTATTGTTGTATGAGAATTCAGCTAATGGTAAGTGGTCATCCCAACTTCCCCCAAAATCAATCACACATGCCCGAAGCATGTCCTCCAATGTCTGAATGGTCCTCTCGGACTGACCATCAGTCTGGGGCTGTGCTAATGTGTAACCTCGTCCCTATAGCATCGTGGAATTTCTTCCAAAATTTGGATGTAAACTGAGTGTCACAATCAGACACAATAGACACCGGCACACCGTGACGAGTTACAATCTCTTTGATGAAAAGATCAGCCAACCTCTCAGATGAATATGTCTCGTGGATCGGTAAGAAGTGAGCACTCTTCGTTAAGCAGTCAACAATCACTCATATAGCATCATACCCTTTCGGAGTACACGGCAGCCTCGTAATGAAATCCATGGTGATGTGCTCCTACTTCCATTCCGGTATATCTAAAGGTTGGATCTTCCCATACGGCTTCTGATGCTCGGCCTTCACCTGTAGACAAGTAAGGCACTACTCAAATACTCCACTACGTCACGTTTCATACCTGGCAACCAATAATCCTTCTTCATGTCTTCATACATCTTTGTGGCACCTGGATGAATAGAGTATCGAGTCTTGCGAGCTTCATCCAAAATCTTTACCCGTAGATCCCCAAAACGAGGAATCCACACCCGTCCAAATCGGATTTTAACACCAAGTGTGTTTTCACCCAACTCCACTACCAGACCTCTCATTCTTTCAGAGTTAAGATGATCTTCTTTTAATGCCTCATCTTGAAACTCTTTGACTTGCTTCATCACATCTGAGGTCATGATCAGCGGATAGGCTTTCATCCAAATTGGCTCGGTCTTCTCTTTTCGACTAAGGGCATCAGCCACCACATTGGCTTTGCCCGGATGGTAATGTATCTCATATCATAGTCCTTTATAAGCTCCAACCATCGTCTCTTCCTCATGTTCAGATCTTTCTACTCAAAGAAGTACTTCAAGCTCTTGTGGTCAGTGTAAATGGTGCACTTCGTCCCGTAAAGATAGTGCCTTCAAATTTTTAGTGCGAAGACCACAACTGCTAACTCCAAGTCATGAGTAGGATAATTGACCTCATGAACCTTCAATTGTGGGGATGCATAGGCTATCACTTTCCCTCTCTACATTAACACACACCCCAACCCCGAGTAGGAAGCATCAGAATAAACCACCAGATCTTCACTTCCATCGGGTAATGACAGAACATGAGCTTGAGTCAACCTCGCCTTCAATTCTTCGAACGCCTTCTCTTGAGCTTGACCCCATACAAACTTCACATCCTTCCGGGTCAACTTAGTTAGTGAAGAAGCAATCATAGAGAAGTCTTGGATAAATCTTCTATAGTAGCCCGCCAAACCCAAGAAGCTACAAATCTCGGATAGCATCTTTGGAGACTTCCATTGCATCACTGCCTCCACCTTTGCCGGGTCCACCATAATCCCGTCAGGATTCACCACATGACCCAAGAATTAAACCTCACGTAACCAAAATGCGCACTTGGAGAACTTAGCGTACAACTTCTCCTTTCTCAACGTCTCCAAAACCTCCCGAATGTGACCGGCATGCTCAATCTCCCTGATTTATCCAACATCGGCCGACACACCCAATTCATCAAATCCATAAGAACAACTGGTGCATTGGTCAATCCAAAAGACATGACAAGAAACTCGTAGTGACGTAGCTCGTGCGGAAAGCTATTTTAGGGATATCCTGCCCCTTCATCTTCAACTGATGGTAGCCCGATCGAAGGTCTATCCTTGAAAACCAACTGACACCTTGAAGCTGATCGAACAAATCATATATTCTCGGTAAGGGGTATCAGTTCTTCAACATCAACTTGTTCAGCTCACGGTAGTCAATACACATCCTCATACTACCGTCTTTCTTCTTCACAAATAAGACCGGAGCACCCCAAGGAGAGATACTCGGTCTATTGAACCCCTTATCAAGCAGCTCTTGCAAGTGCTCCATCAACTCTTTCATCTCTGTCAGAGCCAACCGATACGGTGCCTTGGCAACAGGTTGGGCACCCGGTATCAGATCGATCTGAAACTCGATCTCTCATTTAGGTGGCACTCCTGGTAAGTCTTCTGGGAACACGTCCGGAAGGTCACACACAACCGGTACATCGGATAGTTGTGGTGTTGGCATATCCACATCCTTTACATAAGCCAAGTAGGTGCTACATCCACGCCTCATACACTTTCCCGCTACCGCCATTGAGATTACTTTCGTGATCGTCGTGACCCAATCACCATAAACCGTCACCAAACCACCGTCAAGCGCTGTCAGACAAATCATGTTCTTGTGACACACAATGTTCGCCTCGAAGTCTGCTAACCAATCCATCCCAAAAATCAAATCGAAACCACCTAAGGTCATCACGAACGGTCTAACAGGAAACTTATGACCCTTAAGTTCCACATCACAACCCTCTATCATCTCGGAAATCCTGGTAGACTTACCTATGATAGTTTCTACATCAAAGGGCACATCGACACATCTACTACTAATAGGCAGCTTAGCACAGAAAGCAGCATAAATAAAACTTATATTGGCACCCTAATCAAATAACACAGAAGCTAATGTTTGGTTCACTAGAAACGTACCAAACACAACATCAGGGTCCGTCCTAGCTTCCTCCTGTGTCATAGTGAATGCCCTAGCGCTCGCCCCTAGCCCTTCACTCCCCGTCTTCTTCGCCCCGGAACCCTTAGCCCTCAGCTTCTTACAATCCTTACTTATGTGGCCCTCCATGCCATAGTTAAAGCACCGAACAGTAGAACAGTCCCTGGCTATATGCCCCGTCTTCCCACATTTGAAGCACCTGTTCAATCCTAACCTACATTCTCCCGCATGCTCCCTTCCACACTTGATGTGGCCACACGGCGGTCATCCACCCGTGCCTTCTTGTTACCCGTCGAGGCATCACCCCAACCAAACCTCTTCCCCTGCCAGTTTCGATCAACTCCACCCTTCCTGCTACCTTCAGCCACCACCACTACAGCCCTCTCATCATATAACCTCCCTGCCAAATCCACCGTCAATCTAAATGTGCTCAGTCAGGCAGCGATCATATGCCTGCAAATATCCACTAACAAACCCTAGATGTACCTCTTAATCTTCCGTGATAGAGGCGTCACCTGATCCGGCACCAGACGTGCCATCTCGTTGAACTTCGTGGTGTACTACTGATGTGTCATGGTTCCCGCCTCCAGTTGCAGGAACTCTCTCTCAACTTTTCTCTATGAAGACAAAACTCCTCAATCACCAACTATTTCAACTCCGACCATCTCATTCTCCCAATAGCCCTGCTACCCTTGACTTGGACTATATTGTCCCACCAGCACAGAGCCGAGTCCGTAAAAGAATGGGCAACAAACATTACTTTGTAGTCCTCCCAGCACTCGCTGATGTTCAAGACAACCTCCATTTCTCTCACCCACAGGTGAGTAGCAGTAGCAGTGCCGTTCCCATCAAAAGTAGGGGCTTGCACTGTTGAAACGTCCCATAATTACATCCTCGTGCCGCCTCCGGCTCAGGCTCTTTCTCTTCTTCTTCGTCATCAAATAGAACCGTTTCAGGCTTTGGTTGCTCTCGTCCTCCCGAGGACCTGTTCCTCTCTTGTCTTTCCCCTTCCTGTACAGCCTTAATGACTTCGGTTACCACATGCGGTAAGATTGTCTGCATGACCTGATGCACCTCTTCAACCACCGCCTCTTTCACTGAGGCCCTTAAGTTTGAACTCTTATCACCACCCTCCAGATGAGGGGTCTCTAGTTCTTCGTGAACCACCTTTTCAACTCTGGGTCTTCCTCTCTTGGGTCGCGGCTTAGCACCAAGCCCATCACGACCACCTCCGTGAGAGGCTTTAGAAGATCTACCACCAACCATTCACACGCATACTGAAAGATTCAAACACCAACACGGTCATTCAAGGGAACAACTCAGTTTATGTCAACTATAGTAAGTTTCTGATTACAATGGCCAGTTGTGATTAGCCACTTATGTTACTCCTCACACCCCGAGCATTACCTATCCTAACAACATCAGTATTTAAATCTACAAACAACACGTAACCATATACCATGCACACAAAATACTGGTTAACTTTATGAAAGTACCTGATGGCACGCAGCTACTCAGATTGGCATCCCTTCCCTTTTCGTCCAATTCTCAGTTTAAGTTAAGGTTTATTTTGAAAACTTACCCATTTCACTTAAACTTTGGCTCTGATACCACTTGTAAGGCCCTGTTCCCGTGCTTACAGCTCGTAAATCATTGCACATAAAACATATATTTTCATCATATTACATAAAAACGTCGCAGCAGAACATTTAAACAAAACACTCCATTTCAATATAATAGCTTTTTGCAAATAATACATCGTTATCCCATTACAAAACCCAAGTTGCATTACATCACAAAAGTATTATAAATGGATGCCATCCAAAAGAGCTGAGTATTACCGTTGCTGAGTGAGTTCTAGTTTTATAAAATAAAACATACTTTTCTTTCCATAAAACCGTACTTTACTTTCATGCGATCATACAACATACGTACACATAGAGAATATCATTATTATCTTCATTAATCGTTCATACATTCATTCTTTCATTCGCACGTTCATTAACCTTCGCATTCTTTCATCATTACATCTTTTCTTTCCTTCAACCATAAACTTTACCCTGCTATTCCTGGTACTGGACCTAGGTCTATCATAGACCAGCTATAACGGTGCATCGCACCTCTGGTCACAGTACCTACGGTAGAGTTTAGGTGTACCAATGCCATGTACAATACCCTGTTATTCCTGGTACTAGACGTTGGCTTATCATAGACCAGCTATAATGGTGCATCGCACCTCTGGTCACAATACCTAGGGTATGCAGCAATGGTTTTATACAAATGGTCAATCACAAAGAAAGACCCCAATGTGCATCCTCCCGGGGTAGCGGACCCGCACATCGTTGGGCTAACACCTTTTAATGGCGTGTCCCGACATACAAGGCTTGCAAGACTTTCTTAGTTTCATCATTCATTAATGCATGCATTCTACATGTTCCTCTTTTTACTATCTTTCACTTTACGTTACATAATACTTTCATTCATTCATTAACATTCAACGTAAAGTCACGGGAAAGATAAACATACATCATAATAAGGAACATAACATACACAGTCAACATCATCATACAGGGCAACATCATACATACATAACATACATCATGCATAATCATGCAACATCATCATGCCAACATAACGTCTAAGATCTCAAAAGTCATCATACATGAACTTACGGGGACCTCCCAAGTCAAAGCGTACATAAGATCTCAAAAGTCATCATAAATTGAAAACGGATGAACGTCTATGTGAATGAACACCCATGAGAATGGACCTAATGCGGATGAACCCAATGCGGATGAGTTCTATGCGAATGGAACTAATGCGAATGAACAATTGTGCGGATGAAACTAATGCGGATGAGCACTTATGCGAATGGGCTCTCAGTCGTGTGAATGAACCCTCAATCATGCAAATGAACCTCAGTCGCACCTCATTCGGCCGTATGGCCTCCATTCGGTCGCCTAGCCCTAGCTGCGCAGAATTCAGCTCACTCCCGAACCCAATCTGCCATTTTCGACCTCTAAGCTCTTCCAAACATCATCTAAGCCCAAATCAACCATCCTAAACCTTAGGAATGCATACCACAACCCAATTCAAGCACACACAAGCCCAGAAACAAACTCCAAACGCGTCACACGCAAACACATACAAATGGGACAGACACACACCAAAAACGGGTTTTCACTATGTGTTCCAGCCCTAAATTAGTTGAAAACGGGTAACAGAGGGGTCCTAAAACTCACACAAATGACCACAACGAGAAGAGCTTCAATTAGACCCGCTACACTTCAATTTCCACGCTCGAATCCACTCAATCAAGCTCGAAACTCCTTTTTCTCCCTTTTCTCCTTCTCTTCTCTCTTTTGGCTGATTTGTGGTGTGGGGAGAGGTAAGGGCTGCCCTCTCCCTTTAAATACCCCCACTCACCCAACTTTCTCTCGTTGACGAGTTTGGTCCCTCGACTTTGGACTTTATTTCTTTTTCTTCTTTCGTCGGCTTCAAAGAAAATGTCTAGGTGTTACAATACATATATATATATATACATATATATATATGAGCCATTAGTTTTTAATGACAAAATTGTAAATAACAAAAACATAATTAAAAAAATTTAAAATAAAAAATAACATGACAATAAAAATATACAAAAATATTTCTCTCACTTTCTTCTTTAATAAAAAAATTAAAAAAAAACTCGTCTTTTTTCCGATATTAGTTTTACACATGTGTAAAATCGATTTACATATGTGTATAACAGAATTTATACATGTGTAAATAACAATTGGATGAATTTTTTATAAAAAATATATCAATATGTGTTGAAAAAATAAAAAATACTAAATTTTATAGTGAAATGTTTTCGAAAAAAATAATGTGGTGAAAAAAAGATGAACATTTAAAAAAAGATGAAAATGACATATGATTTGCATTTGACAAAAAATATGTGGCTCATATTAGTTCTTAGAGTTCTCGTAAAAAAATGATTCTAAAGATAATTCTACCCTATATATATATATATATATACACACACACACATATATATACATATACATATATACATATATACACACACACACACACACACACACACCACACACACACATATATATATATATAATATATATATATATATATATATATATATATATATTATATTACATATTTTTCTAGTCATGAACATTAACGTTATAAATAACTATTTTATCTTGTTTTTATCAAAGGATTATTACGTATTGATGTTTTATTATTACAATAGTTTAAAACTTTTGACAATTACTGATTATTCTTGTTTTATAATAAAGTTTTAAAAAAGCTATAATTTTATTGTTTTTATTTATGTAAAAAACTCGAAATTGATGATAATATGTTCTCGATAGTCTTAGAAAATTAATTATGTAAATATACTTTTGTTAAAGACGAGTAAGTAATCATTCAATAAATAATTGCAATAAAATGGATAAATATGTATATGTAAGTTTTAACAAGAGAAAATATGTAATTGATATTAAAGTTAGGTAAATATATAGTAACTGACTTTAAAGAAAAGAAATATCTAAATGTTATTAATAATATGGATTACTAAAATCAAATTTACCTTAACTTATTCTATAGTTTGTGTGTGTTATGAATTAGCACATGGGAGGTTAATTAAACACGTTCAACATGTGGAATATACGGCAACTGGTACCTAACCCCGCAATTATGCACCTACTCCTTTTTAATAATATTATAATCATATTCTAGTTTAATGAAATAATTTATACTATTAGAGAACGTGAATAATGAATGGTAGATCAAGGATTTCTTGTTAGTGGGGAAAATCAGTCAATACAGACCAAATAATAATAATAACACATTTTAGGTACATATACTAAAATTAAGTGTAGTTGATACGATAAAACTGATGCGTCTAAAACATGAACTTAGAAACCCAACAAAAGCCCTGGACAACAAATTAAAAAGGAATTCAAATTGTTAACCTTTTAGTGATCCGTGATGACAAAAATCTAGAGTTGGCGATTGACTTCTAGCTAGCTGCAGGAAATTAACTATAGTCAAGAACAAAACAAATTTAGTAAATAAAAATACCATCATTCGTTAGTTAAAAATCAATGTAAGTAAACAGTTTAATACTGCGAATGTTAGTATAGTTGCTCCTTAAAGACAATAGCAATTTAAAAATCAAATTGCTTCCATCATGTCAAGAATATGAAAACTAATAATTATTCTAACACAAACCAAACGTTTGAACCATAGTACAAACCAAAACTGATTATAAAGAAATCACAGACAAAAAGACTATATACAATTAATAACCAACAACAGGCTCAAACCAGAATCAGGACACCATTGCAATGACCTGATTTTAAGATGAAACTCAAGAAATCGTTCTAAATAGACTGGGAGTTCATCTTCTCATGAAACCTACAAATCAATATGCGAGAGAGAAAGCTACACGAAGAGGCAAAGTGAGAGAGCTCAACTGAGGTCAATCCTCTCTTCCTCTCAGCTATGCAATATCCCTAAGAACTTCAAGCTATGAGACTCGCTTCAAGAAGGATCCACGTGTTTTTATGAGAGCAAACGGGTTAGCCTTAACCCGTCTAGTATCGAACACCATATCCAACTCTTTAATATATCCTTAGCTCAATAAAACTTTTTTAGCCTAACAAGTATTTGTCCAACAATGCTACGCCTAGTCTGACTTCTAGTAGCCATGAAACAATCAAACATAATGCATGTGAAAGAAAATCGACAAACAACGGATGATCAAGACAAGAAATGTAACTTTTAACGTGTTGTTTTTGTAGGGATCAGACCTAGAGGTACGCGAAAATAATTCGAGCTTTTGAAGAAACAAGTATCCACGCAAGAACTAGTTGTCGCGCAAGAACTCTTATTTAGTACAAATATGTGTTTTATTATGCTAGTTGCAAAATTCTCATTATTTGTAATTCAGTTTCTCTTTGAAATATAATTTATGTTTATTTACAATATAATCATCTTAATCTCTTTTCTTATTCAATATAATCATGCAATATTTATTTCGTGTTAGTTGTAACAGATCGATCTTATTGTGATTTTCCTGGATTTTACAGTTTTTGCTAATGTGTTTAACTTTACGACATATAATGTTATTTTGTTCTTATCCATATTACCAATTTTTAAGTAAATGAAATTATTTGGCTTAAGTTAAGTTACAAATATAGTTAGTCTCAATTTTTACAGGTTTAGTTTTACACGTATTGTTTCCTCTCAGAAACGATTAATGTTTGATCTTATAAAGTATTCATTCACTCAAAGGTAGTTAATTTAAGTTGAATGATGATGTGATGTGAATCACATAAATGTGTCCGTAGGATCGATACAGGTGAGCAATGCAATAGTTTCACAAGGGTGGAGGGACTAGAACAGTTAATAGATCAAATAGGGATCCGGTTAAATGAAACAATAAACACAAGTAAAGAACACAATAGAAACATAATAAGATGGTTTTAAAAATGACGTATAGCGCTCTCAAGTGTTTTACCAATGTTACAAGGCTTAAGCCTAAGGACTAGTACCGGAGATACTTTATATTACATCCTACAACCGTCCATACTTTAGAAACCAACTAGAATACTAATCTAGACAACAAAATAAATATAAAGTCAAAATATAGATTGTCTTTTCACTAGTGACTATAACATGTCATAGTTCACATCCTTATCTATTACAAAAAGCATAAACGTACAAAGGTAGAAAGTTACGAAGTCTAAGACCTTAATCTACAATTGAAAGTATGGACATTTCACCAATTTGTATAAGTTGGTGAGTCATCAAAGATGCCAGGGAAAAGTAGTTCAACTTTTGTAAAAGGTAAGTCAAAGAAAGCATGTCTTCTTTGTTTCGAAAGAAATGATCTTTTGGCTTCATAAGATTCAATACTTAGTGAATTTTATTAAGTTGTATCAAATCTTTCGTAGTAACTTTCTCTATACTTCAGTATGCATGCTGAGAGAACTTTGGTTGCATCAGCCCCTATATATAACTCTTACAAACTCCTCCTAGGCTAATGCTATCAGAACTGAAGAATAAATTTAAGTGTTGATCTTCATCTACAAACAATCCTTAGCAGAATCAAGACCATTTCCTTCATGATCAGTTGGTCAAGATTCCTCAGACTCTCAAAGTATCTTCTAATGTCATAGAGATCATGCAGAGGAAGGTAAAGCATGTTTTGCCACAAGTACATATCATGACCCCCTTAATCTCTAGTGACATACCATCAGTTTGGGTTAATAGCAAATTTCCAAGACAAGATCGATGGGTCTCTCAACAACAAAAGGCTTTACATGAATTGGAGTTGGTTGAGAAGCCTATTCTTGATCACCCTCAAGACGTCTTACCCATCCTAAGGTGCAGATGTGGATCCCTTAGACTTATTCTTCTTCTTCTTGTCCCTCCTTATGGCCATCCTCTTCCTCTTGCTTTATTTTAACTAAGCATGTTGGTCTTGAGTATCAGATTTTCCTTCTTTGTCCTTCTTAGTTGGGTTCTTTTCCTTCTCAACTTCAAAAGGAGAAGGATCAGGAGCCTATGGGTAAGAGGATGAAGCTTGCTGAGATGCAACATTAGGTCCATGTTGAGTTGTCTTTTATGGTTCAACCTTTACCTTAGCTTCAAGTATAGCCTGACTTGGTGGAGAATACAAGTCAGCCAGCTCACCTTTCTTAATCATCTGCTTGATCATTTTAATGTGCTTGATAGTGGATAGAGACATTGGACCAACTCTCCTTTACGAGAACCCATACAGCTTCAAGAAGCTCACCATCTTTAGTTTATCTTCTAACTTCTTCTGATTGGCTCAAATAATGGCTCTTGACTTAGCAGCCTCTTCCCTCATCTTTTTCTTAACACCTTTTGATTCTTTTGATACTTCTTTCTCAAGCTAATTGAGGTACTCAAATTTTATGTATTCATATGATAGGGGAAGTAAGTTTGCTTGTTGATAGAGAGTTTTGGCACTTAGTTAGGTTATCATGTTTCTCTTGTCTTGTTTCCACCTACCTGGTTTCTTGTTCAGCTGCCATAGCCTTTGTTTCAAGGCTTTCTTGAACTGGAGAGAGAGAATGAGCTTTGTAAAGTCTTTTTCTTTTTCTTTCTTCCTTAATCTTAAGGAGCAACTTTGCAGCCTCAGCTTCCTTCCTCTCTTTTGACACCTTAGTGTCAGCAAGTTCATTTAACTACCCCAAGGGAATATAGATGATTTCATCTATGTTATTATCCTTAGATCCCAAATAGTTCAATCTAGATGCCCTTAACTCATCATCCTGAGTGTTTGTCTTGGGGGTAGCCTTGATTGCAGCTTCTATGAATCTAGGGGTCTCACTTGTTATCTCTCCCTTTGCCTTCCTCTTCCTCTCCCTATTCTCCTCCTCAATCTTCTTAAGGTCATGATGCTCTTCCATTTTTAGTCATTGTCCTGTATGACTCAAGGTGGAGAAAGTTTTTGTGCTCAACACTTGGTGTAGCACTTAAGCTATGGCCAGGGAGAGGGTGTGAGACACCTTCACCAGCTGGTGCCTCACTAAGGGTACTACATGCTGAAGCAGTTCTTATCTCAAGGTTCACAGGTTCAACTACCAAGCATTCAATTGGGGTTTTCCATTCAAAGCTAATCTTAGGGTCTACCTTAATATCTATTTGACCAATAGTTTTTGCTATACCTCTATCTATATAAATAAGATCTTCTTCTAAACTCTTCAAGTACCCTTTGTTGAATCTTCTCAACAAACTTGTTAGCTTCCCTATTATTACTTGGGTTGGCAAGTGTCAGGTCAACAAGAGGAAAGCTCTTATAATATCTTAGGGTTTGAAAACTGAAGAATTTTTGTTGCCCCTAAGATCTGGAGAGTACTAGGGTTATTCTATCAACATCATACCTTCATCCTATCATTGGATTGTCAACAAGGTAGGATGGGGTAGACATAGACTTGGTATGCCCTCCTCAAATAATGTTGAATAAAGGCATCCATTTTAATATGATCTTGATGAGGTTTTTGAGTATGGACAACAACAAGTGAGGTGAGCCATCTATGTCCATACTCTAAGCAGAACTTCCAAGTTATGTGATTAGAGGCAGGACTTTCTCCCTCTTTTTTTGAAGGATTACCCTCTTGCATATGGAAGCTAAGGGTTAGGTCCACCACATCCATAGGTTCTTGTGAACTTGGTTGAGTTTGCTTGACAGGTCTCCCAACTAACTTGCCCTTGAGACCAGTGATCTCAAATTGCTAATCAATGAATTGTCTTAGCAAGGTAGCTACTTGAGATTCCAAGTGACTTACCTTTGAAACTAAATAGGTGCATGTTTTGAATAGTTTTTGCACCTTTAGTTGCAAAATCCCCTCATCTTCATCTAAATAATCATAGGGGTTGAGGGGACATAAGCAAAGTCATCTCCCTTACCACCAGCTTGTGATTCATGGCTGTTGGATTTCTCATGCTCCATGACAGCTTCAGGTAAAGTGTTAAGGGGTGTGGTTACTACGGTTGAGGTCTTAATAATGTAATCACTTGTAAAAGTGAGAGCCTCTTCTATATAGACTTCCTAAACAGTTTGAAGGAATTCCACCTCCATTAGGGGTGGATGATGAGGGCTAGATATGGGTGTTTCAATAGCACTCATCTTTCCTTGAGCAGGAGAGAAGAAGATAGACTCATTATCATAAAATTACAAGTCAGGGATTAGCTGGTTTAAATCTGCAATATCGATATATGTCGCTAAACACTTGGTTTTCTCTCAAACTCACTTGTACTCACACTGTTATGATGAAGTAGAATCTCTCAAAGAGTTGATTATAATATACTAAGTAACTTAAGAACACAAAGGAATAATTTTCAAGTTACTTGTATATATTACTTCTAAACTCAAAGTTTACAAGACTCTTACAAGCATGATACAAGAGTTACAATGAGAAAGTATATATACTATCACCTACAGCTGGTAATACTTTAATACCAGCTAGAATCCTATAACTAAAGCAGATACTACAAAGCTATAGTTAAGGTATCTTAGATAATGTCTTATCTAAGATATGGTAGTCATGACATGTCCATGACTTACCTTTTGTCACTAACTAAAGTTGGCAACTATACTAACAAATAAAGGTGAACAATGGAATAAAGTACGATCATTTACATGGCGTTTTGGGAAAAGGCCATGTAGTATTAGAGGTCTGCAGCGGAGTGTCAGAAAACCATACTTATGTCCACTGGTCCATAGCAACATCTTCTGAAGGCTAATTGGCTTCGGAAGAACCAGTTCTTCCAAATCCTTTTATACTCGGAAGAGGCTGCTTCTTCCGTGGCTTGAGGACTTCTTCTTCGAAAGTCATTGTCTTTGAATTCTTCTAAATCTTGAACTTTGGAAGAGAAGACTTGTCTTCAGAAGTTGGAGCTTTTCCTTCAGAAGATGATCTTGCATTTTGTTTTCGGAAGAACTCCATTTCCTTCTAAAGTCCATACCTAGCTTTAGAAGTCATTTATAAGTTGCACAAAAAATAAATAGTCCAAGTGTTTGGTTTTGGTTGCACCAGCCTTTCAAGATCCAACTAACTCCCCATAGGCTGATGGTACCAAAACTCACTTACCTCTGCTTCTCAAAACTTTCTGCACAAGGGAGAAGAGATATTTGTTTGTTTCTTTGTTCTGTCTGGAAGTTGTGCTGAGAAGTCTGTACAAGTTATAAGTGGATAGGATATTCAGTCTATCACTCCTAATGACATGTGCCCTTTGTTATACCCCCTGAAGAGAGTTAGTTGATGAGAATGATAGTCATATTCCCATCTAACAAGGGATCCAAGTTTAGGATCTACAACCATTTAAAAAAAGGCCTTGCCTTTGGTTGTTTATCATTTCCTCTCCCCCTCCTCTTTCAGTTTTAACTCCTCTTCAATCCTTGTCCTAGCGGTTAGCTTAGCAAGGTGAAAGCTGCTCAGTTGATTTCTGATGTGGGCAGCTACCTTAGAGTTTGAGGGTTAACTCCTCTTCAATCCTTCAATCCTTCTCTGCTAACTTAGCAATATCAAATCTACTCAGGTGTAGCCGAGATGAGGCATTAAGCCTGTTCAGCTTGCCATTCTCTCTCTCAACAACAAAGTTATGAGAAGAGTCTTCCAACCTCCACTAGACAATCTTCTTTTTTTGGCACAAGGGGTTTGCTAGGTACTTTTTCCCCCTTTATGGTATCCAGTAGAGTCACCAATTTCCTTCTTAGCTTCTTCTATTCATCATTGAGTGAATCTGAGTTGAATCCAAGAAGTTTAACAGCTTGGTCCAATGTCCCTTTTGGCAGATCAAGGAATTGATCTCTTGTGAGGGAACATGAGAATCCATCAACCAAAATTAGCTTTACAGAATCCTCCTCACAGGAGACGTCGCTCAGGGTTGTGTATATGTTGAGCCTCATCTTGATCTTCTTAAACTCCTCCAAGGAGAGATGTTTAAAAGGCTGAGGGGATGGTCTAGATAATTGTTAGGTAGGTAGTGGTGTTTGGGTTCTGGGTAGTGTTTTAGGTTGAAGGGTAATAAGTTGAGGTGGTTGTGGTGATGAGTTAGGAATGATGGTTGGTGTGGGTTCAGGGGTGTAAGGTTCTAAAGTGGGTTCAGTTTTGAGAGGGAAGGGAGATGGAAAAGGCTCAAGTTGAGGTTAGGGTTGAGTTTGGGCTATAGATTGGGGTTGAGGTGTTGGTTTTAAGATCATCCCCTATCCCCTTCTGTACATCTTTTTCCGTTTTCCAAGTGAATGTCAGCCTTGATGTCACTGACATGTCGCTGGAGTATCTTTTCAGACATGGGTCCCACTTGCCTACCAGAGAAGCCATGAG
This sequence comes from Flaveria trinervia, assembly GCA_025506515.1. Classification (NCBI taxonomy): domain Eukaryota; kingdom Viridiplantae; phylum Streptophyta; class Magnoliopsida; order Asterales; family Asteraceae; genus Flaveria; species Flaveria trinervia. Next base: position 64,024,272 of record CM046452.1, on the reverse strand, counting down.
CCCAAAGATAATCCTTCATCCAGGCCTTCTCACCTATCTTGTTGGTAGCAATGACCCCATCTTCTTCTTCCTTTCTCTTCTTCTCCCTCATCTTCTCTTTTGCAGCTTTCTTCCTCTCTTTCTCTAGCTGATCCTACTCTTTGTTGAAGAGCCATAGAATCGTGTCATTGTTGTGTGGAGATGGTTCTTGAAGAGAGAAACCCCTGGAGGTTAGGAAAGTTATTGTTGGATCAAGAAGAAGGCTAATACAACCAAGACTAAGTCACTTAGATAATTTTTGGTGCTGCATGCAAAGGCTTCCGAAGCTCAGCATGGAACATCCGAAGGTTGTAGAGCTCTTCCGAAGACAATGTGAAAGATCAACTTCCGAAGACAGAACTCTACTTCTGAAGTCAAGTGTATACGTCCGAAGTTCAAGTCTTAGAAGAATAAGCTGAAGACCACTTACAAAGTATGTTGAAAAGAAGAAGTCTCCAAGCCTTGAAGAAGCAGTCTCTTCCGAAGTATAAGTGGCTTCGAAAGTACTTACTCTTCCGAAGCCATTTAACCTTCGGAAGACACTGCTATGAACCAATGGACACAAGTATGGTCTCTGACACTCCGCTGCAGACTTCTAATACTGTATGGCTTCTTCCTAAAGAGCCACGCAGTTGACCATACTTTATTTCACTGTTCACCTTTTCATGATAGTACAAGTTAGCAACTTTAGTTGGTGACGAAAGGTAAGTCAGGGACATGTCCTGACTACCAAATCTCAGATAAGACTTTATCCGAGATACCTTAAACTTTAGTCTTGTGGTATAGACTTTAGCTATAGGATCCTAGTTGGTATCAAAGTATATTTGGCTATAGGTAGTATTATATATAGGTTCTCTTTGTAACTCATTCCATACCACTGCTTGTAAGAGTCTTGTATTATTGAGTTGAGAAGCAATATATTAAAGTACCTTGAAAATTATTTCCTGTGTTCTTTACTACTTTTTATATTGTGATCAACTCTTACTGATTCTATCTTAACCCGAGTGTTGTTCTAGGTGAGTTTGAGAGAAAACATAAGTGTTAAGTGACAAACATCGATCCTGCATTTGGTATCAGAGCTTCTCAGGCTCTTGATTGTGCAATCTAACCATCCAAATCAACCTGTTTTTCACTCCTCCCTACAACCCACTCACTCAAATGGCCCTTAACAAGTCCGAGGTAGAGATGGGAACCATGACAACAGCTCCCATCATTACTCCTGAAAATTTCAGGTCAATGGAAGGCTTCATCAGATATCAAGACAGCAAGATGTGGAACTCCATTGTCAATGGCCTGTATAAGCAAAAGGTGACATCACCTGGTGGAAACGGTGCCATGATAGAAAAGGCTGTAGAGGATTACTCTGATGAAGACAGAAAGAAGATGGACATCGACAACAATGCCATGACCATTCTCATGACTGCAATACCGAACTCCATCATGGTGGGATTCGAGCATTGCATGACTGCCAAAGAATTGTTTGATGCCCTTTCTTAGATGTACTCAATCTCCAATGACTCAAAGAAGGACTCGCTAAAGCAGCAGTTTGAGAACTTCACTCAGATTGCTGGAGAGACTCTCAGCCAGCAGTACTTCAGGTACATGGATCTTATCTCTTCTCTTTAGTCTGTGAAGATCACTCCTGAACTTAGAGATCTTACTAGAAAGTTCATGAGTGCTCTTCTAAACGAGTGGACATTCCACTATGTCTCCATCAAGAGGACAGAGAACTTGAACACTCTCACCATGACTGAACTCTATGGCATCCTTGATGGATATCGCCTAGAGATGGAGAGTAAGAAGGGCCACCAAACAAGCAGACCCATGAGTCTTCCTGCTAGCAACACATAATGGTTTCTGAAGGCTCCTTACCCACACAACCTCAGCATTACCTGACTTTCCAGCAGCCATCCTGCTCTTCTGGACTTTACATCACTTGTCCTGAGACTCCAAGGTCTCAACAGGCTCAACACAACTCCTTTCAGGAAAGTTGTGCCTTTGTCTCAGGAAGTGGACACTCTGGTGATTTTCAACATTGCTTTGATGATCTTGAGTGCTTTAGTCCAGATGATGTAGAGTACGTCGACATTGTCCAACAGATGGCTCTTTTAACTTACAGAGCGAAGAAGTTTTTTAAGAGAACTAGAAGGCATTTCCCTCAAAACCCAACTACCAGCAAGTTTGGGTTTGACAAGACCAAGGCAAAGTGTTACAACTGTAACGAACTGAGTCACTTTGCAAGGGAATGCAAGGCTCCCAAGACCAATCCGAGAACCCCACAGGTCTCCACATATCCCTCAACCTCAAAGCCCGCTAAGAAGTTAACTAAAACAGCTGCAATGGCTTAAGAAGTTGACTGGATCTTCATAGTACAGGATGTGACTCCTACTCAAGCTCTCATGGCTGGAACAGACGATGCCCAGGTATATGAACATCTCTGCACTCCAGCCTGTATAGCTAAAGTCAAACTCTATTAGGATTACCATATGGAAATCAGATATGATATCGAGTCTTTAAATATCTTAAAATCTGATTTTAAAAGAGCTGAATCTGACTATCAAAAGAAAATTAAGGAGTTAGAGAAAACCGTGTGTCTTTTAAAACATGAACACACCAACTACAAGACTCAAATCAAAGATCTGATATCCAAATTGTCTGAGGCTCAAGCCCATCTTGTCACTGCTGAGGCTCAGGCCAGGAAGCATGCTATCTCTGAGCAAAACTTCCAAGCTATTCTTGCATCATCCTCCCACTTGAAACTCTGTTATCAGAACAAAGGAGGGTTGGGAACTAATGAAATTGCTCCACCACACTCCTATGAGTCTATTAGATAGCCTAGATGTGGTATTGAGGAGTAAGAGGTTCCAACTGCTGACCCTTCCTCACTAGAGTTCAAGGATGATAGTGGTCACCACAGGGAAGGAACAGGTAGATGTACCCATCTCCTCCTATGAAGAACAAATCCTAACCACTAAGGCCAGAAGAAGCAGAGCTAAAGCTGCTAGGAGAACTGCCAAGAAGGTGGCTGAGTCCAAGCTGAAGATTGACCCAAAGCAGAAGGGTGTCTTTATCTCAGCTGGATTCCAAGTGTTAGGTACTTCTGATTCAGGAAAGGAGTGTAATACCAACACTTCTGTCCTGCCAAAGGATCAGAAGTTGAAGGGAAAAGTTGCTGATGAAGAAAATAACCCAAGAAACAACAACCCTCACATTCCCAAAGAACTAACGTTGCATGCATAATGTGTGGTCTGCAAAACCACATGACAAAAGATTGTTACTACAAACCTGCAAGCACATATTATGCAAATGATGTTAGAAAAGAAGGAGTCAAGGAAGGTTTCACATTTGGACCTTTTCAAATGGTTCAAGTGATGAAAAAGGGAAAGCTAGTTTCGGAAGCCAGGTTGCTTTTGAAAGAAACTCTTTTTTCCGAAGGGAAAACGGCTTCGGAAGCAAAAGCTACTAAGGTTCGGAAGTACAAGAAAGCTCCCTTGAAACCTCCCCAGAAGAAGACTGCTTCGGAAGAAAAGGTGGTGAAGACTTCCTCCGAAAAGAAAGGAGCTTCGGAAGATAGCCATGCTGCAAAAGCTTCAACAACCTCATCCTCTAAGATCAACCAAAGGATGAACTGGAAGATCAAGAGGATGCTACAACCCAAACCTCTTCTTCAAAGACCTCTATTGAACCCCCATGCATAACATTTGGTTCAATTATGTCATTATCTTTGGAAGAACCCAAGACCAGTAAGGCTTGGGCTTCCAAACAAAACTAACAATCTCATCTTATGTGTAGGGACATCTATATGACAAGAATAACAATGTGTGGATTGTAGACAGTGGATGCTCCAAGCACATGATAGGGAACAGATCTCTCCTTCAACAGTTTCAGAACTGTGATGGAGGTCTTGTCCAATTTGGAGGTGAGGCCGGAGGATATATTTCTGGCAGAGGGAGTATATCCAATGGTAAATTAAAGGTTGACAAAGTTCACTTTGTCAAACAGCTTGAACACAATCTGTTAAGTGTTTCTCAATTCTGTGATCAAAAGCACCAAATGCTTTTCATAGAACATGAGTGCATTATCCTCAAACCTAGGATGACAATTCCTCCAGAATTGGTGCTTCTTAGATCTCCCGAAAAAGGGGATATGTACAAGCTTGATATGAACAATGCTTCCTAATGGGTGAAGTATCATGCTTTCTTTCCAAGCTGATAATAATTGTAGGGTATTCTACCTTTCAAGAAATTGAAGATTTCCAACATTATTGAAATTGAAGATTTGAAGAACAATAGCAACAAAATATTAGTCTAGGGATCATTTTGTAATTATTGTAACTGCTAGACTAGTATATATATTAGCACATATTATCATTGTAATGTGTGACTAACTCACCACTTGTTAGGGTGAATTAAGTTCATCATCCATAACAACATATCATCATCCTTCATGGATGATGATTTCAACATCATATCAATAAACATCAAACATTAAACACGTTGGTATTCTTCATCGTGTTCATCATTATTATATTCTTCATCGTGTTCATCATTATTATTATTTTAGCATCAAATCATCAAGTTCTTGTCTTTATCAATATGAATCCTAAGATCCATGCGCATTGTTCCCGTTCATATCGGGAACACACAATTGATATCAGAGCCGACGTTGATGGATTTATATTGATTTTGATGAGATTTTATGTTTAGTTTGCTGAAATTATTGAAGATTTGAAAAAAAGCAATTCAACAATCAATCAACATTATGGTTTGCGGCTGCCTCAAGTTTCAATCAACTAGGGTTTTCGGCTGCCTCAATCAAGGTAATTAGGGTTTCTCTTGCGAGCCAAATAGAAGCTGCCTTGTGGGGTTCTTGCGGCTGAATGAAGCTGAAAATAGGGCAGCCAAATGCCATTTGCGGCTGCCAAAGCAAGGACCAAAATGGGGCTGCCGAATGAAAGCTTCATGCGAATTAGGGCTGCCCAATTAGGGCAGCCCAATGCGAACCAAGTGTTGCGGCCAATTAGGGCTGCCAAATGCGGCTGCGGATTAAGCTTCATGCGAAAATTAGGGCTGCCCAATTACGTCTGCGATTTAATCAAAAGTGTCATTTGCGGCCACCTTTGGGAGGAAAAATTAGGGTTTGCAACCTAGGGTTGCAAATGGGCTCGAGAACACAATTGGGTTTGTTTCTTGGGCTCCATCATAAACAAAAACATTAGTTGGAATTGGGCTCAAGTGTTGAAGATTGGGCTTATGTTCAACAAAACAAATTTGGGCTTCGTATTTGGGCTCCATTATTAAACAAAAACATTAGTTGGAATTGGGCTCAAGTGTTGAAGATTGGGCTTATGATCAACAAAACAAATTTGGGCTTCGTATTTAGGCTCTCATTAACAAAAACAAGTGACTTAATATAGTGGTACCAAAGTTTTGAAGACCTCGCTTCCGCATCAACAACAAATTTCTTGACTTTGGACAACTATTCAACAAATCACATCAAGCTTCAATTCACTTTGGAAATCTATAATTTAGGGGGAGTATTGTAGGGTATTCTAACTTTCAAGAAATTGAAGATTTCCAACATTATTGAAATTGAAGATTTGAAGAACAATAGCGACAAAATATTAGTCTAGGGATCGTTTGGTAATTATTGTAAATGCTAAACTAGTATATATATTAGCACATATTATCATTGTAATGCGTGACTAATTCACCACTTGTTACGGTGAATTAAGTTCATCATCCATAACAAATATCATCATCCTTCATGGATGATGATTTCAACATCATATCAATAAACATCAAACATTAAACACATTGGTGTTCTTCATCGTGTTCATCATTATTATATTCTTCACCGTGTTCATCATTATTATTATTTTAGCCCAATCTTCATTATTATATTCTTCACCGTGTTCATCCTAAGATCCATGCTCATTGTTCCATTCATACCGGGAACACACAATAATAAGTCAACACTATGGCATAAACGTATGTGTCATGTAAATTTTAAGACAATGAATAAATTGGCTAAAAATAACTTAGTACATGGTTTGCCTAAAAAGGAGTTTTTCTGCAAAGATAACTGTGTTGCATGCCTAAAAGGGAAACAACACAGGACATCTCATAAATCAAATGTGTTAACTCTATCACTACTCCATTACACTTATTGCACATGGATCTTTTTGGTCCCACAAGTATAATGAGCATTGGAAGGAAATCATATTGCCTTGTGATAGTTGATGATTTTACAAGATTCACATGGGTATTCTTTTAAGAACTAAAGATGAAATTGCGGAAACACTAAAATCTTCTATTCTTAAAATAGAAAATCAAATTGATCACAAGGTTAAAATCATTAGAAGTGATCAAGGGACTGAGTTTAATAACTTCATTCTTGACTTATTCTATTACTTAAAAGGGATTGCCAGACAATATAATGCTCCCAGAACTCCTTCATAAAACAGTGTTGCTAAGAGGAGGAACATGACACCTATTAAGGCTGCTCGAACTATGTTAGCTAATTCAAAACTACCTCCAATGCATGCTATGTGCAGAATAGAGTTCTTGTAGTTAAGCCCTATGGAAAAACCCCTTATGAGCTTTGGAACAAGAGGCCACCGTTCATTGGCTTTCTAAGGTCCTTTGGCAGCAGGTGTACCATACTTAACACAAAAGATAACTTAGCAAAGTTTGCTAAAAAGTCAGATGATGCTATCTTTGTTGGATAATCTTCTAGCTCCAAAGCTTATAGAGTATACAACATTGAGAATCAACAATTTGAGGAATCATCCAACATAGTTGTTAATGAGCACACTCCTTGTGTTAAGGAATGGCCCTGATCATATTTTAATTTAGAATTGTTTCCAACCTATTCTAAACCTTCTTGTGAGAATGTTTCAGTTAGAACAGGAGATCAAAATGATGCTAATGCTACTACTGATGATTAACTGTTTGAGCTACCCAGACCTAGTCCAGATTCTCCAAGAGCTGCAATAAACGAAGTTTCCACCATTCACAGATCTGATAGCTTGACTATATTAAGGAATTGTGAAGCTTCTACAAGTGAATCACTTACTGAGCCTCAAAACTCATCAGGTGATCCACCACAACACTTGGCAGAAGGAAGTAGTGTTTTGAAGGGACAGGAAACTGTTAACACCACTTCACAACCAACCATTGATGATGTTTCTCACTAATTCAATCAGTCCTCATTAAATGATTTTGAAATAGTAGCTGGACAAAGTGTTCCAGTTCCAGAGCAGAATATGTCCAACCTGGATCTATCTCTGTAACTGGAAGTGATTCCTCGCCTTAGGATTCATAACACTCATCCAGCTGAGAACATCATAGGGGATGTCACTGAGGGTGTGAGAACAAGAGGACAGACTCATCATGGGAATGTCTGCTTGTACTCATGCTTTCTATCCCAGATGGAACCCAAGAAGGTAGAAGATGCCTTAAAAGATAGTAGTTGGCTTGAATCGATGCAAGAGGAGCTGCTTCAATTCAAGAGACAGAAGGTATGGAACCTATGTCCGCTACCATCTGGTCAAGTACCAATAGGCACTAAATGGGTTTTCAGAAACAAGAGAGATGATAGAGGCTTGATCATCAAGAACAAAGCAAGACTTGTAGTTCAAGGATACACACAAGAGGAAGGAATTGATTATACTAATGTCTTTGCACCAGTTTCAAGACTTGAGGCAGTTAGGATCTTCTTTGCTTATCCTGCATCCAAGGACTTCACTGTCTATCACCGGATGTCAAGTTGCATTACTATATGGGGATATAGATAGGGAAGTCTATGTATGCCAACCTCCAGGATTTGAAGACCCACAACACCCCAACTATGTGTGCAAATTGGATAAAGCTCTATATGGGCTGCACCAAGCACCTAGGCTGTGGTATGAGACATTGTCTCAGTTTCTTCTAAAGAACGGATACACTAGAGGTACCATTGACAAGACTCTCTTCATCAGAAAGTCTGGAAAGGACATCTTGCTCGTTCAAGTCTATGTTGATGACATCATATTTAGTTCTTCAAATGACCAAATGTGTAAGGATTTTGATAGCATTATGAAGAAAAAGTTTGAGATGAGTTCCATGGGAAAAATGGACTTTTTCCTTGGAATTCAGGTGAAGCAAATGAAGAAAGGGTTCTTCATTAATCAATCTAAGTCTATCTTTGACATCTTAGAAAGATTTGAAATGAAGGATTGCAAGCCTGCCAAGAGACCCATACCCAGAAACCATAATCTTTGTCCTGGCCTTGAGGGGGAGGATACTGATCAACATCAGTATAGGGCAGTTATTGGTTCTCTGATGTATCTTACTGCCAGTAGACCTGATGTCATGTTTGCTACTTGTATTTGTGCAAGATATCACACTACTCCAAAGGTGTCTCACTTAGCCGCTGTTAAGAGAATCCTCAGATGCCTTAAAGGAGCACCTAAACTAGGTCTCTGGTATCCTAGAAACAAGGATTTTAATCTCTATGGATACTCTGACAGTGATAATGGTGGCTGCAATATTGATAAAAAATCAACATTAGGAGGATGTCAATTTCATGGTGGAAGGATCATCTCATGGCAATGCAAGAAACAATCCTATGTCTCTACATCAACTGCTAAAGCTGAATACATTGTTGCTGCTAGCTGCTGTGCTCAACTGCTATGGACTCAGAATCAGATGTTAGACTATGGATTCGACTTTATGAGTACTCCTATCCATATTGACAACAACAGTGCTATCTCCATTACTGAAAATCCGGTGAAGCGCTCCAAGACAAAGCATATTGACATCAGGTACCATTTCATTAGAGATATTCATGAGAAAAAACTGATTAAACTAATCAAAGTTGACTCAAATGAACAATATGCTGATTTGTTCACCAAAGCTTTTATTGAGCAAAGATTTAAGTATCTCATAACAGCTATTGGGATGATAAACATTGATTAGATCACCTCTTTTGAAAACCTTTTAATATGTAATGTCTTCTGTCAATACAATTTAAGCCCGTTACAAAAGATCTTTCTGAAAATTTTCTAAGTGTAAATTTCTTCCGAAGAGAAATTAACCCTTGAAAGTTATTTTTATATCTTCCGAAGCATAATTTCTCAAAGGATAATTTTTCTTCTCGGAAGGCTTTTGGTCTCGGAAGAAGCGATTGATTACATATAAGATCTACTTTTGAGGTTTACAAACTCTCCATTCAGAACACAACTCTAACCTTCATAAGCAATGCTTTAGCTTCGGAAGTAAGAATTGCCTTCGGAAGACAAATTACCTTCAGAAATCTTTTACATTTGGAAGAAAGATTCTACTATGTAACATAAATATCTTGGGCCCCACACTGTAAAAAGCAAAGATTTTGTTAATGATGTCGGATTATTTAACTAATTTTAACCTTACCACCATTGTTATTTCATCCACTAAACCATCACTTCACCTTATCCTAACCCCTATTACCGCCTTCCCACCCTATTTTAAATAATCTCGACTATTCAATCTCATCTTCTTTCTTGTAGTTTTTACTGCCCTAGAAATTTCTCTCCTCTCTAACTTTACCCCAAGCTCAAAATCATCCATATTCACCTTTCTCCAATGGCACTTAACCCTTAGCACAACCAAGTTGCACTTCTTGATTCTTCAAGAGATGCCGACTTCTCTGAAATCATCTCCTTTCTCACCCAATCACCTTACTACACTGCTCTTACCATTAACCCCACTGTTTACTCCAACCACATGGTCGAATTTTGGGGAAATGGTCAAGCCGAAACCCTAAATGGGATTCGAGTACTGAGGTCCATCATTTGTGGACAGGAGTTGATCATTACTGAACAACTCAACAAGGAGCATCTAGAGCTTCATGATGAAGGAGCTCCTACTGAATTCCCTAAGGCAGGTTTGGACAACACCTACATCCTAATGGGATATGGTGGAGACATAAGCAAGTCAACGGTATACAAGTTCAACTTCTCCTACAACTGGAAGTTCCTCCTACATGTTGTTCTCCACTACTTGTCCAACAAGTCCGGTGTATGGGATCAAATCCCATATGAACTAGGATGCTTAGTTCATGGACTGGTGAGAGGTCTGCGCTTCAATTACTCACGATTTGTGTTCACCAATTTGATTGGGAATCTACAAAGGGAGACATTCTATATGTATCCTAGATTCATTCAACATATCATCAACTGTGAGTTGGACCAGAGCATGCTTGTCTGTGCAGCTACTCTGACTGTCCCCCACATGTGGCCTACCATCTTCAAGACCTTGAAGAAGGTATCCACCAACTTCACTGGAAGGTACACCGCTCTATTTCCAGGTATGATTGAGCACATAGCTTCTGGTGACATCCCTGTTCACCCCACAGGTGATGAACCCACACCAGCAACCTCCACCACAATGCCAAAAATGCCTTCTCCACCCATCACCATCACATATCAAAGACGCTCCAAAAGAACCCTTTTTTCAATCTACTCTGATTGAACAAGCCCCTCCTATTAAATCCAAAAAGACTAGGATGGAAACATGGGCTCCCACTCAGTCTGAGGTCTCTCCATCCTCCTCTTTTGACCTCAATATGGGTTTTAAGTCTTCTCAGTCTCAAACCCAGGAGCCCGACACCCAAACCAGCAGCCCTCAGAATGAGTATCTACACTCTTCTGAACAGCCAACTAAGGACAGCCCCACTAAAGGCTCAATGCCTGTAGACATTGATGAAGGTCCTGGGTTAGTAGGCTTAACCTCCCTATCTTTCACTGACCTTCTCTTCAAAACTGATGAAGGGATAACATCTCTCCATGGCAATAAAGTTGATCTACAACACCCTCTTCAAGATCATCAGAGCCAGGAGAAATTGCTTAACTCTAGCCCCATCAGTAACCTATAACTAAGGTGAGTCCCACTAATGTGAAGGGGACTCATGCAGATTCAGATGCCACTACAGAAGGTGCCTCAATGGACCTTGTAGACAGTGGTAACATATCTCAGACTGAATCTGCGGCAACCGAGCCCTTTGATGTCTCTAAAAGAGACATCATTGAGCACGGGAAACCAGGGTGCCTAGAAACCACATCTGGTGGTGAGGCTGAACATACCAGGTGTGTTACCTCATCTCCCCGTGATTCTTCAAATGAAGATGAGGGAAGCATGCAACTCCTCATTCACGACCTTCTATCTAAAGTCTCAAACCTTGAATCTTTGGTTAGGACTTTAGAAGCAAGGTCTGCCACTCAGCAACTTGAGATTGACAATCTCAAGGCCAAACTAGCTGAGAAACAGACAGAGAGGTCTATTAGGCATGTACCTATTCAGGTCTCATTGACTTCTTCCTCTAGCTCATCTAAGTCTCAAGATGATGCTACCAAAAAGGGGGAGAATGTTCGGAGACAAACACTTGAGGACCCACAACAGAGACACACTTCAACTTCATCTACTCCTATCATTACTGTGTCTGAGCCATCTCAAGTCATTCTTCACATTGACTCAAAGATGGTCAGCGATCTCTACAAACTCTTCACCATTTTCTGTTGAGATCCTCCACTGATCAGCCAAGCCCAGATGTTGTAATGCTTTATTTTAGAGCTGAAGAGCTTCAGAGGCTAACTGTACCTTCTACCACTGTGGAAGAAGTTGGTCAACCTAAGGTCCACATGGAACCTAAGATTCATTTCGAAGGGGAAATGGGGACTGATGGCCTAGCAACTGAAATAGTTGGGACAAAATCTGCATATCCTCCAACTTCCAAAGCTGAAGATAAAGCCTCGGAAGAACAATCTGAATCTTCCGAAGCTGAAATGGAAGCTACGGAAGGACTGTCTTAAATGTCTGAGGAACTGATCATCACAGATGCAATCCTTGAAATGGCATCTGAGGTGAACAGCGAGGACTTTCTGAATCTACCTCCATCCCAGACACCACTCTGCCTCTCTCACAATCAGAATCCACTCTCCAAGAACCACCACAGTTAGGATCTTCAAATGATAAAGGGAAAGAAAGATGACTGCGAAGAGCTTCAGGAAGCCAAAAAGATTGAGAAACTTAAGAAGAAAGGAAGACTTCCAACTGAGAAGTTGCTAGCTGCCAGCACAAAAGCAGTTGCAGCCAATCAGGAGGCTGTCAATAACAAGAAAAGGGAAGAGATCATTGACCAATTTATCCAAATGGGAGTTGCCAATAAAGAGACACTCCTGTTACCACTAGAGGAGTTGGTGAATATGGAGAACGCAACCCGATTGAAACTTGAAGAAGAAGCTAGGTTGGCCTTGGAGAAAGAAGAAGAAAAAGAGAAGGAGGCTGAACTGCAGCTGAGGAGAAATAGGATAAATTTCCTACTCTCTAGAGGCTTTAATCTTCAAGAACTTTCTCCACACAATGATGAGACGATCCTCTGGCTCTACGAGAAAGAGCAGGATCAAATGGAGAAAGAAAGAAAGAAGGCTGCAAAAGAAAAGACAAGGGAAAAGAAGAAGAAGGAGGAAAAAGCTAGGGACACTGCAACCAGGAAGCTCAGTGAAAAGGCCTGGATGAAAGACTATCTTCGGGCCCATGGATTCTCTGGAAGGCAAGTGGGTCCCATGTCTGAGATGACACTCCAACGGATTGTCAGTGAAATCAAGGCTGACATCCGGTTGAAAAGAAGAAAGAGATGTACAGAAGGGTAAAGGGGATGACCTTCATTACAACCACTCCACCACAACCTGAATCCTCACCCTTACCCTTCACCATTAAAACTGAGCCTTTCACCCCTGAACCTACACCATTACCCACATCCACTCTTTCACCTCAACCACCCAAACTTCCCATCTTCAACCCAAAACTCTTCCCAGAAACTCTGAACCTCAACCAACCCAACACCATCCAAACCATCCCCTCAGCCTTCTCAACATCTCTCTCTTGAGGAGTTCAAGGTAATCAAGACCAAGCTCATCAACTGCACAACTCTGAGCGAAGTCTCATGTGGTGAAGATTCTGTCAACATTACCTATGTTGATGGATCCTCTTATTCCCTCACAAGAGATCAATTTCTTGATTTACCTAGAGAACACTAGACCAGGCATCTAGACTTCTAGGCCTCAACTCAGATTCATTAAATGATGAAGAGAAGAAACTTAGAAGGAACTGGTGACTCTGCTGGACACCAAAAGAGGACAAGATTCCTAGTCAGTCTCTTGTGCCTAGAAAGAAAATAGTCCAGTGGAGGTTCGATGAAACTTCTCACAACTTTGTTATGGAAAGGGAAAATGGTGAAGTCAATAGACTTAATGCAACCTCTCTGCTACACTCCAACAGGTTTGATATTGCTAAGTTAGCAGAGAAACCATTCTCCAACCCCTCCAACTCTAAAGCTGCTGCACTCATCAGAAATTATCTCAGCAGCCTTCACCTAGCTGAGCTAACTACAAAGGCTCAGATTGAAGAAGAGTTAAGATTGTGAAGACAAGAAGACAAGGAAAGACCTCCTACCAAAGGCACTGCCTTTCTACAGATGGTGGAGGGTCTAGAATTGGAACCCATAGTTAGATGGGAATATGATTACAGTTCCCATCAACTAACTTTTTTCAGAGGGCAACAACAGAGGGTACATGTTATCCAAGGTGACAGACTAGACTTCCTGTCTACCAAGGATCTATACAAACTTCTCAGCACCATATCAGAGAAGAACAAGGAGACAGAAAAATATATACTCTCCTTGATGCTGAAAGTTTTGAGAAGCAGAAACAAGTGAAGTTTTGCTAGCATCAGCCAAGGGGGAGTTTGTTGGATCAAGAAGAAGGCTAATGCAACCAAAACTAAGTCACTTAGATAATTTTTGGTGCTGCATGCAAAGGCTTCCGAAGCTCAACATGGAACTTCCGAAGGTTGTAGAGCTCTTCCGAAGACAATGTGAAAGATCAACTTTCGAAGACAGAACTCTACTTCCGAAGTCAAGTGTATACTTCCGAAGTTCAAGTCTTAGAAGAATAAGCTGAAGACCACTTCTGAAGTATGTTAAAAAGAAGAAGTCTCCAAGCATTGGAAGAAGCAGTCTCTTCCGAAGTATAAGTGGCTTCGGAAGTACTTACTCTTCCGAAGCCATTTAATCTTCAGAAGACACTGCTATGAACCAGTGGACACAAGTATGGTCTCTAACACTCCACTGCAGACTTCTAATACTGTATGGCTTCTTCCTAAAGAGCCATGCAGTTGACCATACTTTATTCCACTGTTCACCTTTTCATGATAATACAAGTTAGCAACTTTAGTTGATGACAAAAGGTAAGTCAGGGACATGTCCTGACTACCAAATCTCAGATATGACTTTATCCGAGATACCTTAAACTTTAGTCTTGTAGTATAGACTTTAGCTATAGGATCCCAACTGATATCAAAGTATATCCGGCTGTAGGTAGTATTATATATAGGTTCGCTTTGTAACTCATTCCATACCACTACTTGTAAGAGTCGTGTATTATTGAGTTTAGAAGCAATATATAAAAGTACCTTGAAAATTACTTTCTGTGTTCTTTACTACTTTCTATATTATGATTAACTCTTACTAATTCTATCTTAACCCGAATGTTGTTCTAGGTGAGTTTGAGAGAAAACATAAGTGTTAAGTGACAAACATCGATCCTACAGTTATCCTTTCCCTCCTAAGCTGCATATCAGATTCCCTTTTCTTCCTTTCAGTAACAACTTCAAGCTTGATGAGCCTGTCAATGATCTCCACCATTTTCTTATTGTTAACTGCCTCCTGGTTTGCTATAGCTGCTTTGGAGCTAGTAGCTAGCAGCTTCCCATTTGGGAGTCTACCTTTCTCTCTTCCACCTGAAGCTCTTCCGCAGTCATCTTCTTCTTGCCTTTAAGATATTTGGAAGTGCTAGACTTTGGTGGTTCTTGGATGGAGGGTTCAGGTTGAGACATGGTGGATGGAGATAATGAAGTTGTTTGAGCTAGGGTTTGGTTGAGAAAGTCCTCACTATTCATCTCAGATACTTTCTCTAGAATTGCATCTATGATGATTAGATCCTCAGATAAGAAGAACAGGCATTCCGCAGCTTCCATCTTAGCTTTGGAAGATTGAAATTGTTCTTCTGAGGCTTTGACTTCAGCTTCAGAAGTCAATGCACTATCTGTCCCAATTGTTATAGTTGCTGGCCCATCAGTCCTCATTTCCCCTTCGATTCCATTTTGGCCTTAGTTTGACCACCTACTTCCATAGTGGTAGAAGGTACACTTAGCCTCTGAAGCTCTACAGCTTCAAAGTATATCACAGCCGCGTTAGGGCTAGGGTGCTCTAAAGAAAAACTCAATAGAAACTTGGAGAAGATCATGTTGAGATCATTGGCCATCCTTGGGTCCATCTGCAGGACAACTTGAGGAGGCTCAGGAAAGACTGTTGCTGTAGGAGCCGGGTATCTAGAAGATAGAGAAGTTAAAGCTTGGCTATGGGGTTCCTATGTTGTTTGTCTCTAAACATTCTCCCCCCTTTTTTGTAGCATTATCTTGAGAGATAGATGTACTAGAGGAAGAGGTCAATGAGACATGAATGGGTACGTGCCTTACAGATCTCTCAGTTTGTTTCTCAGCTAGTTGAGCCTTAAGATTTTCAATCTCAGTTGTTGAGTGGTAGACCTATCCTCTATAGTCTTAACCTTTCATTCTAGGTTTGAGACTTTAGTAAGTATGTCTTGAATGGTACCCTCATCCTTTTTTGAAGAATCACAGGGAGGTGAGGTAACATACCTTGTATGCTTACCCTCACCACCAGATATGGTTTCTTGGCACCCTGGTTTTCCTTGCCTGAGGATGTCTCTTTCAGAGTCATCCAGAGGCACGGTTGTCGTAGATTCAATGTCAGAAATGGTACCACTGGCCTGAGGATCCAATAAGTTTCCTTCAGTAGTGGTAGCTGAATCTACATAAGTCCCCTCCACATCTGTGGGACTCACCTCAGTTGGTTTTAACTGATGTGTGCTAAAGACAAGAGGTCCCTCTAGGCTATGTTGATCTAATAAAGGATGTTGTGGATAAACTTTATTGCCATGAAAAGACGTAATCTCCTCAATAGTTTTGATTAAAAAGTCAGTAAAGGATAGGGAAGTGAAGCCTACTTGACCCAGGACGTTGGTCAGTGTCTATTGGCATTGAGCCTTTGGTGGGGTTGTGTCTTTATGGTTTCTTAGGAGAGTGTTGGGACTCATCCTGAGGGCTTGTGGCCTAGGTTTGAGGCTCAGGGAATTGAGACTGAGGAGACTTAAATTCTATATTAAGGTCAAATGAGAAGGATTGTGAGACCTCTAACTGAGTGGGAGCCCATTGTTCCACTCTAGTCTTTTTGGTTTGAACAGGAGGGGCTTGCTCTATCAGAGTAGACCGAGCAAGGGTGCGTTTGGATCTCTGATATGTGTGTTTGATGGGGTGAGCAGAAAGACCTAGCAAAGTAAGGGAAGTTGCTAGTGTCACCTGTGGGGTGAACATGGATGTCACTAGGAGCCATTGGCTCAATCATACCTGGAAGAAGCGTAATGTGTCTTCCAGTAAAATTGGTGGACACTCTCTTTAAGATCTTGAAGATATTCGGCCTCATTTGAAGGACATGCAGAGTAATTGCACAGACAAGCTTACTTTGGTCCAACTCACAGTTGAATATGTGCTGGATGAATCTAGGATACATAAAGAATATGTCCTTTTGAAGATTCCCCATAAGATTAGTAAGCACAAACCTTGAGTAGTTGAAGTAGAGGCTCTTCACCAATCCATGAACTAGCTAGCGTAGTTCATATGGGATTTGATCCCATCCCCTAGTCTTGTTAGACAAATAGTGGAGAACAACGTGAAGTAGGAACTTCCAGTTGTAAGAGAAATTGAACTTGTACACTATAGATCTACTCACATCTCCACCATATCCCATTTGGAGATATGTGTCATCTAGGTCTGATTTGGAGTACTCAGTAGGAGTACCTTAATCGTGGAGCTCCAGATGCTCCCGGATGACTTGTTCAGTAGTGATTAACTCCTGGCCAGAAATGCTCGACCTAATAACCCTAAATCTGTTTAGGAGTACTATCATACCGTTACCCCAAAATTCTTCCATGTGATTCAAGTAAATGGCAGGATTCACAGTCAGAGCGGTAAAGTAGGTAGATTGGGTAAGAAAGGAGTTGATATCTGAGAAATCAACATCCTTGGTAGAGTCAAGGAGTGTGACTTGGCTTTGTTAAGGGTTGAGTGCCATTGTAAGAAAGAAGATGATGAAACATTTGAGCAGGGTGAACTTGGGGTGAAGGAATCTTTGGATAGTAAATTTGATAAAAAGATTAAAGTGAAGAGTCAGGATTATTTAAATGGGTGGAATGGCGGTTTTTGGAGTTATGGATAAAGTCAAAAGATGGTTTCGAGTTATGGATAAGCTGAAAAGATGGTTTGGAGTAAGATGTGATAGTGGTTAAAAACCATTTAAAAAATTCCGACATCATTAAGAAAATCTTTACTTTTTACTATGGGGCCCAAAGATTTCCGTTACACAGTAAGATTTTCTTTTGAGTATAAAGGATTTCCGAGGGTAATCTTCTTCCGAATGTATTCTTCTTCTGAAGCAAAATTTACTTCCGAAGGTAAATTTCTTACTTCAAGGAGTAAAATGTGCCTTCCGAATGGAGAGTTTTGTATGCTTCGAAAGTAGATCTGATACTCAATCAATCGCTTCTTCCAAGACTAAAAACTCTTTCGAGAAGAAGATTTCTTTGGAAAAACCCATACTTACATATTTCAAGTAAGATAAATTAATCAATGTTTATCATCCCAATAGCTATCTTTTTTCATCAAAAGCTTTAGTGAACAGATCAGCATATTGTTAAATTGAATCAACTTTGATTAGTTTGATAAGTTTTTTCTCAGTAATATCTCGAATGAACTGGTACCTGATATCAATGTGCTTTGTCTTTGAGTGCTTCATGGGATTTTCAGTGATATAGATAACAGTGTTGTTGTTAATGTGGATAGGAGTGCTCATGAAGTTGAATCCATGGTCTAGCATCTGATTTTGAATCTGGAGCAGCAGAGCACAACAACTAGCAGCAACAATGTATTTAGCTTCAGCAGTAGATGTAGAGACATATGACTGCTTCTTGCATTGCCATAAGATGATCCTTCCACCAAGAATTGACATCCTCCTGATGTGGATTTCTTGTTGATGTTGCAGCCACCTTAGTCTCTATCTGAGTAGCCATAGAGATTGAAGTTGGAGTTCCTAGGATACTAGAGACCTAATATAGGTGCTCCTTTGAGGTATCTAAGAATTCTCTTGGCCGTTACTAGGTGAGACACCATTTGGAGCAAGCTAATATCTTGCATAGATGCATGTAGCAAACATGATATTAGGTGTACTTGTTGTGAGATACATAAGAGACCCAATGATTGCCCTATACTGATGTTGATCAGTATCCTCCCCCTCAGAGTCAGGACAAAGGTCATGGTTTCTGGGTATAGGTGTCTTGGCTGGCTTACAATCCTTCCTTCATCTACTTCACATGAATTCCAAGAAAAATGTCTATTTTTCCCATGGAACTCATCTCAAACTTCTTCTTCATAATGCTCTCAATGTCTTTACACATTTAGTCATTTGAAGAACGAAATATGATATGATCAACATAGACCTGAACGAGCAATATGTCTTTTCTAGACTTCTTTATGAAAAAAGTCTTATCAATAGTGCCACGAGTGTAACTATTCTTTAGGAGAAATTGAGACAAAGTCTCATACCATAGCCTAGGTGCTTAGTGCAGCCCAAAAAGAGCTTTATCCAGCTTGCACACATAGTTGGGGTGCTGTGGGTCTTCAAATCCTGAAGTTTGGCACATATAGACCTCCCTATCTAAATTTCCATATAGAAAGGTACACTTGACATCAAGTTGATAAACAGTAAAATTCTTGGATGCAGCATGAGCAAGTAAGATTCTAATTGCCTCAAGTCTCGCAACAGGTGCAAAGACATTAGTATAGTCAATTCCTTCCTCTTGGGTATATCCTTGAACAACCAGTCTAGCTTTTTTCTTGATGATCAAGCCTTTATCATCTCTCTTGTTTCTGAAAACCCATTTGGTGCCTATAGGTACTTGACCAGAAGGTAGTGGGTAAAGGTTCCAAACCTTTTCTCTATTGAATTGATGCAACTCCTCTTGCATTGATTCAACCCTGCTACTATCCTTTAAGGCTTCTTCTACTTTCTTGGGTTCCATCTGAGATAAGAAGCATGAGTACAAACAGACATTCCCATGATGAGTTTGTCCCCTTGTTCTCATGCCTTCAAAGACTTATTCTATGATGTTCTTAGCTGGATGAGTGTTGTGAATCCTTAGCCTAGGAATCACTTCCAGTTGCAAAGATAAATCCAAGTTGGACGTACTTTTCTTAGGAGCATGAACACTTAGGCCAGCTGTTGTTTCAATGTAATTCAATGAGGACTGATTGAATGAAAGGGAAACATAATCATCAATGATTGGCTGAGAAGCAGCATTAATAGTTACTTGTTCCTTTAGAATACTGCTTCTATTAATCGGGTGTTGTTCAGTGTCACTTAAAGGAATACTGGTTAAATCTTCACTATCTCTTGAAAGAGTCATGCTACTTGATCTTAAGATTGTTGGAGCTGGATCTTCGTCACTCTTGGAGAATTTGAACAGGGTCTGGGCAACTCAAACAGTTGATCATGATCATTTTGAGGACCTGTTCTAGCTAAAACATTCTCACAAGATGGATTAGAATAGTAGGGAAACAATTCTAAGTCAAAATGTAATCAGGTCCATTCCC
Organism: Flaveria trinervia; assembly: GCA_025506515.1. NCBI lineage: Eukaryota > Viridiplantae > Streptophyta > Magnoliopsida > Asterales > Asteraceae > Flaveria > Flaveria trinervia. The sequence goes on along the minus strand of CM046452.1, from coordinate 64,004,455 downwards.
CCTAACACAAGGAGTGTGCTCATTTACAACAATGTTGGATGATTCCTCAAATTGTTGATTTTTGATGTTATAAACTCTATAAGCAATAGAGTTGGAGGAATATTAAACAAAGATAGCATCATCCGAGTTTTCAGCAAACTTTGCCAAATTGTCTTTTATGTTAAGTATGGTACACCAGTTGCCAAAGGACCTTAGAAAGCCAATGAATGGTGTCCTCTTGTTCCATAGCTCATAAGGAGTTTTTTCATATTGTTTAACTACAAGAACTCTGTTCTGCACATAGAATGCAATGCTGACTGACTCTGCCTAGAAAATAAGGGGCAGCTTTGAGTCAGCCAACATAGTCTGAGCAACCTCAATAAGTTTCATGTTCCTCCTCTCAGCAACACCATTTTGTTGAGGAGTTATAGGTGCACTATATTGTCTGGCAATCCCTTTTGAGTTACAGAATGAGTCAAGAACTTGATTCTTGACCTTAGTCCCTTGATCACTTCTGATTAGTTTTACCTTGTGATCTATTTGATTTTCTAATTTAAGAATAAAAGACTTTAACGTTTCAGCAGTTTCATCCTTAGTCCTTAAAAAGAATACCCATGTAAATCTTGTAAAATCATCAATTATCACAAGGAAATACAATTTCCTTCCAATTCTCATTATACTTGTTGGACCGAAGAGATCCATGTCCAATAAGTATAATGGGGTGGTGATGGAGTTAACAACTTTGGATTTATGAGATGCCCTTTGTTGCTTCCCTTTCAGGCATGCAACACAGTTATCTTTGCAGAAAAATTCCTTTTTAGGCAAACCATGTACCAAGTTATTTTAAACCAATTTATTCATGGTTTTAAAATTGACATGACACATTCATTTATGCCATAGTGTTGACTCATCACCATCTACTTTGTAAAGAAAGCATGATACTTCTCCCAGTGGGGAAGCATAGTTCATATCTAGCTTGTACATATCCCCTATTCTGGGAGATCTAAGAAGCACCAATTCTCGAGGAATGGTCATCCCAGGTTTAAGGATAATGCACTCATGTTCTGTGAAAAGCATTTGGTGCTTTTGATCACAAAATTGAGAAACACTTAAAAGTTTGTGTTCAAGCTGTTTGACAAAGTGTACTTTGTCAATCTTTAACTTGCCATTGGATACACTCCCTCTTCTAGAAATGTATCCTCCAGCCTCACCTCCAAACTAAATAGGACCTTCATCAAAATATTGAAATTATTGAAGGAGAAATTTGTTCCCAGTCGTATGCCTGGAGCATCAACTATCTACAATCCACACATTATTATTCTTGTCATATGGATGTCCCTGCACATAAGGTGAAAAAGTTAGTTTTTATTGGAAACCCATGCCATGTTGGTCTTGGGCCCTTCTAATGAGGGTTTTATTAAACCAAAATTAATGCATGGGCATTCAATAAGTGTTTGTGAAGAGGAGGATTGGGCTGCAACATCTGCTTTGATCTTCCATTACATCCCTTGGTTGATCTTAAAGGATGAGCTTGTGGAAGCTTGAGTAGCATGGTATTCTTCTGAAGCTTCTTTCTTCTCGGAAAAGGCCTTCACCACGTTCTCTTCTGAAGCAGTCTTCTTATGGGATGGTTTCAAAGGGACTCTCTTGGCTTTCTACGTCTTAACAGTTTTAGCTTCTGAAGCCATTTTCCCTTCGGAAGAAGGATTTTCTTTCGAAAGCAACCTTGCCTAGGAAATAGCTTAGGAAATAGGCTTTTCCTTTTTCATCTGATAGGGTCCAAATGAAAAACCTTCCCTGGCTTCTTCTTTCTTAGCATTTTTGCATAACGTGTGCTGCAGGATTGCAATAACAATCTTTGGCCATGTGGTCTTGCAGACCATATATTATGCATGCAATGTTAACCTTCTGGGAAAGTGAAGGCTGCTGTTTTATGGTCTTCTTGTCTTCAACTATGATCTTTCCCTTTCCCTTATGATGCTTTTGTTGGATAAGTGTGCTGGTACTATATACTTTTCCAGGTTTAGAAGTTCCCACCACCTGGAATCCAGCTGAGATGAACACACCCTTTTGCTTTGGGTCAATCTTCAGCTTTGATTCAGCCACTTTCTTGGCAGTTTTTCTGGCTTCCTTGGCTCGGTTTCTTCTGGCTTTGGTGGTAAGAGTTCGGTCATCACTGGTAAGAGGGGTAGGGTCTACCTGGATCTTCCCTGTGATCCTTTCCATACTTGCATCATTCCTTGACTCATGAGAAGGTGAGTAAGCATATGGAACCTCTTGCTCTTTAGTACCACGTCTTGGTGGTCTAATAGACTCATAAGAGTGTGGTGGAGCAATTTCATTGGTCCGCAACCTACCTTTGTTTTGATAACAAAGTTTTGAGTGAGAGAATGATGCAAGGATGGCTTGGAAGTTTTGCTCTGAGATAGCATGCTTCCTAGCTTGAGCCTCAGCTGTGACAAGCTGGGCTTGAGCCTCAGACAATTTGGATATTAAATCCTTTATTTGAGTCTTGTAGTTTGTGTGTTCATGTTTTAAAAGAGATACAGTTTTCTCTAACTCTTAAATTTTTCTTTGATAGTCAGATTCAGCTCTTTTAAAGTTAGATTTTAAAATATTTAAAGACTCAATATCATATTTAATTTCCATATTGTAGTCCTGATACAGTTTTAGCTTAGCAATACCAGCTGGAGTACAGAGATTTTCATATACCTTGTTGTCATTTGTTCCGGCCATGAGTGCTTGAGCAGTAGTCACATCCTGTACCATAAAGCTCTAGTCAACTTCTTGAGCTACAACTGTTGTTTCAGTTGACTTCCCAGGGGCTTTAGGTGTAAAGGCTTGTGAGGAGGCATGAGAGGTTCCTGGATTTGACTTGGGAGCCTTGCATTCCTTAGCAAAATGACCAAGTTGGTTACAGTTGTAACATGTAGAGAATATGCATAGAGGCTGAAGCAACCAAAGACTTTCTGCATGCATGCTGCATAAGTACTGAAGAAGAATGCTTTAGAAGTTTCACACATGCAACAAAAATATTCTAAGTGTGAGATCTTCTGAAGCCAAGACCAATATCTTCTGAAGCCAAAGATGAAGTCTTCCGAAGCCTTAACTCTTGAAGAGAGATTTCTTCCGAAGACTTTTAGTAACATGCTTTATCTGATGTACTATTCCATAAAGCTTGACACCTTTTGGCTGCATCTCTATAAGTCACCAACTTACATAAATTGGTGAAAAGGTTCATGCTTTTGGTAACTGTACATTGAGGTCTTGAGTCTATAACTTTCTACTTCATGTACTTTATCCTTTTTCTATTAGATAATGATGTGAGCTATGGCATGTCATAGTCACAAAGTCAAAAAGGAAATCTGCCTTTTTGACTCTACAATTAATTTTGTTTTGAGTCTAGTCAATTGTATCCAGCTGGCTTTCATAGTATGGCTGGCTGTAGGATGTCGTATAAGTATCTTATGTTCTTGTAACTCTATAGATATGCTTTGTAACACTTGTAATAGAACATAGAGAAGGTAATATACTGCAATCTTGAAAACCATATACTTGTGCACTTGTGTTCTATCTCTTACATTACTTGTGTTCATAGCGTCTTATTATGGTTAATCCAGTTCACTATTTGTTGAGTTTGGTTAATCTCTTCTTTGTGTTGTTGTGTTATATGTGAATCCCCTTCACCGGTCCTGCATTTGGTATCAGAGCATTCCAGGCTCTTGATATAAGATCTCACCATCTTAAGATCCCTCACACACACAAATACTAAACTTTTCAAATGGAAGCCATTTCCAAGACTGATATGGAAACTGTAACCATGAACAAGTTCGCACTGATCACTCTTGATGACTTTGATACCTGGTGCCTGAGAATGGAAGGTTTCATCAGATCTCTAACCTCAAGAATGTGAGAGTCTGTTAAGAATAGACCTTACATACCTAGCATACCCTCTGCTACTGGTGCTGGTATGATTCCCAAGGCTGTGGCAAACTACTGTGATGAAGACAAGAAGAGAGTAGAGATTGATAGAAAAGCCATGACAGCCCTTCAGACTGCTCTTCCAAACTCTGTATACAGAGGTTTCAAGAAGTGAAAAACAGCCAAGCAGCTATGGGATGCATTGAAACTGATGTATGAGGGTTTCTCTGCAGCCAAGGAGAACAAGAAGGATCTCCTGAAGCAACAGTTCAAAACTTCACCTTCAAAACAGGTGAACCATGACTCAACAATACTTCAGGTATGTTGAGATTATGGATACCCTTGTGGATGGAGGAGTTCCTCTTGAGAACAGGAACATTGTAAGGAAGTTCATGTCCTCACTTCCTAGGTAGTGGACACACTATTGTGTGGTGATCAAGAGGACTGAGAATCTAAAAACTCTTACTCTGACAAAGTTATATGGGATTCTCAATGGCTACCAGATGGAGATGAACATACAAGGTTCATCTGGCAACTCCAAAAATCAAATAGGTTCAGCCCTGCATGTGGTTGAAAGGGATAGCATAGAACCCCAACATCATCTCATATGCTACCCTGACATGTAAGACCCCGTTCCCGGGATGCTTACAGCTGCTAAATCATTGCACATAAAACATATATTCTTATCATATTACATAAAAAAGTTGCAGCGGAAACATTCAAAAATGACATCTCATTTCATCATAAAAACTTTTGCAAAATAATACATCATTAATCAGTTACAAAATACATTGTTGCATTACATCACAAAAGCATTATAAATGGATGCCATCCCAAAAGACTGAGTAGCCATCTCGTGCCATCCTCAGCAATCATTACCTGCCAATTGGAAACACATAAAAGTCAGCGTTGCTGAGTGAGTTCTAGTTTTATAATAAAACATACTTTTCTTTCGTTAAAACTGTACTTTACATTCATGCGATCACACAACATACGTACACATAGATAATATCATTATTCATTCTTTCTTTCACTTTTCATATCTTCCGTACCAATACCATATGCTACACCCCAAACTATATGGCTACTGGGCCGAAGTCTATAAATAGACAACTATACATGGTGCCGCAGTACCGGGGTAAGTGGTAGAGGTTCTATACAAATGGTCAATCACAAAGAAAGTCCCCAATGTGCATCCTCCCGGGGTAGCGAACCCGCACACCATTGGGCTAACACCTTTTAATGGCGTGTCCCTTCCATACCTTTGCTTGCAAGACTTTCTTTACTTTTATCATTTGTTAGTGCATGCATTCTTCCTTCATGTTCTTCTTTCATTATCTTTCACTTTACGTTACATAATACTTTCATTTCATTCATTATCATTCAACGCAAAGCCATGAGAAAGATGAACATACATCATAAAAAGGAACATTAACACACATAGTCAACATCATACATACATACATACATCAAACATAAACATGCAACATCAACATCATGCCCAACGTAACCTCTAAGACTTCAACAATCATTTTACATGAACTTACAGGAACTTCCTTGTCAAAACTACATCTGCACTATCCCCCAAAAGTCAGTCATTAAACTATGCTTTTCCTCGGGTACGACAACCCTATTTGGGCGTATGGGCACCCTTCAGTCGCATGGCCTCCGTGCGACTGAACATCATGAGAATGGACCAATGCAAATGAACACCCATGCCAATAAACACCCAATCGTGCGAATGTACCTAATACGGATGAAACTAATGCGGATGAACACTTATGCGAATGGAACCTCAGTCGCATGACTCCCCATGCGATTGACTCTCAGTCGCACGACTTGCAGGCGTATGGGCCTTAGTCGTACGTCTCACATGCGATTGACCTTCAATCGCACGACTGGCATGCGTATGACTCCATTCGCACGACTGGCATGCCATTTGGTCGCATAGCCCAAGCTGTGCAGAATGCAGCTCACCCCCGAACCCAATTGGTCATTTTGGACCTCCAAGCTCATCTAAACCCATTCTAAGCCCAAATCGACCATCCAAAACCTTAAGAATGCATACCACAACACCATTCAAGCACACACAAGTTCAAAAACAAGACCCAAACGAATCATACACATACCCACACATACACAAACAGGTCTAACACAGACATACACACACCAAAACCTGATTTTCAGATATGTTCCAGCCCCAAATCATTCAAAAACATGTAAAACAGGGGTCCTAGAACTCACACAAGCGACCACAATGAGAAGAGCTTCGATTTGACCCGCTACTCGATGATTTTGCTCTCTTGAACCAACTCGAACCAACTTTTTCTCCCTTTTTCTCTCTTCTTTCTTTCTTGGCTGAAACTTTGGAGATGTGGGGAGGGTGTGGGCTTCCCTCCCCTCTTATTCTCCTTCTCTTCCGAAATTTCTCGCATTTTGGCAAGTTTGGTCCCTTGAATTTGGAGTTTATTTCTTTTTCCTCTTTCATCGGTTTCAAAATAATAAATAACCGGGTGTTACATGACAACTCACCAAAGGGTATTTTCATCACCTTCCCAAAGGCATCTAGAGAGAACTACACCCAAGGAAGCCCATTCCAAGATACAAGTTCTTCTCAAGCATTTATGTCTTCTGATAAAAGTTATGGCAGCTTCCTGTTCACCCTTGAAGACCTAGACTGTATCCATCCAGATGATCTGGAGTACATGGAGATAGTCCAGCAGATGGCTCTTCTCACTCACAGAGCCAAGAAGTTCTACAAGCGGATTGGAAGGATGTTTCAAAGCAATGTAACCAGTGGAAAGTTTGGTCTGGATAAAGGCAAAGTCAAGTGCTACAACTGTAACTTGATGGGTCACTTTGCCAGGGAGTGTAAGGCACCTAGAACAAGTGGTGGCCAAACACAGTTCAGACCCAACTATACTGACAAAGCCCCCTAGAATGAGAAGCCAAAGCAGCAGGCTGCTGTTGCCATTAAAGAAGGAGGCTTTGACTGGAGCTTTTAGGTGGAAGATGCTTCTCCAAACTAAGCACTGATGGCAGATCATGATGAAGCCAAGGTATTGGAACATCTCTGTACCCCTAAATGCATTGTTAAAGTTAATAGATACAGGTCCTATAACTTAGAGATGAGATCTGATCTTGAGTTCTCAAACATTTTAAAAGCTGATTTTAGAAAGTCTGAAAATGATTATAAACCGAGGATAGAGGACTTAGAGAAAACAGTTTCAGTTCTAAAACATGAGCATATAGATTTTAGGACTCAGATCAAAGATCTCATAACCAAGTTAATTTAGTGCCATCCTGAGCTTGTGATCAGCAAAGCCAGGCTAGACAAGTGTCTTCTAGAAGAAGAGACTTTCAAGAACATGATATCCTCATCCCTACACAACAAAGTGTGCTATCAAAACAAGCAGGGACTAGGATCAAATGAGATAGCACCTCCACACACAATCATATCTGTAAGATCACCTAGGTGTGGAACATGTGAAGATGAGCTTCCTCTCATAGATCCTTTGAGTGAAGAGGATGAAGAAGTGATAGTGAAGAATTCCTCTGAAAAGAGTGAAGAGGAGGATTCTAAGAAGGGCCATTATCCTTTTGAGGAGAAGAAAAAGACTGTGATGACCAAGTCAATGAGGAAGAACTTGATCAGAAAGAGCAAAATGAAAGAAAGGAAGGCTCAAGAGATCAAGGCTACTTTTGACTCCAAGCAGAAACAAGTGTTTATCTCTACAGGATTTGAAGTAGTAAAGACTGAAGACATCAACCTAAACTCTTCTTCTAAGAGTTATGGTTTTTGTTCAAATCATCTCACTACCAAGAAGAAGACTGATCTATTATGTACCACTGCTGCACAGCCTAGACCATCAAACTCCAAGAACAGTTCTCAGCTCAGAAGGACTGTCTCAGCATCCGCAAAGATGAGGGTGGAGAAGGTATGTGACCAAAGTTAGTCATGTTCCCACCAGAAGGATCTTGGGAAGAAGAAAATTGAGTGTGTCATGTGTGAAAGTACTGCTCATCTTGCTAAGGATTGCCATACAATCCTAAAGGTACTCTTCACATGACCAAGACAAAGACTTCCAAGAGTTTCAAGAAGATTCAAGCTTCGGAAGGAAAATTTGTTTCCTTGGAAGCTCCAAATCTAAGAAGAAGGCAAGTGGAAAATTACCTTCGAAAGAAAAGTTAGTCTCGGAAGGAAGGAATACTTCTGACGCACTGAAGTCTGTTGTAGTGTCTGTAGGATATTTCGAAGGCTCAGTCATCAAAACTTCTGAAGTATCAAAAGCTTCCGAATTATTAAAGGTCAAGTCCAAGACTCCAAAGGTGATGTGGAAGTCTAAGAAAGACCAAGTAACTGAGAATTCTCCATCAACAACAGCTCAAGATCCACCTTGCACAACCATAGGATCTATTACTATTGCATTACCTTCTGTTTCTCTTACTGAGCCCAAGACAAGTAAGGCTTGGGTTTCCAAATGTAACTAATCATTTTCTTTGTGTAGGGATAGTTGAAGACAAACAAAAATGTCTGGATCATAAACAGTGGATGTTCCAGGCACATGACAGGCAATAGGTCACTACTCCAGAACATTGAAAGGATTAATGGAGGGCCAGTTGCTTTTGGAGGAGATGAAGGAGGTTACATTTCAGGAAGGGGCAATGTCACAAATAGTAAGCTCAACATGGAAAAGGTAAACTTTTTCAAGGAGCTTAGGTACAATCTTCTGAGTGTATCCCAATTTTGTGATTAGAGTCATAACGTGCTTTTTACTGAGCATGAGTGCATTGTTCTCAAGCCCAGGGTGGTCATTCCTCATGAGCATATTCTGCTTAGAGGCCCCTAAAAAAGGGAACATGTACAAGATGGATTTGCAAGAAACATCTCCCTCTGGGGAAGTGTTATGATTTCTTTCTAAAGCCAATAATGATGAGTCTTTCTTATGGCATAAAAGAATGTGCCATGTAAACTTTAAAAACATGAATAAACTTAGTAAGAATGATTTGGTAACCGGAATGCCAAAGAAATAGTTTACAAGTGATGACCCCTGTGTTGCATGCCTGAAAGGGAAGCAACATAAGGTATCTCACAAGCCTAAGGAAAGGAACTCCATCACTACACCCCTACACTTGTTCCATATGGTCTCTTTGGCCCCACCAATGTAACGAGTCTAGGAAGAACCTCTTACTGTTTAGTGATCACAGATGACTTTACAAGATTCACTTGGGTCTTCTTCCTTAGAACTAAGGATGAGACTCCTGAGATTCTGAAGAGTTTCATCCTGAAGATTGAAAATCAATCTGATCACAAGGTCAAAATCATAAGATATGATCAGGGAACTAAATTCAAGAACCAAATCATGCATTCTGTGATGAAAAGGTATTTGAAGACAATACAATGCTCCAAGGACTCCTTAGCAGAATGGAGTTGCTGAGAGGAGAAACAGGACACTGATTGAAGCTGCAAGAACCATGTTGTCTGACTCTAAGCTGCCCATCACCTTCTGGGCAGAGGCAGTTAACACTACCTGCTATGTGCAGAATAGAGTTTTAGTAGTTAAGACTCATGACAAGACTCCTTATAAACTTTTGCACAAGAGGAAACCTTTCATTGGTTTTCTCAAGTCATTTGGATGTCCTTGTACCATCTTGAATACCAAGGATCAAATTGCCAAATTTGCTGAAAACTCAGATGATGGATACTTCATTGGATACTCTTCCCAAGCTAAGGCTTACAAAGTATACAAGCTCAGAACTCGAATTGTTAAGGAGTCAACCAATGTGACTTTCAATGAACACACACCCTGTGTGGCTAGTTTTGGTCCTGATTGGCTTTTTTATCTTGATTTAGTTACCAACTGTTTTAACAAATCTTGTGAGACTGTTTCAGGATGTGCAAAAAATCTAAATACAGGTGATTCTGATCCAAGATTTGAGCTGAGAAGACCTTCAAGTAATACATCTTCAGCTCCAGTTGGAACTACTTCTGCAAATGAGGTTTCTATCAGCACCACAATGACAAACTTAGATGACACATATGGTATGCCTTCAAATTCTAACTCAGAGGCTCCACAACCAGATAAGGATGCTTCAATTGCAGAAGACAATGACGGTAGTGGTGAAAGTGATCAAGACTCTCTTGATTTTGATAACCACTCCATAGATGATAACATCAATGATGTCACACACTCTTTGGATCAAGTCTCTCTTGATAAGTGTGCTGATGTGGCGAGTGAAACTTCTATGCCAGAGCTAAATTTCTCTAATATAGATCTTTCTCAACAACTTGCTGTGATCCCTCAGCTAAGGATCCACAAGTCCCACCCCACCACAAACATCATTAAAGATGTTGTCATAGGGGTAAGAACAAGAGGAAAAACTCATGAAGCAAATGTTTGTCTTCACTCTCGTTTCTTATTCCAGATAGAGCCAAAGAAAGTTGATGAGGCTCTGAAGGATGGTAGTTAGGTTGAAGCTATGCAACAGGAGCTGCTTCAATTCAAAAGGCAGAAAGTTTGGAACCTTTGTCCTCTTCCTCATGGGAAGACTACCATTGGAACCAAATGGGTGTTTAGGAACAAGAAGGATGATAGAGGCATTATCATCAAGAACAAAGCTAGACTAGTTGTTCAAGGGTACACACAAGAAGAAGGGATTGACTACACTGATGTCTTTACTCCTATAGCAAGAATGGAAGCTGATAGGATATTCCGGTCATTTGCTGCATCCAAGAACTTCAAGGTCTTTCAACTTGATGTGAAGTGTGCTTTTCTTTATGGAGTGATTGATGAGGAGGTATATGTCAAACAGCCACACGGTTTTCTAGATCCTGATCATGCTGATTATGTCTGCAAGCTTGAAAAAGCTCTTTATGGGCTGCATCAGGCACCCAGGAAGTAGTATGAGACACTATCTGAGTATCTTTGTAAGCATGGATATAGAAGAGGTACTATAAATGGAACTCTCTTCATCAAAGGACAGGGAAATGACATATTGCTAGTTCAAGTATATGTGGATGACATCATCTTCGGTTCAACTAATCCAAAGCTCTGCAAAGATTTTGGGAAGCTGATGAAGGACAAATTTGAAATGAGTGCCATGGGGGAACTCAATTTTTTTTGGGAATTCAAGTGAAGCAAGTTGAAGATGGCATCTTCATTAGCCAGTCAATGTATGTTCAAGACTTACTCAAGAGGTTCAACATGAATGATTTTAAGATTGCTAAGACACCCATAGCTAGAAACCACTCCTTTGGACCTAATCTTGAGGGGGGGTGTGTAGATGAGCACTTATACAGGGATATGATTGGGTCTCTTATGTATCTTACTGCTAGCAGGCCTGATATTATCTTTGCTGCATGTATCTGTGCAAGATATCAAGCCAACCCTAAGATGTCTCACCTTATCACAGTCAAGAGGATTCTAAGATACCTCAAAGGTGCTTCAACACTTGGTTTATGGTATCCCAAGAACCCTAACTTCAATCTGTATGCATACACAGGTAGTGATTATGGTGGTTGCAACATGACTGCAAAGTCTACATCTTGAGGATATCAGTTTCTGGTGGAAGGGTTTTCTCATGGCAACGTAAGAAAAAATCATGTGTCTCTGCATCAACTACTAAAGTTGAATACATTGCTACTGCAAGCTACTATGCTCAAGTGCTTTGGATTCAGAATCAGATGCTGGACTATGGGTTCAACTTCCACGAGACTCCTATTCACATAGACAACAATAGTGCTATCTCAATCATAGAGAACACTATGCAGCACTCAAGGACCAAACACATCAATATCAGATATCATCTAATAAGAGATAATTAAGAAAAGGGATTAATTAAACTAGTCAAAGTTCACACAGATGAACAATATGCTGGTCTATTTATAAAGGCCTTTGATGAACAGAGATTTAAATATCTTGTATCAGCTATTGGGATGATCAATTTTGAGTAGGTTTTTCTTAAAACTAATTCTTATTATTTCTTAAAACATGTGTGTCCTAAGTTTTCTAGTTCATCACTTTCATAAGCTCCTATTTTCTTTGGATGAAAATCTTTTGAAGACTTTCCTTAGATTTATGAAAAAATTTTGATCCGTCGGAAGTTATGTTTTTAACTTCGGAAGAAAATCATGTCTTCAAAACAAATAACTGTCTAAGAAATTTTACCTTCAGAAGAGATTTCTAATGTATCTTTCAAAGCTTAAATGATTGTCTAAGACACTTATATGTTTTCAAGGAGCTTTTTCTTCCGAAGCAAAATTAACCCTCGGATGCTTTATTCTTTTGAGTACAAACTTCAAGTTATAATTTCTCTTCCAAAGCAAAATTTTCAAAACTGTCTGGAAATTCTTCCAAAGTCATTTTAGCTTCGGAAGCTTTTTCATTAAAACTTCCGAAGATAATTTACCTTCGGAAGCTTTCTGACTTCCAAAAAAACTACTTATTGAGCAAAAGTAAACTACTTTTTCAGAGATGGGGCCGAAATTCGGATTTCAAAGTTTATCCTCTTTTATTAACCTTTGTCTAAAATCCTTTTCACATATCAACCCAATGGTTTTCCCCTCTTTCTATCATCTGCTTCTTCCTCCAAACCTAAAACCCTAAATTTCTCTCTGAAATTTCTTTCTTCTTTCTTTCTTTATCCTTAAGCTACCTCACAATGGCCAACCCCACTCACAGAAATGACCCAAACTTTACCATGCAGCTCCATAGGCAACACAACTAGGTTGCTCTGTTAAGCTCTGAGAAAGATCCTTATTTCTAAGAGGGTTGCCGTTTCTTAGCTTTGTCAAATTACGTCACCTCCCTAACCATTGATCCTCCACTTTATGAGGATCATCTGCTTGAATTTTAGAAGACCTGCCAAGTGAAGAGGTCATAATGGATGGGGAGAAGGCACTATCTACCACAGTGCAGGGGAGAATAGTCTTCGTCACTCCGGCTATCATCAACTTGCATCTTCAGCTGGATGATGAAGAAGGTGAGGTGTTGTTCCCAAAGAAAGCTGTTAATCATTCCTTTGAGAAGATGGGGTATGAGGGAGATTTCACTGTAAAGACCTTTAGGAAAGGGAAGGTCTCATCCTAGTAGAGATTCCTACTCCATGTGGTCATCCACAGCTTATCAAACAAGCATGGTGGATGAGACCAGATTCTTGAGGATCTCTCTTTCATTATCCATGGAATGATTCAGGGGTCAAGTTCAGGTATTCTTAATTTTTCTATACTAATTTACTTGCCAACTTAGACTCCTTATAATATTACATGTTTTCTAGATATGTCTAGTACATTCTTAACTATGAACTGGCTCATAGTTAAGGGGAACAGGTAACATTCTTAAACTAGGACAGATGAAGCCCGGCATCTTTAAAATTCTGAGAAAGCCCACTGTTGATATCTCTGGGGTAGAAATAGCCCTAGTCCTAAAACTGTTAGAGCTTATTGCTCAAGGTGACAACCTAGCAGCACCAGCTAGTGTTGAACCCACACTTGCTACATCCCAACCACCTACACAGCCACAAATCACCATCACCTACCAAAGAAAATCCAACGAACCCTGCTCAGACTATTCAGTCTGTGGAGGCCCCCATACACTCACCCATATAAGAGGAAGTGGAAACTAGAGCTCCCACTTCTCCTAAGGAGCAAACCACTCCCATCTCCTCAAGGATCAGTGCTGAGGTTCCTCATGCTCAACCTGATGAGCTTATAAGCCAAACTACCTTAAGCCATCACTCTGAGTCTCAACACTCAAGTGATCAACCTTCAGGGGATAGTTACCATCCCCAGCCTTTAGATCTCAACCAACCAATCCCCAACCTTGATTTCTACACTGATGAAGATCTAGGTTTCACCGAGTACCATGATTCTCTCTTTTTTTCCCCTACTCAAAGAGAGATGAGTGCTTCTAAGGCTCCTACTTCTAGCCCCCATCAGTCACCTACTGCTGAGATGGACACTTCTGAACCTATTCAGGATGTCCATATGGAATAGGCTCTCACTTTTGAAAGTGATTACATCATTAAGACCTCAACCATGGCAACTCAGCCCATTGTCATCTCAACTGAGACTACCAGTGAGTAGAGGAAATCCAGCAGCAAAGAACCTGAAGCTGGTGGTGAGAGAGAGGACTTTGGTCCAATCATCTCATCCCCTAATGATTCTTCGGATGAAGATGAGGAGAATTTAAGACTAAAGGTGCACAAACTGTCCAAAACATGCACCTATTTAGTCTCCAAGGTTAGTCACCTTGAATATCAAGTGACTACCCTGCATAACAGGGTCAATGATCAGCAACTTCAAATTTCATATCTTAAGGAAAAACTAGTTGGGAGACCTTTAAGAAAAGCTTAACCAGGAACACAAGAACCTGTGGATGTGATTGACCTAACTCCTAGCTCACCTATGCAAGTGGGTGATGCTACCAAAAGGTGGAGAAAGTCATTACAGCTACATAACCTGGGAGTTCTTCAAAGAGAATGGACACTGAGGACTCACCATCCTCACTTGCAACTGTGCATTCTCAGCAACCTCCTCAAGTCCACATTGATGTGGATTACACAGACTCCTTCATACAGAGCCTGTTTGAGGATAGGATACCAAGGGCTATGTCATCTCCACCATCTTCTAATCATATCATTGGGTGGAGGTATGATAACAACATGAGAGCCCTAATCATCATAAAAGTTCAAGAACAACAAGAGATCTTCAATTTTTAGAACCTGAACTATTATGATAGTCTTGATTTAGTCAACATGCCACTTGTCAATCCAAGCCAATCAAGACAAGCTAACAAGTTGGCGCAAAGAATCCAAGCCAGGATCACTGTAGTGTTCAGCCTAAGAAGAAGACTGTGGGAATCAGGCAATGTCATTAGTCAACTAGATGTTGAGGCAGACTCTAAGATTAGGTTCATAGGGGAAACCTTGACTGAAGGCCCAATGACAGACCTAAGAGCCCAGTCTTATCACCAACAATTATTGCAGAGATCAATGCCCTTTTTGAGACACCAGCTGGTGAAGGTGCTTCTCAACCTTTCTCTGGCTAGAGCTCCGAAGCTACATCAAGCAATGAAGGCCAAAGCTCTCTCCACCCTAAGTCACAAAGGTCTGTGAGTGACAAAGGGAAAAGAAAGATGACATCTGAGGAGATTGAGGAGAAGGAGAGAGAGAGGAAAAGGAAGTTGAGAGGAGAAAGTTCCTCTTCTGAGTCTGCAAAACTCATGGAGTCTGCTATCAGGGCTACCCCCAGATCAGATACTCAGAATGATAAGTTAATGGCAATTAGGATAAACTATCTGTAGACAAGGAACTATGACATAGACAATGTCCTCTCTCTCCCCTTAGAAAATGAACTGGTTGACCTAGGTCAAGGGAGAAGAAGGAGGCAAAAGATGCAGAGCTTCTTGTACAAATCAAAGAAGACAGAAGAAAGAAAAGATTGTACAATCATGTGCCTACCCTCTCCCCAATCAAAAAAGCCCTGCATATGAGGATGTGGATCAACAAGAACCTCAGGTAGATAAAGAAGAAGAAAGGATCGATATGATCAACTACCTGAGTGCCACAAGCCTCTATCAGGCAGAAGCACTTCTTCCCCTGTCTTATGACTATGTTGAGTTTGAGTATCTCAAACAACTTGAACTTGAGATAGTCAGAGAATGAAAGACAACTAAAAGGAAGCTGAGGGAAGAAGCTGCTAAGTTAAGAGCCATCATCCACAAAAGCATGAAGAAATCTCCTGATAGGCATAGGATGATGAGCTTCTTGAAGCTGTATGGATTCTCTGGAAGGAGACTTGGCCCCATGTCTCTATCCACTATGGATGAGCATATCAGGGTGATCAAGTAGAAGATCAAGAGTGGAGAGCTAGTTGACTTACATTCCCTTCCATGTCAAGCCCCGCCTGAAATGGAGGTTAAGGTTGAACAACCAGAGGCATCACAACCTGGACCTCCTACTGAATCTTTGCAAGCTTCATCTTTTGATCCAAAGCAGGGTCAGACTCACTCTCAATCTGAACCTATAAAAGTTGAAGACCCAACTGAGAAAGACAACGAAGATCAATCAGGTACTGCAGGCCAGTCTTCTTAGTTAAAACTTGTAAAGAGAAAGAAAAATATGGCTTCTAAACCAAAGCCAAAGAAGAAGAAGAAGACTACATCCTTTTCTAAACCTCCGGATGAGTCAGAACATCCTAAGGATGTGCAGCCAGAGGATGCTCCATCATCTCCTATTCAAATAGCTCCTCTTACATCAGAAAGACCCATCCTGTCCTAGACATACACTACAAATCCAGAAAGGTGACATGTTATCAGAGATCATGACATTGAGAATGTCTACACTTGGCAAAACATGATTCAGTTGCCTCTACATGATCTCTTTGATATGAGAAGACATTTTGACAATCTGAAGGATCCTGATCATCTCATGAAGAAAGGTATGGTTATCATCCTGATAAGGACTGTTAATATCTGAAGTTTTTAAAAATTTTGGTAGCATCAGCCTAAGGGTAGTTTGTAAAGAATATGCATAGAGGCTGAAGCAACCAAAGAAAGGAGTGAAAACAAGTTGATTTTGAATAAGGGCCATTTTAGAGTGTGGTAAAGAAAGGAGTGAAAACAAGTTGATTTGGATGGTAAGATCATATAATCAAGAGCCTAATACCAATTGCAGGATCAATATATTTCACTAAAACTTGGTTTTCTCTCAAGCTCACTTGTACTCACACTGTTATGATGAACCAAAATCTCTCAAAGAGTTGATTATAATATACTAAGTAACTTAAGAACACAAAGGAATAATTTTCAAGGTACTTGTATATATTACTTCTCAACTCAAAGTTTACACGACTCTTACAAGCATGATGCAAGATTTACAATGAGAAACTATATATACTATCACCTACAGCCGGTTATACTTTGATACCAGCTGTAATCCTATAACTAAAGTAGATACTACAAAGCTATAGTTAATGTATTTTAGATAATGTCTTATCTAATATATGGTAGTCATGCCATGTCCATGACTTACCTTTTGTCACTAACTAAAGTTGGCAAATATACTAACAAATAAACGTGAATAGTGGAATAAAGTATGGTTAACTACATGCCATTTTGGGAAAATTCCATGCGATATCAGAGGTCTGTAGCAGAGTGTCAGAGAACCATAATCTTTCGAAGATTAATTGGCTTCGAAAGAACAAGTTCTTCCGAAGCCTTTTATATTTTGGAAGAGGCCGCTTCTTTCGTGGCTTGAGGACTTCTTCTTCAAAAGTCATGGTCTTTGAATTCTTCTAAGTTTTGAACTCCGAAAGAGAAGACTTTGTCTTCGGAAGTTGGAGCTTTTCCTTCGGAAAATGATCTTGCACTTTGGCTTCGGAAGAACTCCATTTCCTTCGGAAGTCCATCTTAGCTTCGGAAGTCCTTTATAAGTTTTGGTTTTGGTTGCACCAGTCTTTCAAGATCCAACAATGTCTAATGGCTAGCTAAAGGTTGATCACCTAACTTTTGAGACTCAAAGTGAAGGTTTGAGCTTTGGGCAATGAGTTCATGTTGAGCATGAGGAACCTCAACACTGATCAACAAAGTAACGGGAGTGGTTTATTCCTCAAGGGAAGTGGGAGCTCTTGGTACCACTTCCTCCTGCATGGGTGATTGTATGGGGGCTACTTAATCTGAATAGATTAAGCAAGGGTTTGTTAGAATTTTCTAGAGTAGGTAATGGTTATTTATGGTTGTATGGGTGGTGCAGATATAGATGTGTGGGTGCAACATTAACTAGTGTTGCCAAGTTGTCATCTTCAGTAATAAGCTCTAACATTTTTTGGACCAGGGCTGTTTCTATCCATGAGAAGCCAATAACAATGGCCTTTCTTATGATTTTCAAGATGTCGGGCTTCATTTGTCCTAATTCAAGAGTAACACTTGTTCCCGTTAACTGTGAGCATAGATCATAGGTAAGAATGTACTGAACATATGTAGGAAGCATGTAGTACTTTAAGAAGTCCAAGTTTGCAACCAAGTTTGTATAGACAAACTAGGAGTACTTGAACTTGACACTTTGAACCATTCCATGGACTATGTAGGATAAGGTCTTAGGAATCTTGTCCCATCCTCCTTGTTTGTTTGATAAAGAGTGAATAATAACATGGAGGAGGTACTTCCATAGGTAGGAAACTATACCCTTTTTGAAGGTTCTGACTTTAAAGTCCTCTTCATAGCCCGTCTACTTGGATGACTCATTTACAACAAATTTAGGAAAGGCCAGCTCATATTCATCATCTTCTAGACCGAGATGAGTGTTGATTGTGGCTAGGGTGATGAAAATAGTCTTCCCACACACTATAGTAGATAGTGCCTTCTCACTGTCCATGATGACCTCTTGGAAGGTCTTCCAGAACTCAACGAGTTGTTTCTATATAGTGAAGGGTCTATTATGAGTGTGGTGAGGTAGGATAAATTGAGTAAGAAAGCGACACATGTCTAAGAAACCAGGATCTTTCTCTGAAGGTAATAGAGCAACTTGATTATTTTTCCAGTGAAGGTGCATTGAAAAATCTAGCTGGTTTTGAGGTTCAGGGTTGGCCATTTGAGAAATCTTTGGGATGAAGAAAGCTAAGAACAAAAAGGGTTTGTTGGTGAATTTAGGGCTAGAGCTTTTGCATATGAAGATGAAGAAGAAAAAAGGGAAACCATTGTAGGGATATTTATATGGTTGGATTTGAGACAAAGTTAATGCAAAAGGATAAACTTTAAAATCCAGATAGCGGTCCCACCTCCGAAAAACTACCCAAAAAGTACTCGTCTTAGAAGTAGAAAATCTTCGAAGGTAATTTGTCTTCGGAAGACATTCCTTAGCTTGATAAGAATTGATTTTGAAGAAAAATACATATGGAATTTTCTTCGGAGATATATTTGGTCTCGGAAGATATTAAACTTCAGAAGTTTTATTTAAAGGATGAAGAAAGCTTTCGAGACTTAACTGATTTCAGAAGAAAATTGTCTTTCAAAACATATAAGTACTTCGAATAATATTTTAAGATTTGTAAGATATATAAGAATTTCTTCTCAACGTAAATTTCTTAGTAAGTAGTTTTTCCTTGTGAAGACATAATTTTCTTCCGAAATCAACTTAATGTCTTTCAAAAGAAAATATATCTTTAGTTTTCTAAATTCTAAGAAATATCATTTTAGAAAAAATTCCTCTGAAGGTAAACATGGCTTATATGAGTGATGATATACACAAATTATTACAAATGTATTTGAAAACTAATCTTGAAATTAATTTAAGAAAATCTACTCAAGTTTAGTCATCCAACAACTAAAAGAAGATATTTAAATCTCTATTCATCAAAAGCTTTTATGGATAGATCAACATATTATTCATTTGCTTTAACTTTAGCTAGTTTTATCAATCCTATTTCAAAATCATCTCTTACTAAATGATACTTGATTTTGATGTGCTTTGTCTTTAAGTGCCGCACATGATTTTCTGTAATAGAGATAGCACTATTGTTGTCTATGTGGATGGGAGTCACCTTAAATTTGAATCCATAGTCTAACATCTTATTTTGAGTCCAAAGCACTTAAGCACAGCTGCTTGCAGCAGCAATGTATTAAGCTTCAAAAGTTGATATAGACATACGTGATTGTTTCTTGTATTGTCTTAAGACTATCCTTCCACCAAGGAATTAACATCCCCTTAATATAGACTTTGCTATCATGTTACAGCCATTATAATCACTATATGTATAATCATACAATTTGTAGTAAAAATCCTTTGGATACCAAGGCCTAGTATGGAAGCACCTTTGAGGTATATAGGAATACTTTTGACAACAACCAGGTGTGATATCTTAGGGTTGGCTTGATATCTTGCACAAATACATATTGCAAACATGATATCAGGCTTGCTGGCTGTGAGGTAGATAAAAGACTCAATCATATCTCTATAAAGATGTTTATCAACACACTCTCCCTCAAGATCAGGTCCTAGGGAGTGGTTTCCGGCTATGGGTGTCTTAGCAACCTTGCACTCAGTCAGATGAAATCTGGCTAGTATGTCTTTCCTATACTTTGACTGGTTTATAAAGATACCAATGTCAACCGGCTTCATTTGAATTCATAGAAAAAAATTGAGTTCCCCTATGGCATTCATTTCAAATATATTCTTCATCAACTTATCAAAGTATTTGTAGATATTTGGATTAGTTGACCCAAAGATGATGTCATCTACATAAAATTGAACCAGCATCAAGTCATTCCCTATGCCTTTAATGAAGATTCTATTGTCAATAGTACACCTCTTATAGCCATGTTGGACAAGGTATTGTAATAGTGTCTCATACCACTTCCTTGAAGTTTGATGAAACCCATAAAGATTTATTAAGCTTACAAACATAATTAGGATGATCTAGGTCTACAAAGGTAGATGGTTACTTGACATACTCTTCCTCATCAATCATTACATAGAAATGCACGCTTTACATCAAGTTGGTAGACTTTAAAATCCCTAGATGTAGCAAAAGCAAGGAATGTCCTAATTTACAACTCTTGATATAGAGCAAAAACATATGTGTACTCAATCTTTTCTTCTTAAGTATACACTTGAACAACTAGTATTGTCTTGTTTTTTATAATAACTTCTCTATCATTTTTCTTATTCTTACAAACCCACTTAGTATAGAAAAACATTGTTTTCATGAATTTGTCCTCTTTTTTTCATCTAGTGTCAACACCTCCAATGGTGGTTATGCTGGGAAGGGACTTGTGAATTCTTAATTGAGAAATCATAACAAGTTGGCTTGACAAATCTAAATTTATGAAATTCAGTTCCGGTGATTGTGTATCACCCACCATATCAGCCACACTTATAAAGTGATACGTGATCCAATGAGTTTGTGATATCAATGATGTTGTCTTTAATGGAAAGGTTGTCAGAATCATGAAATTCTTAATCACTTTTGCCATCTCTATCTCATCCTACATTGTCAAACCTTTCATTTGAGTTTTATGCCTCTATAATAGAATTTATAGGCACCTCAGATGCATCAACTGAAGAGTTTGTCATGGTGGTGCTTAAAGGATTTCCGACTATAGGGTTTGTTACCAGTTGAGCTGAAGGAATTCTATCACTTCGTCTTCTTAGCTCAAATCTTGGGTCAAGATCTCCTACTGATATGTTATCTCTAGATCTTAAAACATTTTCACAAGATTTGTTAAAATAGTTGTTAACTAAATCAAAATCATATTGCCAATCTAGACCTGAACCTTTCACACTGGGTGTGTGCTCATTGAAGGTCACCTTGGCTGACTTTTCAACTACTCTTGTTCTAAGATTGTATACTCTAAAAACCTTAGCTTGGGAAGAATATCAAATAAAGTTTCTATAATCTGATTTCATAGCAAATTTGGCTATCTAATATTTGGTATTCAAGATGGTGCATGGGCATCCAAATGACTCGAGCAAACCAATAAAAGGTCTTTTTTGTGCCACGTTCTTAAGAAGTCTTGTCATGAGTTAAACTACTAAAACTTTGTTCTCCACATAGCAGCTAGAGTTGACTGACTCTACCGAGAAGGTGATGGTCAATTTAGAGTCAGAGAGCATGGTCCTTGCAGCCTCAATAAGTGTCATGTTTCTCCTCTCAGCAACCCTATTTTGTTGAGAAATCCTTGTAGCACTATATTGTCTTGTAACACCATTTTTATCATCAAATATTTCAAGGATTTGGTTCTTGAATTCAGTTTCCCGATCACATCTTATGATATTAACCTTGTGATCACATTGACTCTTAATATTCAGAGTGAAGTTATTCAATTTTTCAGGGGTGTCATCCTTAGTTCTAAGAAAGAAGACTTAAGTATATCTTGTGAAGTCATCTGTGATCACTAGGCAAATATGAAGTTCTTCTAAAACTCATTAAACTTGTGCGACCAAACAGATCCAAATGTAATAAGTGTAAGTGAGTACTAATGGAGTTCTTTTTCTTTGGCTTATGAAACACTTTGTGTGGCTTCCCTTTTAGCATGCAACGTAATGGTCATCATTTGTTAACTTTTTCTTTGGCATTCCAGTTATCAAATTCATCTTGTATATTTTCCCTTTCATAGGGGCTGTGAATAGGATATGCTCTTGAGGAATGACCATCCTAGGCTTGAGAACAATACACTTATGCTTAGTGAAGAGCATGTTATGTCTCTGGTCATAAAATTAGGATACACTCCATAGATTATTCCCAAGCTCCTTAACATAGTTTACCTTATCAGTGTTGAGCTTAGCATTTATGACCCTATCTTTTTTGTGATATAACCACCTGATTCTCTTCCAAAAGCAACTGGCCCTCCATCAATTTGTTAAAGTTTTGTAGCAAATAGCCATTGCCTGTCATGTGCTTGGAACAACTACTATCAATGATCCATACATTTCTTTTTGTCCCTAGTTGTTCATGCACAAAAAAAGATGGTTAGTTATATTTGAAAACCCAAGCCTTGCTTGTCTTGGGCTCATCAATATGAACTGAAGATTGTTCAACAGTTATTGATCCTCTGTTCAAGCTTTACGGATATTTGGCTATTGTTGATGAAGAAACTTCAATCACATGGTCTTCCTTTATATTCCACACCATCTTTAGAAGACTAGACTTGACCTTTAACTCTTCAAAATTTTTAACAACTTTGATAGTTTTAGAGACTGAATTTTTGAAAGCTTTTGCATTGACTATAGCAGACTTTAGTGCTTTAGAATCATTCCTTTCTTTCGATACCAAATTTTCTTCGGAAGTCAATTTTCCACCTATCTTCTTTTTTGTCACTTGGAGCTTTCGAAGGAAAGTGATTTTACTTTTGAGGCTATCTTTTTCTTCTTTCTCTTAGAAATCTACTTCTTGTTTATATGAATGATACTCTTGGGATTGTAAATGCAATCCTTAATGAAATGAGTAGCACCACCACACATGTTGCATTCAACTGGCAACTTTTGTGGGTCTTCTTCTAAGGAGAAGGTTGAGCTTGATCTCTTTCAACTTCCTTCTTCATCTTCATAGACGATATAACAGGCTTCTAAAGATGAGGCTTGCTCTTGGAAATGGATGGTTCAGACTGTGCAGTAGTGGTGCACATTTGATCAACGTTTTTCTTTTGAACAGGATGGTTTAAACTTCAACTAGGACCCCAGTACTAGAGTCCATAGTTTAGTCTTTAGTATTCACCACTTCAAACTCAGTAGATATAAAGACTTGTTTTTGCTAAGAGTTGAAAGTTCCCTTCATCTCCTAGGCATCTTTATGGAGGAAAAGCTCGCCGCAACTTGTGGTATTCAATACTAGTTACAATATAAAGATAATTAAGCATAAACATGGAATACAATTAGACACACCTACACATAATTTCAAACTAAATATATTAAAGTTTTTATACATTTAGAATTTTGGTTAAACTAAAGGATACTAACTACAGTTGAATTAAGAAGCAAGCAAAAAAGAATGGAGAAAGTTAAGTTGGCTTATGAAGATGAGAAAACAAGTGATAACTTTCAATTTTAGGCTAACTTAGTTAGTTGCAAGGAATCAATGTAGAAACCAATTATACTAAAACCAACACAAATCACATATCCATAACTAACAATGCTTTAAATGCTTAAACATAATTATCATTCAAGTAACTAGGATTGAACTTATTAAGTCAATGTTTGATATAAACATCCGAATAGTTACATAGACATAAGATATATTATAGAGAGACACTTCTAAGTGGACAGAATCCAAATATGTGAGGCCCAATGAAGGTTGGTCCATTTTGGAAACTCTAATAAGTGATTTTTAATAATTGGTTCCTAAGATTATTCACTCCGAAAGAAAATTAGTGTTTGGTTAGTCAAAGAAAGCTAGGAGCTCAATAAAGTATGGAATTAGGGTTGAACGATCTTATTTTTGGGAGCTAATGGAAATCTTGAATCATTTTTTTTAATATCAATCCAGATAAGTGAAGATGGTGTAGGACTGGAAGATTTATTTATAAGAGGGTTTGGAATGTATAAACAGGTATACCATCCCTAAAAGTGCATTTGTGACTTGATGGAATATGAGTATCCCTAGAAAGGTGAATTGTTTTTGTTTGGAGGGCGCTGATGGATCGTATCGTATTTTGTTTTTTTAATAAAAGAGGTATGGATGCACCTTTTAATTTATGTCCTTTGTGTCGGGCTCATCCTAAGAGTACGAAGCATTACTTAGAGTCTGTGAAGTGGCTTGAAAGATTTAGATCTCGGTTGAGACATGTCAATTTTGGGACGCGGATTCAAAGATTCATGTTAGTTACTTACAATGGTTGCATGGGATTTAGATGAAGTCTCATTAGAACAAAGTTGTAGAAGCTACTCTTTTTACCATGTGGGGGCAATTTGGCAGTGTAGGAATGCGAGCGTATTTTAGCCTAACAACCTTTAAAGGATATCATGTTTCTCTTTTTTTTGGATTGTAAATAGAAAGAAAAAAAATTAACTTGAATCGGGTCGATTATTTACCAAACCTCTTATTGTACTTTAAATTGCTTGTTTCCTTTACTGGTTGCAAGTATGTTTATTAAAACCTGTCTTCTCGCACTCACAAAAAAAAAATAAAAGAAAAAGAAAACCTAATAGTACAAACTTTATAGCATTTACTAATCATATTTTTATTTATATAATTATAATAAAATTTATTAATTTTGTCTTTTAACTTTTTACTTAAATAATACTTTTATATACTTTTATCATTACATTTTCTTTTTTATTCACTCACAACTATATTAAAAAATATTAAAATATTTATAGTAACTAAAAAGTGATTTATAAATATACAAATAAATAGTAATTTTCTCTATTCTACACTTACAAACATTTACAACCATTTTCTTTAATATAAAAAACACACTTAGATATTTAAGACAAGAACAACAGTAGCAATCATTCAGATGTAATATTCATCAACAACCAAGACATAAGATTTGTAACATCAATTTCGAAAATCTCCGACCCAAAAGAGCTTGAATTCGAGACATGATGGGTGTATTGTTTTATTAAAAAGAATATTTAGGTGAAAATAGGAATATTTGATTGCATGCTAGCAACTCTATTCACTTGTGAATTTATGTTGGTTGCGTTCCACCACAAAAGAGTATTAAAAACATATCCTTTGACCTACTCATACCCATCATTGATCCTTTTGAAGTGGTTGTCATATCCAATTCTGTTTGTTAATAAGATCAAAAAAATTATGTATCAAATAATTTTTGGAATTAGCATGTCTAACTTTAAAACCACTGTCTGCGCTCAAAGCTTCTGACTTTGAAATTTTAATACCATCAATTTTCACAATTTTCAATAAACAAAATATCGTCCTGTCTTTCTCGTTCTGTAAGATATTACACCATTCAAGAAATCTTTGTTATTGTCGGTAATATATATAATTAAGGGTTGGATTATACAAACACCCATTTATATTATTAAAAAACATTATTGTTTCTATCTCTCGCCATATATTTATATGTATATATAAAAAGATATAAAAATATAATATAAATTGGTGTATTAATAAATTATCTTATTAGGATATATAATTAGTACAGTTGAAAATATTGTTCATGATGATTGTCTCTTCCATTATATGATGCTTTGATTCTATGTTTGATATTATTAATAAACTTTTTATAAATACAATTAAGAGATAGTTTTAAGATAATCCAACTAGTAAGGAAAACTTGAATGTTTTATAACAAATTGCAGTGCTTGATTTACAAGAATCAGATTTGTAAGATAGAAAGGTATATAAAAAAAAGCCTACTATGTCATTTCTATCAAGCTTTTTAGTTTGAACGCAAAAACTTTTTTATATGATAGTATTTTTCTATAGATGTCATCTAACAATCAAATAAATTCTATATTTAATTTGGATTTGGTATTTTTATATAATTAAATCTAAACCAACTTATTTAAGGGTGTTGAAATGGATGTGTTTATAACGGTGCCTCAAGATTAGTTTTAACCGTGCTTGAAGTTTGTTTAACATTGTGTTTACCTCAAATAACAATGTTGTTTACTCCAAAATAACAATGTGTTTAGCTTTAGTTTCCATCCGATATGTGGGTGTGTTTACTCCCACACAAAGGTGAGTCAGAGGTTTGCAATTTTGCATGCATATATATATATTTTTTTCTTATTAGACGCATTTACACCTAGCCCTTAATAATCATGATAGACGTGTGTCGGTTGCTCTCATACTTCTTAGGTGTTAGATATGTTTTAGGGTCGTAACCAAACTACACGTTCAATAAACTGGGCATGATCTGCTCAAAAAAGTGAGTTTATGTTCGCCCACTTGATAAATGGATGAACATGAAAAATAAATTATTCCGTTCAATTAGTTGTAATAAGAAACACAAATAAAGATTTTGTTTGTTCAGTTACATGCCTGAATATTCAATATTACGTTCATTTATTTACGTTTTTTCATGTTGGTTGATTACTCAAGTATAAATCATAAAGGAACATGAATAATTTAGTTTTGATTTTTTTAGATTTTAGGCACATTAGTTTTAAGTATTTTAAATTTTAACCTTAGGTTTTGTTTACAAATATATATTATAATCGAAGAGTTTGACCATCAATATTTATAGTAATTTTTTTCTAAAGTTTAGTATTTTATATTTTGATCACCAATTTATTTTTCCACCTAGGGCACTAAAGTTTAAGATTCTAAAGTTTGGCTTAAAATTTGGTCACTGATTTATTTTTTTGATTTTACCAAATAAAGTTTATGATCTTATTGACCCACCAAATTGTTTTTTTTAACTTTGGCTCATAAACTTTAAGATCTTAAATTTGACTATTAAAGTATTTATAGTGAAGCCTCTAAAGTTTAGTTGTTTGAGTTTATTCACCAAACTTCGATTTTATATTTTCCAATGAGCCGGACAAAGAATTAACAAAGTAACTTATCATTGAATTTGTGAAAACTAAATAAACTCTCGTTGTGTAGCGCATGATTTTCGCAACTAAAATTTAAGATCTTAGACTTTGGGCCTCGATTTGTTTTACTAACTTTGGCCACAATGGTTTAGGCCATTAGGTTTGGTTACTAGATTATTTATTATGAAGTTTTATTTTTCCAGTTTATCCAAGAAAATGTAGTATTTTTTCTTTTTGCCAACAAACTTCGATTTTATAGTTTATGACGAATCAAACAGACAACAACCAATGTAGTGTAGCGTTACGCGTGGTATAACTAACCGGGGTAGAAAAAACAAGTTAAGTATTATTTTTAATTTTTAAAATTTTAATGTTTTGTTTATTATCATAACATTTAAGAGGAAATCTTAGTTATTTAAAGCTTGTATTTTCATAAAGGCTTTTTTATTTGAAACTTATATATTTGAAATATACTTTGGGAAATCTATTTATTGATTGTTATTTCTAATAGCATTCACAATCCGTCCATTAAAATTATATGAGTCTAGTCTTTATATTATATGAAATAGTTGTAGTTGTTTGTGAGCAAAGTAGAAGAAAAAATTACTTGCTTTCAAAATGTTAAATGTTCATAAACTATCGTTGTTTGTGAAGGAGAATCAAAATGTGCATAACACATGTGGTACACGCTATCTTTGTATACCATTTCGGTTCAAAAGGAAATTAGTAAGCAACGTGTTAGTTCATTTAGGTTTCTTTGTCTTAGGTTTAGGTTTATTCTTTTGGTGTTTACACACTGTCACCTAATTTCTAGTTTATCCTTTGTTTTTTATAAATAAAATTAACTCGCATTTGTCGTTGAAAACAACTTATGTTTCATTATATTGTTTTCTATTTTATAGAGTTTTAAACTTTTCATCATATATTTTAGCTTATGAAATGTAGAAACCATTATAATCTTATTGCAACAAGTTGTCACTGTGAGAAAACAAATTGGTGGCAAGCGTGACTGGTATCAAGAAAATGACTTGATTTGAATAAAATGATTAACATACTGTTGGGTAATCAACACGTTAATGGGTCATGAGAATTGCTATTTAGCAGCTCAACACACGTTCCACACCACCATGACCATAAGTTTTTTATTTAAATTGTCATATGTTTATACCATATTTTATAGCATACTCCGTTTAGTTGTACTATAAGCTATTAAAGTGATACATAGTTAGTTTTACTCATTTTCACTATAACGTGTGGAGATATTAGAATCCTATGTGTATGACTTATGTTTATTGGAAGGCTGTGATTTTATGGATTATTTCCTTCTATGGTGTTTATCTGTCATTGCGAGTAATTAATGATCTTTCTTGCTTGCTGATTTAAGTTTGGCAACTTTAGTGGTATTTTTTATTATCTTCCTAGTTTGGCGGTGTTTTCTACATCTAAAACCCATGTTTCTATCCGTTACATTCAAAGTTCGAATTGATCCGTTACATTATCTAGATTTACAACACATAAATATCCATTGAGTCTGCTCAAATTATCCAGTTGTTTAGTTCCCACCATCTCAAATAATGCAAAGCATCAAGATTTGTAACTCTTTACAACAAACACTAAATTGAAAACGTATGGTTTCTAATTTGCAAAAAATGAAGATCATCATCAACACCTCGGGCGCCATCTCCATAGCTATCATGGACGACTCCTCTTAAACTGATAACTCTTGCACCACTATCACTGCTAGCGCCACCACTATGACCAATTGACCACAGGTACAACATAATTATGGCCATCGGCACCCTCACTTTCACAACACCACCTACATAGCATTCGTTTCCACCACCAATGGGCCCTGAGGGTGTGTTGAGCGAGTGACCGCCCAAAGTTTTTTTTTCCCATGAGATATCATGCGTTGGTTAACATAATTCAAAAAAAATTATAATTTTAGTACTAATTGTATTTCTAGAGGAGTCTAACAAATTAATAAACATTTTTAAAATAATGACATATATTGTAGATTTGGTTAACCCATTAACCATAGTAAATAAAAAAATCTCTCATATTTCTATGGTAGGGTTATTATAGTAGAAATGTATTATATGTAAAATCTTAATAAGGATTGTAAGGGTAAAATGTATCCTTCTATTATTTTTAAATAGTAAAACATTTTGATCATTGTGTCAAGCATATCAGTTTATTGTGTCAAGCATATCAGTTTATTGTGTCAAGCATATCAGTTCATTGTGTCAAGCATATCAGTTCATTGTGTCAAGCATATCAGTTCATTATTTCAAGCATATCAGTTCATTGTGTTAAGCATCTTAGTTCATTGTGTCAAGCATATCAGTTCATTGTGTCAAGCATATCAATTTACTATGTCAAGTATATCAGTTTATTGTGTCATGTATATCAATTAATTGTGTTAAATACGACCATTGTGTCAACTATTAGTTCATTGTGTCATGTTTTTCAGTATTGGTATACGTATTTATCATTGTATTTTACGTTTTATATTATTTTGTGTTATTTTTATTATTGTTTTTATAGATTATATAATCTTTTTTCTATCATTATATTTTAAACAATTATAAGTGCACAATGATATTATTTTAGTATGGTATTTTTTTAAAACTTATATTGTTTAAGATAATACATTTGTTATTTTTATCATTGCTTTTTATAGATTATATAAACTTGTTGTTAATTATTATTATATTTTACAATTTAATTACACAATTTGGTTATTTCATCATAATTTGTTATTTTTATAATTGTTTTTATAAGTTATATAATCTTGTTATCTATAATAATGTTTTATAATTAAAAACACACAATTATGTTATTTTACCAATATATTTTTTAAAACTTATAGTATTAAAGATAACATAAGGAATATCAAAAAATAAAATGAGATATTGTGTTATTTTGTTATTATTTTTAATCTATTAGATTATTACTTGTCAATTTATTATTATGATTATATATTAGAGATACGAAACAAAGTTATTTCACCATTTTATTATGTTAAAATCAATATTTTAGAAAAATATATAATATCATTAAGAAAAACAAAATAAATAATAAAAAAACACAATGAATTGTACTAAATATATAACAATGAGATATTAGTTTAAAATATAAAAATATTTATTATTTTTATATAATAATACTATACTCGTTCCAATTATAATAAATTCCTGCTATTATAGTGTAATTTTTATAACAACATAATATCATAAATAGAAGTTATGAATATTAAAAAAATAAAAGAATTAATAAAATTCAACAAAAATAGTTATTACTAAAATAACATTGTGAAAAACTTTTTCTTGAAATTTAATCTCAACTATATAATAGAGAAATCGATAGTTAAGAATAGTTTTAATGAATTTTTTTTTAACTTATCCTTAGGTTTCCATTCAACAATTTTTAACTCAGTCAACCACGAATTACATCGTATCATCTGCACACCATTGATCGTACATGGCTATTTAGGCCTGTGTCCTTCCATTCTAGCTTTGTCACATATAAATGTGATGAAATTTCTAATTTAAGTTGCTTATTTGTCCTAGCCACCCCCTCCACTCACCAAACCACTAGCTATCATAATTAAAAACTATAATGGGTGGACATAATATAGTAGTTTTCTTTTATTAAAACAACTATTTTTGAAACTTTACCTATTTTTGTCCGAATCCTATTAACTACAAAACAAGTATGATTTAGCGAGAAATGATTTATATCTTGATGGCAGGAAATAGAATGCGACACACTATTTCAATAATTGGAGTTGGAAAGGCCTAAAGAAATGCTTTACCAAACGCGACCAACTTCATTCTATGTTTTCACCTTTTTCATGTGTTTTTTGTCAACATCATGAAGGTACCATCTCTAAGGTTGTCCATATATGCGCACACATATATATACACACACATATATATACATACATATATATACATAAATATATATATATATATATATATACACACACATGTATCTATATATATATATATATATTTATATAATATTTATATATATATATATATGTATGTAGATACATGTAGATATATACATATATATATACATATATAATATATATATATATATATGTATATATATATATATATATCTATATATGTATATGTATATATATATATACATGTATATATAATATATATATAGATACATATATATACATGTGTATATATATATATACATGTGTGTGTGTGTGTGTATATATATATATATATATATATATATATATATATATATATTAGCCGGTGTCTATTGTGTCTGATGGTGACTCCCGGTTTAATAAATTTCATGATGCGATGGGGACGAGGTTATATATTAGCACGGCTTATCTTCCTCAGACGGATGGTCAGTTGGAGAGGACGATTCATACGCTACAAGATACGCTTCGGGCATGCGTCATTGGTTTTGGAGGAAGTTGGGATGATCACTTACCGTTAGCTGAGTTCTCATATAAAAATAGTTATAATGCCAACATTAGCATGCCCCCTTATGAGATGCTATACGGTAGGAGATGCAAAACACCCATTTGTTTGGGTGATATTGGTCGGAAGGAGTTAGGAAGTATTGAGGTGATGGAGGCTACGACTGAGAAGCTTGAAAAGATCAAGCCTTCATGAAAGTAGCCAAAGATAGGCAGAAGTCGTATGCTGATAAGAGGCGAAGACCGATTGAGTTCTAGGTGGTGATAGAGTTATGTTGAAAGTCTCACCTTGAAAAGGTATCATTCGGTTCAGAAAGCGGGGCAAGTTGAGCCCAAGGTAGATAGGGCCTTTCCGAAGCATTGCTCGAGTAAGAGAGGTGGCCTATAGATTGGAGTTACTGGATGAGTTAAGTGGAATTCACTCGACATTCCATGTATCTCATTTGAGAAAGTGTTTAGCAAACGAAGATATGGTCGTACCACTGGAAGATATCGAGGTAGATAAACGGCTCAATTACGTTGAACAACCAGTGGCGATCTTTGACCGTAAGGAGAAGATTTGAGTAATAAAGTGGTCCTCTTGTGCGTGTACAGTGGAAGCACAGGAAGGGATCTGAGTCTACGTGGGAGACTATAAAGGAGGTGAGGCAGCATTACCCATATTTGTTTAAGGAATAACAGGTTTCGGGAATGAAACCTATGTAAGGGGGTGGACTTGTAACACCCGTTATTTTTAAATACTTGAAAGAAAGAATAAGTGAAGTAAAAGGAAGAAACACAATTTAATCCAAGTTGAGGGTTAAAAGTGTCAAAAAGGATAAAACTTTGAAAAGTTGGTGATAAAGGTGGTATGGGCGGCCATTTGTCTTGCATTCCACTTTTCATTCGGGTTTTAGAGAGAGAGAAAGAATAGAGAAGAAAACTTTCGGGTTTTGAAGAACAAGAAAAAGAATCCGAATTCAATGTGTTTGAGCTTCCAACAAACGGGTTTTGAAGGAAGTCATACACGAGAGCTTGTTGGAGCATATATAGTCATATATAGTGTATTCGTCGCTTGTCAAATAGTCTAGGCTTAATGTAATACACCTGATATATTGTAAACACATGAAACTAGGTCATTCGCAGGAGCATATGCGAATGAGACTCAGTCATACGACTGAGCCATGATAATGGACCAGCCGTGCGACTGAGAGATGCGATTGGGACATTCGTAAGACTGAACCATAAGAATGGTCCAGTCGTACGATTGAACCATACGCATTGGCTAGTCGTACGATTGAACCATATGCATGGTCCAATCGCACGAAGGCCCCAGTCGCAACTAATATGGGCCGAGGCCTATATATACCAGTTTCAATGTGTAAGAGAGAAGGGTTTTAGAGAGAGTGTGCCCGGGAGCCTAGGGCTGCCGGATGGGAGGGGAGATCATGCTCGATCTTCCCTTGCCAAGAGTCTTGATTCTAATGTTGTAACAAACTTGTAATCGTTAGGTTTTATCAATGAAACCATTCAATTATAGTTCGTATTATTGTGTGACTTTTGGTAAACACACACTAGTTTTCATTTAACGTTGGTGACCTAACAATAATTAATAATGTTACATTATTGATAATCTAGTTGATTATGTGATTATGGTATTATGTTTATGTGTTTGCATGTTTTAAATGTTAATAGGAAATTAATCGCGTAAGCGGAATGTACCTATTTATTCGTATGTCTTGTGTTTTTATAAAGATAAAATATATAATGATTAGCATTAGTTTATATCTTATATTAAGTTAAAAACATTTTACAAAGAGTTTAAAGCTTAAATTTTTATAAAATACAAAACACAAGGGTTTAAATGGTAATTATGTAAATTAACTTAAACAAAACCACCAAACCCTAATCCCCACTCCCCATCAGCCGCGATTCAACCTCTCAACCCCTCTCCACTTCGAAATCAGCCAAGAACAAGCAAATCCTTGCGATTGTGATTCGGTTTCAAGCCATAAAACAAGTTCACAACATCAAAATCGTGTTCTTTAGCAAGAATCAAGGTTAGTTTTGGTGTTTTTTTATGGATTTCTTGTTAGGGCCAAACCCTAATTCGATCTTGTATCATCATGGGGTCGAAATTGATGTTAATTGATGATGTTGGTATGTTAGTTGGATTGAATACATGTTGTTTAACGTTGATTCTGTATGAATTGTATGTTTTTAGTGGATTGATCATGAATTTGATTTTAAGCAAACCCTCATTCGAAATTGGTGAGATTATGGATGATTGATGATTGTTGATGAATGTATGATGATTAGTAGGTTGTATGAATGTTAGGATACGTTGATCTTGCAAGAAATTGATGAATTGAAGTTGGTGTTCATAGGTTACGAATATAGTAACTTTATTTTCATGACATGATGATAATGATAGATTGATGTTGTTGATGTATTCATGATGATAATTAGATGCTACATATTGATATGAATGCTAGAAATCTTAGAATGAATGTTGTTGTTCATATCTTGCCAAAAGTGGAAACTTTTGTTCATGATGATGTTAGATTGGTGATTAGGCATTGTTGATCATGTCTAGATGTTGTTATGAGCTTGAGATGGTATAAGTGTAATGAATCATGAATACATTGAGTGTTGATAGATGTTGGAATGTACTTTCCAAAAGGGAAACTTTTTTGCACAACGTTTGAAGGATGATAGCCTGAACATGTTTGGGATGTTAGGAGCATGTTAGTATGTTCATGGATGAATTCTAATATGATAGAACATGTTAATTAGTTGTATGAGATGCTTGGATAATCATGGGTGATGTTTGGACTTTGATGAGCATATATGATGTTGATGTTGGTTAGTAGCTAAGACATCATGTTGGGGACTGGAACTGATTGTTGTGGTGTATGTTGAATGCAATGAACATGGTTAATGAATGCGAATGTGATCATCATACACGCGTGCGAATCCGAGGCCCCTACTTAGTAGGATTGGCAGGGTTTAGGATGTGAAGTCGTGAGTGGCTTCACATGGCATGTGGTGCGTGATTTGATCTTTGTGTGGCATATTGGTTGTATTATAACTAGTGGATATGTTAATGTCCAAGATTCGCATAACTTGTATGATACTTGGTTGTATGATGATCTAAGTGATACACCTGAATAATATAGCATACATATGATCTATTTGAATGTTAACCATGTAGGATATATGTGTATGATTGCTTGAATGGTTTACAAACACAAAAGTCACCAACGTGTCAAACGGTCAACTGTATCAAACGTGTCTGTTTTTCTGAAACCTTGAGTCCTTGGTTAGTGTACTTAGGGTTTCACATGTTCTCTGTTTGCACGTACTCACGTATTTATATGATTTAGGTAACCTCTGAAGGTTGTCTGTCCATTCTGTCTGTCAAGTAAAACTCTAAGTGTCTATCACACATATCAGGTGAGTTCATGCCCCCACTTTTTATTTAATCTCTTTTGGGGGAGATAGCATACTGGTAATCACAAACGCTTTATATATTCAAGTTGTGTATAATATTATATAGTGTTGATATCATGGAAAAGTCCTCACACTTTTGAATTGTTAATATTGAATAGCGGGGGAAATTTGGTAGTA